>OZ018331.1:0-418846 GCA_963969495.1 Ceratothoa steindachneri | reverse complement strand
CCCTTTAGAGCATAAACGCCGTTCTGTTACACATTAGGAACACCATGCCTTCAGTTTCAGTTGCTCACTCAGTAATTTTAAGAGACATATGAGAACCTTGCTTTTATTCTATGTCGCATAAGTTACAAAGATCATGAGTGGTTAATATGTTTATGTGTGTCGTATAATGCCCCTTTTTATCACCCTACACCGGACTCCACTTTTGTCGTGGTATACCTTGTGGAACGTGATGTACTTCTTTGATGAAGTAGGCTTTAATCTAAGAGTGCTAATTTTTGTTTTGTTAAGGAAGAGCCGCTTCAACACGCAAGGATATAAGGAAACACACAGGAATTCCCAAAATAAACTTATATTTTAAATTTAACAATTTACTACACAAAAACAAAACATGAACCACAGAAATACTACGAATTTTAAAATACACAAAAAGACTTCAATAATCTTGACCCTCTAATATTGGCTAATTCGCTACTCACTTCAATATACAAGAAATAGGCTAATTGTCTCAGCTGGAGTTTAAATACCTTGGTTGCTCTGGCGGCGGGTTTGAGTTTGACCTTGAACTCAATGCGCACTTTACCACGGGAATGTTATTGTCTCCAAGACGCGTGTCGACCGGCCAGATGGAGATTGCGGACGAATAACTTGAAAGCCACCACTGACTTTGGCGAGTGTGGCAGCTGGAGTCCACACGCTTCCAATGGGGGGGGTCTTCAAGGGCGAGAACAATCACGGTGCTTTAGGAGGCACCAGGATAGGTGGGGTCTCTCTGGCGAGAGTAAGTTGAGCTTGGTTCTTAAACCAAGTTAACTTAGAGTTCGGTGTGACCACTGGGTAACGGGCTCGAGGGGAAGCTTTTCTCCTTCGTTACGTAATTCCTCATGAGCGAGGACTGTACTCGGAAGGTGTCTTCTTCAAGGGCGAGGATAGATGAGGGGGGGTTTCTCTGACGAGAATAAGTTGAACTTGAACAAGTTAACTTAAAGGTCGGTCTGGTAACCAGGAACTAGCTCGAGGATGAGCTTCTTCTTAGTTCCTGTCTTCCTCAAGGGCGAGGCCTATCTCGGTGTTTTGGGATACACCAGGATAGAAGGAGGGGGGTTCTCTGACGAGAATAAGTTGAAATTGGTTCCTCAACCAAGTTAACTTATGAGTTTGGTGTGGCCACAGGGTAACGGGCTCGAGGGGGAGTCTTTTTCATCAGCTTTTCGTAATTCCTCAAGGGCGAGGAATATCCCTGGTCTTTAAGATGCACCAGCATATGAGGAGTCTCTCTGACGAGAGTAAGTTGAACTTGAACAAGTTAACTTAGCGTTCTGTTTTTATAACCAGGGACTAGCTCGAGGATGAGCTGCTTCTTAGCCAGCTTGGTAGCCCTGCCTCTCTTGCTGGAGACTTCGTAGTCTAGCGACTTACGTATTCTACCTGTCCAGTCTTGGTAGCCCTGTCTCAATCCGGGGACTTCGTAGCCTGGAGACTCACGTATTCTACCTGTCCAGTCTTGTTAGCCCGGTCTCAATCCGGGGACTTCGTAGCCTGGGGACTCACGTATTCTACCTGTCCAGTCTTGGTAGCCCGGCCTCAATCCGGGGACTTCATAGCCTGGAGACTCACGTATTCTACCTCGTTTTTCCCAAGTGTTTGTTATTTATACCTCGACCCTCCATTTGGGTAGGAGTAGGAGGAGGGGAGGCTTGTGGACGGGCTGCAGGAGGGTTCTTATTCCAACGTTTTTTCTCAGCAAGTCTTACCTCGGCTACCGCTGGCCCTCGAGTTTGAGAGAAACGCGTCTCCAATTTCTTACTTGAGGTGAAATTGGATGTACTCTCGTAAGAGAGATCTTGCAGTTTAAAACCGTTCGGCTCTTCATAGAGATGAGTGGCGAGGAGCTGTGGTTACGAGTTTGCCCCCCCCCCCCGGTGCCTGGCCCGGATGTCTTTGCGGTTACCGTCCCGTGTCTCTACTGAGAGAGAACAGGAGAGTGACGATTCCCCTACAAAGTGCTTCCTTTGCAAGTGGGAGAGTAGGGCCAGATCAGAACATTATGTACGGACAGAATGATCCTCTCGGAAAACTATGGTGCCTCGATACCATAATCTAATTCACGAGCCTTTAGTTAATAAGAAGAAAATCATTTTACCACCACTGCATATTAAATAAGGCCTAATGAAGTAATTTACCAAAGCGCTGCATCATAACAAGCCATGTTTCTGGGACCTGAAAGCGATCTTCCCTAAAATAAGTGATGCCAAGATTAAAGAAGACATATTCGTAAGCTCTCAGCTTCGTCAACTTATAGCTGATGAGGACTTTGAGTCGACAATGGATGAAACTGAGCTATCGGCCTAGCATGCATTCAAAACTATATTCAAAGAACTTCGGGGAAAGCACCAAGGAACCCAGCGAGAGCCTATAATGGAGAGCCTAATCAAGTTCTACCAAGATCTCTGATGCAATATGTCACTGAAGATACACTTTCTCACCTGTCCTTCTTCCCTGAGGATCCAGGAGATGAGAGTGATGAACATGGAGAGAGGTTCTGTCGAAATAGAGCGTCAAAGCCTACAGAAAACCTTTGCCTCTTAAGAAGCATATACAGATACAGTGAAAGTTACTAGCCAGCAGACCACCACAAACCCTCGACTGAAATTAGCCAGTGAAAGAGCCAGGACCAAGAAGTAACATGACCGTCTTTAGAGTGTTATGGTAGCGAACCAGTGAAGCCGAGAGACGGGTCTCTTCCGCATGGCATTCTTGGGGTGGGAAAGAGCCTTGGATCGAGTCACTACGAAACACCTCTCAGAGACTATAGAACTGCTGTAGCGAGACTTCCTTGAACCACACTCCTACCACTACAGGAACCTAACATCTCCCGCGGAAGATCAGTAGAGAAAGCGGTGAAGTTGGAGGAAGGGAAAATGTGCGGAAGATATATTGCCGAAGATTCACCTCCCGGGGGTATTCGGGCCGGATGGGAAAACTCCCCCCGTTGGGGCTAGAAGGGCACACAGTCCTCAAATGTCAGCTGCAACAAGGGGGCCCAAGGTATGGTTGAGATCAGCTTTGTGGTTTAGACAAGGGACCTCAACCCTGGGGGGAATGGTGGAGGTGAGTTAAAAACCACACTCTTAACCGGGGACAGGATGGTTGGGGTTTATCCATCCGCTCCCGGCCCCGACCAAGGTTAGGATGCGACTAGCCTACAAATTTAGTTACCGGCCTAAAAATTAGGAAGAAAGAAACTGGGGAAAAAAGGGGAAGATGTGTAGAAGTAATAAAGCCCAGGTAGTTTCAACACTTTTTGAGAAAACAGGGAGGAATGGGGTGGGAAGAGCGTAGCACTGATCCAAGCACCAGGTATAATAGTCAATTTGGAGAAACCCCCCGCGGGAACAGAAAAAGGAAAAGAATTTGGAGACGGAGGAAAAATGGGTCTGAAATAATGGGAGATACGAGGGGCCGTCAATAAGTTTTGCGAATCGGTAGAGCAAAACAGAGGAAGGAGAATGGCTGTTTGTGGGGGTGTTAGTACAAGTTATGACAAGTCAGGACCTGCAGCCGCACGCTCCTGCCTCGACTATTTAAGAAACAGTAGCTGATCGCAGATCGTCAGTCACAAATTTTTCAACAATAGAGAAGGTTGAGCACCGCGCAGTGATCAATTTTTTTTACCAAGAAAGGCAAGAATGCAAAAGAGATCCATGAAGGCATGGTTGCAGTGTACACCGACACCACCCCTTCATATGCAACCATTGCTCGCTGGAATAGGGAGTTCCGCCATGGTCATGCGTCCCTTGAAGATGACGCCCGTCAGACGTGACCAACGAGGACAATGTGGCCCGTGTGGAGAGGATGATCCTCGAAAATCGACGGGTCAAGGTCGAAGAAATCGAGCGAGAACTTGGAATATCACATGGAAGTGTTATCAACATCATCCACGACAATTTGGCCATAGCTAAGGTCTCTGCCCGTTGGGTCCCTAGAAACCTCACGCCCCATGAGCGACTTCAACGTCGTCAAAGTCCACAAGGCCAGAGTTGTACAAGCTGCCCTGCGCGAGTGCGTATTAGAAGAGCTCAACCATCCCCCCTACAGTCCAGATCTGGCCCCTAGCGACTACATTTCATTCCGCCAGCTCAGGGCTGCACTGCGTGGACGCCGGTTTGGGGACGATGAAGATGTCCAGCTCGCCGTCCAGGAGTGGATTGAACAGCAGTCGGGAGATTTCTGGTTGTCGGGAATTCGAAGCCTCAGGGACAAGTGGCGCAAGTGCATTGAAGTCGAGGGTAGTTATATTGAAAAATAATAAAATAATTTTCCTCATATCTCATTTCCTTATATCCGAATTGCAAAACTTATTGACCACCCCTCGTAATTGAGGCAGCGGCGCTCCCCTCCCCTCTTCCATATATACATATAAAGTTGTTTTAAGATATTAATAAATAAAATCGATTATTGTAATTTCCCTTTCCTGCTTAATACTATTTATCTTGTTCCTCAATTCCTCCCTTTTGGAATTCTAAATCACTTTTCGTTCATTAACATCACTAACTCTGTAATTTAAGAAGGGGATTTTTTTTGAGTATTTGAATAATAATTTCATCTTAGTTTGGTTATGACTTGTTTTTTATCAAAGTTATTTCTAATAATTCTTTTTTAATATTAAAAAACAAAATGGTGAAGTTCAGAAATAAATATAAGTATCGAAATTTTGTAACTTTTTTAAAACCCAAAGAATTACAAATGGTGAAGTTTAGAACATTATTTTTATATATCTTCTTCTATGACTATATTTTAGCAACGTGATATTTTGAAAGGGGGGAAGTTTAGTTTAAAGTTCCTTTTGAAAAATATTATAATTGGGAAGTTCAGAAAATTTATAAAAATTTGACCATGACTGTTTTTTTTGAGATTTTAAATTTTAATCTTAGTAGCGAAGCGGGAGGAGTGGCGAAGCCATTGCCTCATATAAATATAAAGTTGTATTAAAATATCGATAAATAAAATTTCCCTTTCTGGATTAAACATTCTTTACCTTGTTCCTCAATTATTCCTTTTTGAAACTTTAAATCACCTTTCCTTTAATATTTAATACTTAGACGAGCCAAAATTTGCGAAAAACTAAATATTTTTCAACCCTTTTCCCTTAAACGAATCCCCTTCCTAAAACTTTTCAAAATTATTTAATTTTCGAATGAATTGAAAAAAAGACCTGAGAATATCAACATTTAAGAAAATTGAAAAAGCTCACTACTTTTATAGATAGGCAAAAAGGCCGTGTCATTTTACTTTTCCTTTTATTATTCAATATTTGAGGTACTTTACTTTTGATCTTTGTCTCCCAACTGTGATACCGAGTGTCGTAGAATGGACTCTCGACGATATACCATATATGACTATTCGTTGAGGGAACTTATTTAATTATCTTTAGAGTGCGTGGTTGTCTGGGTTGACCGATATTATTTATCTTAGTTATGCTTAAGAAGTGGAACTGAGCTCAAGGATAATAATATGGCTATCATTAATAAAATAGAGTTTTATTAATAAAAACTATCAACAATACACAAAACGGAAAATATTGGCATAAACAGAGAATGGAAAGGGTCGTGGGAAATCTAGCTAATCCGAGGATTGAGAGAGATTTAAAAAGGTAAAACAAATAAAAGTTAAAAGGATGGGATGGTTCGCTAAACCATTTAAAGCACAGGATAGGGTTGAGAAACGGGTCAAATACTCAAAGGTAACGTTCAGCTTACGTAAATACACTTGTTGTGCAGAGGAAGGCGACGTGAATGAATCTTCGGTCTGCTGGCGAATTCCAGCCGAAGGCGGGGGGGTGAATTAAATGATCCTGACGTGGCGTCTTGGGAATGAGAACCGATTCTTGACGAACGGGCTTGAAGAACAATGGCTGTTCTACGTTGTTCTCTTCTGAACAACAAGGGAGGTGAGAACCGTCTCTTGTCTACGGGCTCGAGAACAATGGTTGTTCTAATGTTGTTCTCTTCTGAACAACAAGGGGGAAGGGTGAGAACCATATCTTGGCAAAGAGGCTGGAAGAACAATGGCTGTTCTATGTTGTTCTCTTCTGAACAACAAGGGGGGGGGTGAGAACCGTCTCTTGTCTCCCGAGAACAATGGCTGTTCTAATGTTGTCCTCTTCTGAACAACAAGGGGGAAGGGTGAGAACCGTTTCTTGGCGAACATGCTGCAAGAACAATGGCTGTTCTACGTTTTTCTCTTCTGAACAACAAGGAGGGGGGTGAGAACCGTTTCTTGTCAACGGGCTCAAAAGAACAATGGCTGTTCTAACGTTGTTCTCTTTCTGAACAACAGAGGAAGCCTTGTGGACTTGGCGTCACGAAGGCTCGAACCTTGGCACTCAAGGGATATTATCCTTCTTCTGGACAAGTGATGGTGGATCTCAAGGTCGAGGACCCTTGGCGCACAAGGTGAGAGTGGATCGTAGTGATGTTTCGAGAAGAAAATCTGGATCTCGAATCTGATCTTAGTGGTAAAGTTTCCATATAAATAGTCGGGACATCCCCTTGGCGTAGAGGACAATGGAGTGGGGGCTTCGAGGGAATGCACAGCTGCGCCTGAGAACAATACCTTATCTTCCCATAAGCCTAACTCAATCTGGCGAGGTCGGTGCATGGGGCGAACGTGGGAAGATAAACCTCCTTGTTTAAACATTGACTCATGTGGCGGCTCTAATGCGCCCGGCTTCAAGGCTAAGATGCACGTGGGTAGCCTCGTGTTTTTAAACAACATGTGATAACGGTTGAAATTAAGCGGCCTCAATTGTTGTATCACACCCCTCCATTCCGGGGGAAGTTGTCACTTCGAAAAAAAAGAGAGAAGGGACAACGATAGAGCTCCGTTGTCGGGAACTCCTTTTTTTGTACCAACCGTACCTTCATGCACCTAACTAGTATTACCTCAATACATATGATTATTTTGATCTTTTGATTATAGGGGAAAATAATCTTTAATACAAACTTAATCAAAAAAAGGGGCATGGAACAATGAAATGATATAAAATTAGTACATATGGGACAAAATAATTTATACGTAATTTAATGGGTACAAATATATATATACAAAAAAATAGACATTGAGCGTTACAAAATTCAGACATATACATTAACTAATTATATTACAAGAGAATCTAATTTAAGTCGTACAAGACGGTATATACATACATGGAGATCCTAATCCTACGAATACAATTACTCCACGCTATTCGGTAACGCATTCCTACTGAGTGCGTCAGCGACCTGATCATCGGAACCTTTTATATAATTTATTTTTTCTATTGATACTCTTGCAAAAGTAAATTCCAGCGCATAATTCTGCCGTTGGAGTGTCGTACATTCCGAATATACGCTAACGGACGGTGGTCGGTTCCTAACTGAAATTCTTTTCCTATCAAGTACATTTTGATTTTGTCTATAACCCAGATAATTGATCGAGCTTCCTTCTCTATAGTGGCATATCTGTTTTCGCGTGGTAATAATTGGCGACTAGCATATGCAACTGGATGACCCGTTCCGTCATCCTCGTATTGAAGGAGTACACCTCCAATGCCCTCGTTGCTTGCGTCGGTCTTAATCCCAAAGGATTTTTCCGGGTTGGGCAACTTTAAAATGGGGGTAGAAATAAGTTTACTCTTGAGCTGATTAAAATGGGAAACAGCGACATCATTCCAACGTAGACGATCGGGAGAATTATTTTTTTAAAGGGAGATGAGGGGCGCCGAAATTGCAGCGAAATTCGGAACAAATCGCCGATAGTAAGAAGCTGATCCTAGGAACGATCTTAATTGCTTCTTTGTAATCGGGAGGGGCATGTCGGCGATTGCCTTAATCTTGTCCTCTTGGGGACCTAGCTGGCTTTGTCCTATTTTCAAACCCAAGTATTTTATGGTTTCCTGGGCAAAATGGCATTTGCTAGGGCCAATGGTGAGGCCATTTTCGCGCAGTCGCTCGAAGACAGCTAATAGGGTGGTTAAATGGTGACTCCATTCAAATAGTTCTTGTAGCTGACTCTTTTGATGTGGTGTCAGCTGCGCGTCGATATCCAGGTCAGAGGGTTCAAAAGACTCACGTGGTAGGGAAGGAGGAGGGTAATCGGCATCAGGTTGGATGCACACTGTCTGTATTACATTAAGGGACTCCGCGGGATAATCTTCTTCAAGCGCCGATGTTTCGTCCAGTGCCACGAACGTATCTCCATGGGCGCGTTGAGGGTACTTTTTTTCTTTGGGTCCACGGACAGTCTCCGTGTCCTTGTCTTGGTCCTTATCACCTAAGGGTGTTAGTAATTCACACTCCTTTGGTGCCGTCCTAAAGTCCTGGTTAAGGGTCTCTGAGAAATCGGACGGTATCGGGGTTCTGATGGGGACAAGCTCCTGGGCTTCTTTCTTAGCTCGGCCTCGAGGAAGGGCGGCCTGAGACACAGGGTCGGAACTTACTTTCGGGCTCTGTCCTATAAGCACGGAACAGAATTGTATGGGTGCTGAAATGACTTCAGCCCAGCCATCATAATATTGACACTGCAGGTAACATCTAACGACGGGGAATTGCTTCGCCCGCCCAAGGTAGTCATGTACCACCGCAAATTTTTCGTGGTTAGGGTCCACTGGGGGAAGGAGCTCGTCGGACACGATGAAACACGTACATCCTGTGTCCCTGACGAGAGTCGACACTCGGCAGCCGTTCACGCTGCCCTCCTCAAATTTCAAAGTTCCCGATGAACTTTTATCAAAAATATAATATACCTGGTGGCCTGACGGAGGGGGAGAAGTTGCTGCTTGGGTCTGCACCACCGGGGGAGCCGGGGTGGCATTAATCTGGTGAACTTGGTGGGCTGGTCCGCTCTTAAGCCTAGAATTTTGGGGGTAATTCCAGCTCATGTGTTTTTCTACACCACAGGTGAAGCATATGATTGGTCGCTTCGGGAAGAGAGATGGAGGAGAAATCTTAACGGGAGGTTTGGAGTCCCGTTGTTGGTTTTGGGGAAAGAAGTTTTTGGGTTTTACGGGGCTCGGAAACTTCGTCGGCTTTCCGGTGAAGGGAAGCGAATCCTTCCTTCTTTCCTTGTAGGGGGATTGGTGAGAAGTTCGATTCTCCTTTGGGTATAAATTATGGCTTGCGGCATAGACATCCGCTTCTTCGGTACATTCTTTAAAGGTCTGGCACCGACGATCCTTGACGAACGCGCGGATCTCCGTCGGGAGAGACGCCAAAAATTGATCCCGCAACACGAAGTCTGTTAAGGACTCGTAGTTAGGATCAACCTTTGAGGATTCTAACCAAAATTTTAAATTCCTCTGAAGAATGAATCCGAATTGACGGAACGTCTGTCCGGGTTTAATACGACCTCCTCGAAATTCTTGGCGGTAGAAATCTGGAGTCATATTATGAGCGGCCAATAACTCAGCTTTTAAGGTGCTGTAGTTAATTGTACATTCAGATGGTAAAGATATAAAAATTTCACGCAATTTACAATTTAACAAGGGAAGTAATCTCACTAACCTTCATCCTCCAGATCCATGTTATTGATTTCGAGGATCTTTTCGAAGTGGGCTAAAAACGCTCGAAAATCCTCTCCATCCCTGAAATTGGGGCGCTTTAGTGGAAGATTGGGGGATGGGGGGGCTTCTGAACGTGAACTGGCTAACTGTATTTCTGCTTCAACACGAGCTAATTCAATCTGATGGTAAAGCTCAGCTTGTCTTTTCCGTTCCTCTCTTTCTTCTCTTTGGATTTCTCTTTCTCTTTCTTTTTCTTCTCGTTGAATTTCTCCTTCTCTTTCTTTTTCTTCTCTTTCTCTTTATGTTCTTTACTCCTCTTGAACGTACTCAATTCTTTTCCGGAAAGTCCCAAGGATTCTCCTTGCGCTTTAAAGATTTCGAACTGAGTCATCTTTGCACTTGGGGGCGCAATAGTCAACCAACTAAAATTCTTTGCAACAAGAATTATGCCTTCTAGAGAATTAGCCTACCCAAATATGGGCACTGACCTATTCGTACTTGGTTTCTCGATCTAAATAACCACTGACTAAAATCACACAAAAAAACACAAACAAATTATTATAACAGTTCCTTGAGCTACTTCAGCTTCTTAAGTTTCAAAAAAGGGGATAGCAATCGTTAAAACAAAAGGGAACTACTATACTATATTATTATAACGAATAACACTATGCTTTACTCGACTGAGACCAGTGTTTGCAAAGATATAGCGTTAAACCTTACACACTTGATACCAAATTTGAATAGTGTATATATATTCATGTCGTAGAATGCACTCTCGACGATATACCATATATGACTATTCGTTGAAGGAACTTATTTAATTATCTTTAGAGTGCGTGGTTGTCTGGGTTGACCGATATTATTTATCTTAGATATGCTTAAGAAGTGGAACTGAGCTCAAGGATAATAATATGGCTATCATTAATAAAATAGAGTTTTATTAATAAAAACTATCAACAATACACAAAACGAAAAAAATATTGGCATATACAGAGAATGAAAAGGGTCGTGGGAAATCTAGCTAATCCGAGGATTGAGAGAGATTTAAAAAGGTAAAACAAATAAAAGTTAAAGGGATAGGATGATTCGCTAAACCATTTAAAGCACAGGATAGGGTTGACAAAAGGGTCAAATACTCAAAGGTAACGTTAAGCTTACGTAAATACACTTGTTGTGCAGAGGAAGGCGACGTGAATGAATCTTCGGTCCGCTGGCGAGTTCCAGCCGAAGGGGATGGGGGGCAATTAAATGATCCTGACGTGGCGTCTTGGGAATGAGAACCGATTCTTGACGAACGTGCTTGAAGAACAATGGCTGTTCTACGTTGTTCTCTTCTGAACAACAGGGGGGGGTGAGAACCGTCTCTTGTCTACAGGCTCGAGAACAATGGTTGTTCTAATGTTGTTTTCTTCTGAACAACAAGGGGGAAGGGTGAGAACCGTTTCTTGGCGAACGGGCTGGAAGAACAATGGCTGTTCTACGTTGTTCTCTTCTGAACAACAAGGGGGGGGGAACCATCTCTTGTCTACGGGCTCGAGAACAATGGCTGTTCTAATGTTGTTCTCTTCTGAACAACAAGGGGGAAGGGTGAGAACCGTTTCTTGGCGAACGGGCTGCAAGAACAATGGCTGTTCTACGTTGTTCTCTTCTGAACAATAAGGGAGGGGGTGAGAACCGTTTCTTGTCAACGGGCTCAAAAGAACAATGGCTGTTCTAACGTTGTTCTCTTTCTGAATAACAGGGGAAGCCTTGTGGACTTGGCGTCACGAAGGCTCGAACCTTGGCACTCAAGGGATATTGTCCTTCTTCTAGACAAGTGATGGTGGATCTCGAGCTCGAGGACCCTTGGCGTACAAGGTGAGAGTGGATCGTAGTGATGTTTCGAGAAGAAAATCTGGATCTCGAATCTGATCTTAGTGGTAAAGTTTCCATATAAAATAGTCGGGACATCCCCTTGGCGTTGGGCACTATGGAGTGGGGGCTTCGAGGGAATGCACAGCCGCGCCTGAGAACAATAACTTATCTGCCCATAAGCCTAACTCAATCTGGTGAGAACGGCGCATGGGGCGAACGGGGGAGGATAAACCTCCTTGTTTAAATATTGACTCAGGTGGCGGCTCTAATGCGCCCGGCTTCAAGGCTAAGATGCACGTGGGTAGCCTCGTGTTTTTAAACAACATGTGATAACGGTTGAAATTAAGCGGCCTCAAACCGTTCTATGACACCGAGTTTATATAAGTAATCGCGCGGTTGTGTTTTCTCGGTTGGCGAGAAGCTTTATTCCGGTCGACCGGATCATTTTCACGAGCTCCTGACCTCCTGAAAAATTGTTCATCTCTCAATTCAATTTTTTAAACAGTCTCCTAAATAGAGATGGAAGGATTAGATGCGATAGAAAGGATGTGGGAGGAAGATCAAGAATAGGACAGAATACATGAGTTTAAACGTCAGGTTTGCGAAGGAAGGATTGAATTTTATCGAATAACGAGTCGTGTTTCAAGAAGGCCGAGACTTAGAACAATAAGAGAAGAGTATGTTAAGGTGGAGAAAAAGAAGAGAATTTGGAAAAGAACAGAATTAGGAACATCCTTGCATCCTGTCTATGTTGTTTACGCATTAAAACTAGAAATGAATGAGAAAAAAGGATGAGAATAAGAAAGAATATTAATAGAACATAGGAGATAAACTTTATTAACTCATACAATTTTATTAGATAAAGTGGGCATAAATAAATAAATGAATGAATAATGAGGGTATAATGTTTTTCTTTAAGCTTTTAAACTGAAATCATATTTATTTGTTTATTAAAAAAAAATAACCTCCGATAGAATCTCCCTTTTTAAATTCTTACAAAGTAAATTCTTTTAAATATGGTACATGAAAATAGGCCCTTTAAACAACCTCCAGTTTTCAATAACAAACAAAAAACATTTTCATTTTTCGACAGGTGAATATGCCATCACCTGTTACCCCATTCACCCTTCGGGTGATGGGTGGTGTTACGACTGAAACCTCGAGGGGCGGTATTTCTCCCGACCCAAGTGCCCTAAGTAACCTGAGGCACTTCTTTTCAATCTCCCACTTTAATTGCCGCGGCTGTATAGACCCAATTAATGGAGAAAGATGGCGTTACACGTTCTAAAATAAAATGGATTTGCTATCCATTCTCATTATTTCGATATTTGCTATTAATTTTAAGGAGATTGTCTGCCACTAAAATGAAAAGTGTTGAAATACTTGACTGGACTGTCATGTCCCTACCTGTTGGCAGGACCGACAGGACACCGGCTAAGCGAGGTAATAGGAGCTGGGTGTTGCCTCTGTTCACCGCTTCCAGAGCACATAGGAGGTGGCTACGTGGCCCCACCATTTCGAGTGCAAAACCCGAGGACCAAATCACCATTGCGGCTGATCGGATTGTCAAGGCCCATCTTAGCTCATCTCTGCAAGCCGAGGATATGTAAAGGATCGCATTTCTGATCCTAGAGAGACTTTTCCCATAGCCTCCCAATGCATTGGGAGGTCATAGTATCTACTTCCCATTCGTCTCTTTATTTCTATGGTCAAAAATGTAGGGAATAACGGCATGAACTCATAATCAAAAGGGAAGCTGCCTCCAAGCGAGGCCTCGTCCTCCATTTGTGCCCGGGAAGACCAAGTAACTTGAGGCGCCCCTTCAACTGATTGAGGGGCTCCCCTCGTAGCAGGCGAACTCCCTTTGAGAGAGTGAGGGGTGTTGCGTTATAGACAATCCTGCCCCTCACCCTTTGCCGCAGACAATGAGAGACAGACAGACAGACAGACATAGACAGGAAGAGACAAATAGACATAAATAGACAGAGATAGAATGAGGCAGACACATACATAGGCAGATAGCGAGACAGAGACAGAGACAGACAGACCAAGATAGGCAGAGACAGAGAGACAGGGATTCATAAACAGACAGAGAGAGACAGACATACGAGCCAAGACAGAAATACATAGCCAGTAAGATACAGACAGTCAGACATACACATACAAAAACAGCCATACACAGCCAGCAATATACAAAAGAGAGAGACACACAGAGACAGAGAGACAATCAGTTGCAGACAGAGAGAAGACACAGGTGGGCAGAGACAAAAAAAACAGACCGACAGAGATAAACAGATACAGCCAAGGAGACAGACAGACAGAGATAGGCCAAAAGACAGAGGCGGGCAAACACAAACAGACATACATACATACAGGTACACAGAGAGCTTGAGAGAGGCAGACATATAAAGCGATACAGACAGGCAGAAAAGGAGAAACAGACATAGATAGAGAGGAAGAAAAGACAGAAAGAGGAAGACAGACATAGAGAGACAGATGGAGACCGACTGAAGCAGACAGAGACAGACAGATAGTCAGCAGCAGAAAGACATACAAACAGTCAGAAAGAAAGACAGAGGCTAGCAGACATAGATAGATAAATAGAGGAATAGACAGAGACAGACATAAACAGAAAGAGACAGAGGAACGGAAACGACTGAAAGAGACAAGCAGATAGAGACATACAGGCACACAGAGACAGACACACATGTCTAAACAGACAGGCACAGATAGATAGACTCACAAACACAGACAGACAAGCACAAGCATACATAGAGAGACAGAGAGAAACATATATACAAATCGACTGACAGACAGAAACACAGTCAGACTGAGATAGGCAGGCTGAGACAGACAGACAGATACACATAGATAGACAGATGTCACAAATATGCATAGAGAGGCAGACAGACACAGGGAGGCATAGAAAGACGTGTACAGACAGACAGATGATAGATACATGCAGGCAGCCACATACTTAAACAAACGGAGAGAGATATATAGGTAAGGAGTAACAAGAAAAGAAAGTAACAAGGAGTAACAAGGAAAGAAAGTACCCTAGAAGACCTTACGGTCTATTCAAAGAGGGTACCTTTGGAATACCCTAGGATACCTAGACAGACAGTTAGAGACAGTCAGTCAGATACGGGGACAGACAGAGACCGACACACACTCAGATACAGATGGACATACATATACAGACCGAAAGACAGGCAGAGACATACAGACATAGACAGACAGAAAGAAAAGACAGCGAACTGCAGATGGAGCCAGAACGACAGACAGAAACAGAAAGAGACAGACAAATACAGACAGACGGAGAGAACTGAAGGAGTCAGAAAGAGACAGGCAGACAGAGACTGATAAAGAGACAGACAAACATAGAGACACCATAGAGAGAGACATCCAGACGGAGACAAACATGCAGAAAAACAGATAGAGAGAAAGATAGATACAGAGGGAGAGAGAACACGAGAGAGACAGACAGAGAGCAAGATGGAGACAGACATACAGATAAACAGACAGAGAAAGACAGACAGTCAGATACATACAGAAACACAGCCAGCCATGCAAACAGACAAATAGAAAGACATATACAGACAGACAAACAAACACACAGTCAGACACAGACAGAGAACAAACAGACATAGACAGACAGATAGACATAAACAGGTAGCCACAAGAGGCACAAACAGGCAGACACAGAAAGAGATAGACAGACACAGACACACAGATTGAGACATATATACAAAGCATACAGATACAGACACACAAAGAGAGACGGGTATATAGAGCCACCTCCGGAGATACTAATCTACTACACGGAAGACACCTGGAACCCGTTGTGCCCATAAAAATGATGCCTCCATCCCCCCCATATCGATTATCTGCCGCTATCTGGACCCAATAGTTCGAGAAAATAGGAAGTAACCACATTTAGGGTCAGGATAAAGACCCTTTTAAAACTCCGAGGCCAAAATAGCTCCATTAAAGTGAGATTCTTCTCAAGAGCAGTCACAAGAAAGGCGCCGGACTTTGGCCTTTTGGCTCTTAAATTCAGCATCACAGCTCTTCAATTTAGAAGGAGTAATTTAAATAACCATACCTGATATAAATTAAAAACAAAGAAATGTGTCCACTGTGACCCTCCCCCACCAAAAAAAACTCTCAACAAAACAAAACAATAACTAAGACCAAGAGAAAGCAAATGAATGAAAAGAAGAAAATAAAAGAGAGACAGGCAGGGAAGAGCTAGATCAAGCTGTGCCCCGCAAGCCCAAGTATCCCGAGATAAAACAGTAGAAGGGCAAAGCATGAAAATATTGGCAATACCCATCTATGCCCACGTAGTAAATGCAGCCACTCCAGGCAGCTCTGCTAAAGACCTCAACACCTTCCTAACGCAAAATGGCATGGCCAGGAGGGGCCCTGTTTTCCCGGAGAACCCCCGCATCAAGCTACATCTTAAGGAAGAATCTCTCAGAAACCACAGCAATACAGAAAGAGAACAAGGAAGTAAATACAGAAGATGAACAAACAACCGATAACGAGGAAATAACCCAAATAGAAGAACCAGCAGAAGATGCGGAATCTCATAACCCCCCAGAATTAACGGATGATGGACGAAATAGATGGCGCCATCTATAAATGGAAATACTATTCAGAACATGCCTTGGACATGCGCAAAGCGGCATTAGACGAAGAAGACACAAAAATACCCCACACCCGAAGCAGCATTTTAATTACAGTAAAAATTATAAACCTCCCCCACGGGAAAAGAAAACACGAACTTGAATCCAACTAAGAAAAACAGAAGAACAAAGACAAAAATAAATAGTAACAGAACAAACTAGAAGATTTAATCCAATAAATATAACATACAGAAAAGAAAGAAGAAAAATAAACTGGATTAAATACCTAACACAATAATTGGACAGTATTTATTTTCTTTAAAATAAAATGTAACAGCCTCTTTCACCAATTATTGGGTCTAGACAGACGCGGAAAAGTTATTGAGAGATTGAAAAAAGCCTACTTCTGTTATAGATAGGCAAAAAGCCACAATAGTTTACCTTTTCGTGAAATATTCGAGGTACTTTATTTTTAATCTCTGTCTCCCAACTGTGATCCCGAGTTTATAAAAAATGTGGTTTTAATAAAATATGGGTTCCCGGAGAACCCACCATCAAGCGAAATCTAGAATATTAATATGATCCCAAAAGAAGTTACAGAAAATACCGAAAACGTAAATCAAGAAATCAGAAAAGGAAACAGAATCCGAAGAAAAATCAACAGACGACGAAATCTCGAAGGCGATTTTTGAAATCCCCAAAAAGTTGAAGAGAAAGAAACAAAAACAAAACCCAAAATAAAAACCCAGGAACTGAACATAAAAAATGGAGGATTGCAAGCATACCCAGTCCCCCCAAAATAGAAACAAAAGGAAATGGCCTCGTAAAAGGCAAATTCAACTGGGACTACGACGCGGATGCCGACGATACTGAACTACATGATGCACTGAAGCAAGGAATGATTCATATCGTCCCAGAATCTACCACAACCTTACAATCGGCTAAGTTAAAAAGAAATGACCAGCGCACTTTTCGCTAACTGACAACGAACCGGCTTTGTGTTTTCCTTCTCAGTTGGGTCAGACAGCTCATTCCAACATTGCCAAACCACAACATTCTTTGTAATGGTTCCCCATAACTACACACTCCTTTGATTTTAGGAACATTCCTCAGGCCCCCAAACTAAATCTATTAATTAATTACTAAATAAGAATAACCTTTACCAACACTAACTCAAAACCTTAAGAATAAGAAAACAAATTTAAGAGACACTCAAGCAACATAGTCTTCCATCCAGAGAGGAGCTGACCCTTACTCTATGAGGATATCGCTGTTCACTATTTTCTGTCTCTTTCCCTTCTTCAACATCATAAGCTTATGGTGGCTCTTCTTCACGTTCCGCTGCATCTCGGGGGAACGTATGATCCCCCGTGCTTCAAACTCCTCTTGTTCCTCCTCATTTCTTTGTATACCTTTGGGTAGATGGACTGCTATGCGCACATCAAGAACATGTCGTGGCATACCATCTATTGACCCATTATTCTCCGATTCAATTCCCGTAGCTACTCCTTTTTACCAATAGGACGTACAACTAGCATGCACTGGGTTCACCCAAACTTCCTCTCCCAGTCTTACATTCTTAGGTGGCACTGCTGCAGGGTATCCCCAATCGTATTGGTATACCGATTTCTGGGGCACTAATTGTTCATCTTGTCCAGACCTAGGGCACATGTTATACCAAAATACAGCCTTCAACTAGCCAATATTATGTCATTCTGCCATCGCTTTTATTGTTCTATGATGCATCTCTACTCTCCCATTGCCGCCTGGTCGATATGTTGCTCTTAAAAGACGGTGAACATTCCACTTGCGGGGACTTTCCAGTGACTCTGACCAGAAAATCGTACCATTGTCCATCAAAAGCTCGTCTACTGGACCCCTCTCTAAGAGCAAGTTATTCACTACTGAAGTTATACACTCAGCAGATTCCCTCTTAAGCTCTTGCTAGTTGGCAAAACTTCCTGGTCCACAATCTACGATAGAGAGATATGCTACCTCTATAGTGTCATTCTCTTTCTGACTGTCTGTCAGTCTCTCTCTGACTGTCTATCTATCTGTTTCTTAAAAGCTATTCTATTCAGAGAATTTTTTGGTTCTCTGCGTAGCGTAGTGTACTAACGGCATACTTTTAACTGTGATCAAAGCGGTGCTCGCTGCCTCAGTGTGCCTGGTTCGAATCGCTTCCCTGCACGGATTTTTTCGAAAAAAGGTAATAAAAATATTACTGCTAGGAAAAATTATTCCGTTTTCTCTTTCAATGTGGTTTAATGGATTCTGTTTCTATTTATATGGGACTGTCTTTATGTTTCTGCGTATGTCCTTCTGTTTCTGTGTCTATCTGTATGTTTCTGTTTTATGTCTGTCTGTGTCTGCTTATATGTATAGCGACCTCTGTCTCTCTCCTGTTTGTGTCTGTCTGTTTGTATCGTATGTCTGTTTATCTGTCTGTATCAGCTTCTTTCTGTCTCTGTGTGTATGCCTGTGTCTGTTTATCTGTCTGTGTCTGTTTGTGTATATATGGCCGTCTCTAGATGTATGGCTGTATCTGTCTGTCTGCATGTTTCTGTTTTCTATCTGCATGTATCTGCATATGTCCAAGTATGGCCAAGTGTACGAGAATATACACAAACAGTCTCTTAGGTAGGTTAAACAAGGCAACAACTGTTATTGTCTTAAGATGTCGATTTGAATAGATAGCTGCAGCTGCGTGACCAAGGAATATTCCAAACACGAGGAGAAAAAATAGATTTTAATACACACTAAATAAAAGGTACACAATATATATATATATATATATATATATATATATATATATATATATATATATATATATATATATATATATATATATATATATGAGGAATTAAAGCACATTCTCCGAAGACAATTTAATTCAGAACAGTTTCGGTGTATCCCACACCCTTTTTCAACTGACACTGGATAGAAAATATAAGAAAAAAATGCATACAAGCATAACAGGGATAAAAGAGGGGATATTTCACGACCTGTTATGCTTGTATGTATTTTTTTCTTATATTTTCTACCCAGTGTCAATTGAAAAAGAGTGTGAGATACACCAAAACTGTTCTGAATTAAATTGTCTTCGGAGAATGTGGTTTAATTCCTCATCTTTTCTTGCGATATTGCATTAATTTTCATTATATATATATATATATATATATATATATATATATATATATATATATATATATATATAGGTACATGAATAAGTCGGAATTAGGTTCCGAATACTAATTGGATAACCAAGGTTATTAAGTGGTAATAATGGGAGATTTAGGGTAGTGATCGATTTAGTTCCTTTGAACCTCGAGAGTAAAGCGGGACGAATCTGGGGGAGGTCTTGGTGACCTTGGTTACTCACGGGTGTAGCCGGGAACTAGAAGAGGGTGATGCTACTTTCTACAAACTTCTAATATAGCAAGATGCGGGCCTCTTGTCCTCAAGAAGTCACCGGACGAACTTCGAAGGGGAAGGGGGAGGTGACTTCTCAAAACTCGGATCGAGCGAGCTATCTGGCATCTTGTTCGCAAGAGGTCACTAGTCGAACTTCGAAAGGAGGAAGGGTGACTTCTCCAAAGTCGGATTGAGCGAGCTATTGTGCCTCTTGTCCTCTAGAGGTCACCAGAAGAAATCCGGAGGACGGCTTCTCCAATCCTTGATCCGAATGCGGTTGAGAAAGGCTGGCGTTGCCTCAAAAGACTCTTTTCCCTGACCCGAAGATACGAGTGTAATGCAGCTGCTATTAATTAAACCTAGTGCTTCAAAATCAGGTGGGGAGGATTCTTAGGAAGACCCCACAGCCTGACGCCAAATTATATATATATATATATATATATATATATATATATATATATATATATATATATATATATATATATATATATATGGCCCAGTGTACGGGAATATACGCACACGGGCTCTAAGGTAGGCTAAGCAAGGCAACAAATGTTATTGTTCTAAGAGTGCGATTTAAATAGTTAGCTGCAGTTACGTGACCAAGGAATATTCCAAACACAACAACAAAAATAGATTTTAATACTCACTAAATAAAAGGTACACAATAAATATGGATATATATATATATATATATATATATATATATATATATATATATATATATATATATATATATATATATATATATATATGAATAAGACGGAATTATGTTCAGAATACTAATTAGATAACCAGGGTTATTAAGTTTTTATAATGGGATATTTAGGTAGTGATCGATTTAGTTCCTTTGAACCTTGAGCTTAAAGCCGGGTGAAGTTGGATGGAGGTCTTGGTGACTTTGGTAACTCACGGGTGTAGCCGAGAACCCGAAGAAGGTGATGCTACTTTCTACAAACTTCTGATTTAGCGAGATTCGGGCCTCTTGTACTCAAGAGGTCACTGGACTAACTTCGAAGGGGGGGCTGGGTACTTCTCTCCAAACTCGGATCGAGCGAGCTATCGGGACTCTTGTCCTCATAAGGTCATAGGTCGAACTTCGAAAGAGGGGGGTGGGGGAGATGACTTCTCCAAACTCCGATTGAGCGAGCTATTGGGCCTCTTATCCTCAAGAAGTCACCAGAAGAACTTCGGAAGGCGGCTTCTCCAATTCTTTATCCGAAGGCGGTTGAGAAAGGCTGACGTTGCCTCAAGAGACTCTTTTTTCCTGTCCCGAAGATACGAGTGTGATGTCCAGCTCTTCCGTGGCTTGCAACCGTCAATAAACGCTTCTCGGGGAAGAGCGTCGTTGAATTGAATCCTTCTGGGGAAGTGTTGCCTAACCGAATCGTGGGTAATCCTTGGGAGGGTGCATATATACCCGGATTTCTCCAAAACAGGGAGAGAAAGAGAGGGGCCTTCTCGAACCATCATTATCTGCCGAGACAACCAAGCGTGTCCTTACGGGAAAGTGTAAGAGGCCGGGGTCGGCGGGTTAAATGGAACGACCAGCGGTTGGAGCCATAACTGTTATTCGAGGCAAACCTACAAAATAGATGAGTAATCTCCCGACCAGTGAGGAGGGGGACGGGGGGTAGATTGAGACGGCGGGGAGGTAGCCTTCAATTTCAGCGTCATGCCTCGGTGTGAATTTCTCAGTGACGTAGTGGTAAGTCCAGAGAGGGTGAAGTCGGAGTCGGAGGGGGGGGGGAGGAGGAACGGCTCGCTTTCTCTCCCTAAGTAATATCTTAGGAGGTGGGGAAAGACTACTATTTTAGTGGAACCCTCTACAGTATATCTAACTCTGTCTTTCTTTCTGGTTGTGTCCGTCTGAATCAACCTCTTTCTGTCTCTGTTATTATTCCCAGGTCTGTGTCTATCTATGTCTGTTTGTCAAAATGTTTACTGCCTGTTTGTCTATCTGTATATATGTCAGTTTCGGTTTGTCGGTCTGTCTCTGTTTGTTTGTCTGTTTTTGATTATGAGTTGATTCTCTTATTCCCTACATTTGTAGCCATAGAAATAAAGAGACGAATGGAAAGTAGATACTATGACCTCCCAATGCATTGGCAGGCTATGGGAAAAGTTTCTCTAGGATCAGAAATGCCCCCAATGCGATCCTTTACATATCCTCAGCTCTCAAAGATGAGCTAAGATGGGCCTTGACAATCCAATCAGCCATAGTGGCGATTTGGCTCTGGGGTTTTGCAATCTAAATGGTGGTGCCACGTAGCCACCTCATATGTGCTCTGGATGCGCTGTCTAGAGTCAACACCCAGCGCCTATATCCTCGCCTAGCCGGCGGCCTGTCTGCCCTGCCAGCAGTCTTGGCAGTCCAATGAAGTATTTCAACACTTTCCCTTTTAATGGCAGACAATTTCCTTAAAATTAATAGCAAATATCGAAATGAGAATGGATGGCAAGCCCATTTTATTTTAGAACGTGTAACGCCATCTTTCCTCCTTTATTGGGTCTTTTCAGGCGCTTGGTCTCCAACTTTGCCGCCGTAGCGTCCCCTCTGAACGCTCTCATTAAGAAAAACTCCCCAGATTCCATCGTTTAGAACCCCAAGTCAATTTCCTACTTCCAACAGATGAAGGATAGGTTAACATCTGCCCCAATATTGCGGCTCCCGAACCGGAACAAATTGTTTAGAATCTGTACGGATGCCAGCAACGATGGCATCGGTTGCATGTTGCTGCAGAACCAAGAAGATGGAAATAGCTATCCTATCGCTTATGCAAGCCAGAAGCTGTTACCACGCGAGAGAAATTATGCGGTAATGGAACTTGAGGCTCTTGCAATAGTTTGGGGTGGACAAAAGCTAAGAATGTATCTGATAGGTCAGGGGTTCGTTATCGAAACGGATCACCGTCCTCTGGCGTAGCCAAGAAACTGTAAAAGCCAAAACGACGGCTTACGCGTTGAAGTCTGCTATTGATGGAGTATTAGTTCCGAATTTTGTATTTAAAATGTAGTGAAAACTGTGTAGCAGAGTCTTAGTAGAAATCCAGTATAGAACTCCCCCCCCCTCCCTCCCTTAAGGTCGAACCTCCTACATCATATAAGTTCATGTATATATTCGAGCTTGTTGCTCACCCCTCTAAAATTTCTTTGGTGTTTGTGTGTGTATACACTTATTTTAGTGTATTGCTTTTATATACGTGTTGTCATTATTAATTTTTTTTGTGTTTTTGTTAATATTTCCTGTATTGTCCATCCACTTGATTGATTCCTTATTCTTATTCTGAAGGATATTCACTCAAGGCCGCGTCTGCTGGCCTTATCTCTTCCTCGAGCTGACCCCATTTAAGGTAAAACGACCATTTGCTTTAACCTTACGATAATGGACTCACTCACAGATTTTTAAATATTCCCTCTGCATAACTGTTGTGTAATATTCCATTTAAAAACTGATTAACGAGTAATTCACGTTTCCCGCTTGCCCAATAACTTACATTCTGTCAGATTAATTTGTAATATTCCATTTAAAAGCTAATTAACGAGTAATTAACCTTCCCAGATTGCCCATTAATCTGAATTATTTCTAAGTTTCCTTTATTTACATTACCTATATTTCCTATATGTATATATATATGTTAACTAGGGACTCATTAAAAATTATATTTTTGTTTTCATTCTTTAAATATACCTTTGAACTGCAACTTAGTCAACTCAGTTAAACGCTATCGGCCCCTGTAGTAAATCGCACTCTTATACCTTGTAACTAATGGATTCATTTTACGAAGTGAACGTACTTGTACGTAGCAAGGACGTGTATGTAGATTAGAGGATATATGTATGTATAACTGTATATATACATATTTCCTTGGCCTTTATCTCTTTCCTCCCAACAAATATATATATATATATATATATATATATATATATATATATATATATATATATATATATATATATATATATATATATATATATATATATATATATATATATATTATATAGTGAAGTGAGCTATTCCTCGACACAACTGCAGAAGAAATTTCAATTCTCTCAAGAATCTATCATATGCGTTGTGCTGTACACACTCTACAGATTGCCATAGGGGATCACTTAACACCCAGACATACAGTCACTCTTTTTACCAAGATAAAGCAAGTTGCAGTAGCTTCAAGAAAATCAAAATTGAAAAAAAATTAAACGACGTAGTGGAAAAGGTAGCAATTTTAGATCAGGCTAAAAGGTTGGGTAGCATATAATATGATGATAGAGCGCCTACTGAAATAGAAACCTGTTCTTATTCACATGGTGAACCCGGAAATTATAATACCAATAGTAATGTGGGATTCAGTGAAAAAAACTTGAAAATGTGTAGCGACCTGCGTGTACGTCCAAAATAGGACGCACGCGAGAGTAGCCACACACATAAAGTACAGAGAGAGAGAGAGAGAGAGAGAGCGAAAAGCAAAGTTTGCGCCTTTTACGAGAATATCACACGGCAATAAACGAAGCACAGTTCTCTCTGTTAGGGTTGGTCGAGGCAATCTTAGGCAAATATTGTAATCAAAGCAGAATCCAGAGAAACCCGGATAGCTATCACAATTAAACAAATACAAGAGAGATTAGAAAGCTGTCTCTATGGCAACATGCCACTGCCCACAGAGAATTTCACCCAATAGTCGGAGTGCCTCCCTTATCAATATGTTTAGTAGTAGCCAATCAAGAGACGAGTTATGTCTATACCGACCAATCAACAGGCCGGCACATAAGAGGGAGGTGTGACTTAGTTGGACATCGCTCAGTCCGATCTCTTGGATTTGCGTAATTCATCCTTGTATCTAGTCATGTACATACCGCAGATATTAAGGTGTAACGTTTAAAAGCTCTATTCGTCCGGCCTCCTTTAGACTTTGCTCGCACTTGACCTGGAACTAAAATTTAGTTATAACTTAAAACTAAAATAAAGAACTTTCTGTAAAGTGCAATAAGTTATAATTCAATAATAATTCTATTTTTATTTTCGGTTACTTCTGTATCGAAACCGGAGTCCTTGCTTAAAGATTACACGATAACTCGGTAATTTATCACCCTTTCTGGCAATCAGCGTCCTCCTTCTAGGGCTCTTGGGTTGTCCTCACGATTACCTTTAAGGTTCCCTAAGAATTAGCGACCACCTTCAAGAGCCTCATAACTGGCGACCTTGCTAGGATCGTCAACCATATATTATTACAAAGAAAATACAAGATGCAAATACCACTTCTTGTCAGTTTTTTAAGGAATAGAGGTCTTTGATTCATTCCCTCTCTCAAAATAAGAGTACTATAGCTGAATGTATCAAGACTTCCATGGGAACAAGAGAAAATCATTTACTGCGAAATGATGTTCTGTTGGCTGATGTGTATCTAGATCCAAAGAGTCTGTATATAACATAGCATTCAGAATGAGCAATCTTCAAGAACGTTTAGAAACAGAAATTGCAAATACGCCATCTTCAGCATCTAGTGCTAGTAATAACACTTCAGATAATAAGTTTGATTTGAAAAAATAATTGATAAAACAAGATGGTATGGAAGCAAACCGACCTCGAAGGGAAAGTAAACAAGAGGTTCCACATGTTTCTCTTCTTAACTCTGCATTTAATAATTTCAATTGTGAAGTATGGAAGTTTTTTTATTGAGTTTGACAAATTTAACCGTCAGTCAAAGTTATCAGTACATGAAGCAGTACTAAGGTACCTTAAATTTCTAAGAGATGCTGCACAAGTGATTATTGCAGCACCAATTACTCAAGTTAGTGTGGAGCGTCTATTTTTCAGGATTAAAAATTCTAAAATCAGATTTGAGATCTGTAATGCAAAAAGACTTAGTAGAAGCTATCTTATTTTTAAGGACAAATTGTTATTTATTTATAATTTTCATTTTTGTAAAATTTTTGCAACCTTTAAAGGTTCAAATTTTTAAAAGGAATGAATCTTAATTTGTCTTAAATTTTGTTCTATTTTTTGTTGTCAAAACTCAAAATTTTATACATATTATTATTTTCATTTCATTTGCATATTAAATAGATATGTTAAAAAGAGCATTTTTACCCTTTATTGCAAATCAAAATTTCCCCTGTGTCGTGGTATGACATTAGATTATATCAATACCATATTATATCTATGGGGAAGGGACCAATAACTTAAAGGCGAACCGACAAAGGAACGGCACACCACGAGTTTCGACGGGCTGAATAGCGAGAAAGAGTGCAACGAGTTCAGGTAAAATTTGGGCAATGGCAAAGCTCAAGGTTATTTAAAGAGGCATGTACAAAAATATAATTTTATTTACATAAAAATGAGAGAATTGATGGGCAAAATTACATCAGAGAATTAATGGGCAAAATTACATCAGTAAACGATGTATTAAAAATTAATGTATTACGGGAGAAGACAATTCAAATGGGGAGGATTAACTCAATTGGGTTACTAAAGGGGGAGGGGGGTTGGCTTACGGAGGATTCCTGGTGAGACGTCGGGGTAAGGCTTCACGGATGTCTTCTGCACGTGAGGCGAGGGCGCTCAGAGCTTCGGAGCGGGAACTTAAAATGATGACGGTTCTCCAAAAATAGGGGGGGGGGGGCGGTAACGTCTAGGGGAGAGTTTTTCGGCCACTTGAAAAGGCGAGGCTAACGAGGAGGGCTTCGACAGGAGTTGATTAGTGAAGTCTGAAAAATCGCTCGGTAGCGATCGTTAAATGGAATTACCTCACGGGCTAGGGCTAATTCCAATACACAAATAGTTCAGAAGTCACTTTGCTTTGTTGTTAGAACCTGACTTGGAACTAGGGGGATCTTTTTGGGTCCGGGCGAGACTTCTGAACTCTGTGTCTGCCTCATGAAGGACGAGAACTATATATTTCCGAGGCTCTCTCCGCGGGGGGGAGAGGGGGAAACAGTTCTACTCTCGAATGGCCTCGAATCTTCTTTCCGAGGGAATTCTAACCCGTGTAAAGGTGTACCTTGGTGGACGCGGTTCGAGGCTACCGCTTGTGGAAGGGGGGGGGGGGTAGGCTTATCAATTTAAGCCTCTAACACAAATATGTTGATTGATAAACGACGATGAATAAGGAAGAAATGATAATAAAAACCTGTGAAGCCAATCCTCGTGATGAGGCAGAACCCTCGATTTGAACCTTCGCTTCGCTTGACTCATTTTTTTTCACTCCCATTTATTCCTGCGACATTTATTGGGTCAACCAGTCGATGGAGAAGTGTTGAATAAGTGACGCCAGGTGACGTTTGAAGAGGACAACTAAATAAAGACGTAGAATTGTCATTGCTGTTGTAAATGAATTTTTTATTTTGTCTTTCATCAGAAAGTATTAAATAATTGAAGATTTATGAATCATAAATTTAAGCAAAAAAGGTTAAGTTTGCAGCAAATTAAACAGTCCCGGCGATGATCAAATTAATGAATTATGATATTAAATTGCATTAGACCGCAATGGAGGCGACTTCCAAGATTGAAAACCAGAACTGAAACAAGAAGGTGATGGCGGGTTTGCTACTTCCTGATTTTCAACGGGGGGAGAAAAAAGGAAGACTCTCGAGGATTTAATTATGAAGCAGTTAAACAGTTTGTTCTGAAACGTTCGTCAGTCGAGGGTGAGAGGGGTAACAGGACTCGCTACTCCTTGGGTCTTTCGCTGGAAAAAAAGGATGACAGTTGAGGATAGAGACTTCGATCGAGGCAGTCCGGTCATGTGGTTAAGGCAAACAGGTCCTCGTAAAGCAACGTCTTGTACGACAGAAAGTATCGACAATGTTTCATCTCTTTTTTGAAACCAAAAGGTCTGAAATAGTAGTTTTATGGTTCGCTGATCCCGGCAATTTGGTTACAACCAAAGATGGACCATCGTACATTTGCTTTGGGTAGTCCATCGAGGTTGATGATGACGGATGCCCTCATATTGAGTGAATCAACCCTGCACTAGGCTTAGAGAGGTTGGAATGTGTGCAGTCTTCGGACCCGTATCTTGACCGAGGCAAGAAGGATTCTCGTGGCGGGAGAGGCTCGAGACGATCGAGCTTTATCCTCGGTTGCAGGAAGCTGCCGAGACACCGGTCTGTCGATGCTCGCCTATGGGTACTCCCGATCCTGGTTTGTGATCGAGGTATCCTTCCTCTAGCCTTTGCCTAAAAAGGCAGGACCCGCAAGAAATTAGGCGGGGGATGCAGTGTTTGGTAGGCCGCATGGTGTGTCCGCATATCGGTGGACCTGCACGCCGTACCTCTGGGGCCCACTGCTGCTCCGAGATCCCCTGCTGACGACGAGTGAACATCGGTAGTTGTTTTTCTCGATGAAGCTGCAGTTTTTTTTTTCTGGAATTGGCTCGTGAAACAGCCAAGTCGGATTTAGGGTTTTGTATGCGGTTTTCTTGGGGGGAGTTTTGGGGGACGTTTAACTTTGCCGTTTAGTTGACTCGTTCGTGTTTTGTATTTGAAGTATTTTGTATCGGATCTTTTGGTGTTTACATTTACGGGGTTGGCTAAACCCTAGTTCTCGTCTCCCACCGCCCGTTCCTATCATGTTTTTGTACCTCATCATGCTGAATTTCTTTGCGGTTTTTACTGCTATTGTGATCCATATTACTGTTTCAGTGTGCTTTTTCATCATACCACTACATGTTTTCACGCACACCTCATAAGCTACCTTTAAGAGTGATTCGTGTGTTTGGCCCGAAAATTCACTATCAGGAATGTTTGCGTAACGGTTGCCATTTTGCTACCAGTACTCATCGACTTGTTCACCAGGGAGCGCCGCCCCATTTTCACGTTGGATATCGTAAACGCCCCAAGTTATCCATCGATCCCCTTTGATCCTTTCGGTCAAATTCGAGTCCAGGGCTGTTGAAAAATGCCTGTTCTTTGACTTGAGAATTTACTCTAGTTTTTATCGTCCATTTCTAGTTTTCTAATTCTTCTTAATTCATCTCTCTGTTCTCGTTGCCCCGATTTTTATCACTGTGTTCCTTTTCCCTTTTTGCTTAATGCACAAAAAGAAGATAAGTAGAGAGAGAGAGAGAAAGAGATATATATATATATATATATATATATATATATATATATATATATATATATATAATGATATATTCAGAGCGTTGGACGAGACCAGGCTTTTCCGCTCTCTGCCGTTTAGTGTCGTTGATGCCCAAACTGTACCGACGTCCACCGAGAAAGGGAAGGGGGAGCTTTTTATCTCGAATTTAAAGCAAAGACCAACGAGGGCATCTCCCGTTCGAGTAATTAATTTTAAATGCAAGTGGTGATTATGAGAGGGGTTTTCATATGTGGACGCCATGTAGCCGCATATCCTCCAGCAGGCATTGTGGCCGGAAAGGCACACAATCCTCCAGATGTGAGCCGCAGCAATGATTCCCATTCTGCACTTGTCTTCCCCCCGAGAAAATAGGCATAGGTTGACCTCCCACTCCTGCCTGCGACCAGGAATGAGTAAGTCATTTGCGACTAGCCTGCAAAATTAGCGCCTGATCAATAAAAAATGCAGCCCTAAACTTGTAAAGGGAGATGTCTCGAAGGAATAAAGCACAGGTAGTTTCAGTCTAGTTTAAAACGCCCGGGAGCTAAGAAACGAAAGCTTTGAGAGAACTGTGGTGCACACACACACACACACACACAGCCCCGAGCACCAAAATAAGTTGTTTCCGCAATTGGTAGTACCGGATACCCTCCTTTGGGTTCCTTTCTCCCACATTAACTCTCATCTTTTCCACAGAACCACTTTAATGGATGAAATGCGCAGAGGACAAACTGGACGTCGCATATCTCAGAGGATTTATGAACGCAAATATTCTGTGCGCACGCGCAGTATGTTCAATGCAATCTTTCAACATATGTTTGCAACCGGGATGCCAAGGGTGTCCTTTGGGACGTGCCCAAGATATTAGATGAATATTTTTTTATACAAAAATCTTACCTACGATACGAGACGTAATAAAGTTGGGCGAATAAATTTTTCTATCAAATAATGAAAACACTAAAAATGATTCTAGATTTATGGAAGAAAACGGAAATTTCCCAAGCGTTCGTATCAATAGAATCTATCCAAGCCACTGACCAGAATTAGTAGGAGAACGTTTAAAACTCCTTTGCACGATTTTAAAAAAGTCAATCAGGGACAGAATAGTTCAGAAGGAGGTTAAAGAATTAATTGTAACAACATTTTGCGAATGAGGGCATAAGGAATAATTCTTGAAATTATCGCCACGTCTCCCTTTCTTTGGTCATTAATAAATTTCTAGAATCCATTGCTAGAAATAAATTCCTTGAGCATGAGAACGCGGATGTTTAACTAATTTGGTTGATTTTTTAATCATGAAATGATCACAACCTTTGACCAAGAGAAAACTGAAGATGAAATTTATCTTGATTTCAAAAGGTCTCTGCAAATCTTTCCACACAGGAGAAGTAATAAAACTAAAATCGCATGGAATAGGGAGCAACGTACTAAAGTGGATTGAAGACTAGTTTAAAGCAGAGGTATTTTCAACGAAAATAGTTTCTCATGATTATCACTGAGGGTGCAGTTCCTCATGGATCATTTTTTGGATTATTTCGTAAAATTTACAAATTTCGTGATGATGCAGAATTACGTACTAGGGTGAAATATCATAGCGACTGTACAAAGATGGATAGAGTAATAATATGGTAGGAAATATAGTAGATGCAATACAAAGTGACAAGCGCATAGGTTATGAGAATTTGGGAACAGATTATGAATTGGGTGTTATTAATTCAGGTGTCTTGATCTCGAATGATCTAAAATTGTGGAAACACAGCACTGTAGCGTCACATAAGGCGAATAGGAAACATCGCTACATATTTTGCATTTAAATCCAAACAAATTATTATTCCGTTATAAAGGGTGTTCCATTATGACAGATCGAAGTTAGCAGTAAATAAAACAGTGTTATTGGTTAAAATTTATTGATTTTACTGTTGAATCATGTTATTTGGATCATGGCAATTATGTGTGAAAAATAATATCGCCTAAATGTCCGCCAAGGCCTCGGCGGCACACCTCTACTCTATGGTCAAAATTTTTGTCTGCATAGTTGGTACCCAATCTCACCAATGTGCCTTATTATCTCATCCTTCAGCTGTTGAATTGTTGTTGGCTTGTTGGCATAGACCTTAACTTTGAGATAACCCCCTACCTGTCATACGCCGAAGGCAAGGAAACCTCGCGGGACAAAACCAAGCATCCCTTCTTGGATAAAACAAATATGCACCCCCTAGAGTTAGTTGATAACTCTTCTTCCCGTAAGAATACCCGTCCGACTCCGCTCATCGACGCCATCTCCAAACAAGAACCAAGTCTTGGCCCAAAAGGCTACAGTGAAGATTCATCTTAGTGTAATACTCCCTTAATTACGCATATCCAACCAAATAAACCGTTGACGTTTCGGAGAAACTCACCCTCCGTTTTCTTCAAAGGAATTTACACTGGAACAATTTCCAACCTCCCTTCTCGAAGACTCTGCTCCCCCCTACCCCCCGTCATCTCAAAAGAATATTTCACTACAAGCAAGTTGACCTTGGACCCCGTCGAAGAGGCCCAACCATCATCTCACCGCTTCGCCGGAAACGACCATCGTCTTCCCCAACCCCCCCATATGTGTACAAGGTATCGTAACGAATATTTTAGCTTCCCCAAATTTATAATTGCTGTCTACCGTTCCCCATTATCATTTGTGTAACTATGTGACTTAATTAACTGTGTATTATTGTATCATATTAACTTTAACTATTAATATTTATTAAAGTCTATTTTTGCCGACTCCTTTTACTTTCCCACCCTCGAGCTCATCATAGCCGTATAACGAAAGCCTATAACTAAGTAAGATTTGGAACTCTCAGCCAATACCAAGTTTTAAAGTAGCATCTATTGGACTAGCCCTCCCGTACCAGGATCTGACCTTGTAACCGGACCTCGGCCTACCCGAACCATTTAAAAGGAAACCCCGCGCACTCTAAAATCAAATATAATAGATGTATGTATGGTAAATAGAGCTATACCAAGACATATATATATATATATATATATATATATATATATATATATATATATATATATATATATATATATATATATATATATATATATATATATATATATATATATTATACAATCAGGTGTCAAGTGTGTTAGTTTGGATTTAAAAGGGTTTTTTTTAGATCTTTTAAAGTCCCCTCTAATTAATTTTGGCGTTAAGTGAAAAGGCTAAAGATGTGCTCAAAGGTTTAAGGAGATTAATTTTCCATTTAAATTTTAAAGTTCCCGCATTTAAATTGTGTGTATGTGTGTACCTAGATCTCAACAGAGTCGAGCATAGAATTTTCCCAGGTAGATTAGTTAAAGTGACCGTTTATTCCTTTTTTTTCGTGCAGTGAGATTGTCCCAGAGATAGGAACTGGAATAGTTCGTTTAGTGTAGGTAAAAGTTTGTGCCCACGCTGTAGGTACACGTTTGGCGTGATTTTTGTTTTTTTTAGCACAAACAGCTAAAAAAAATTGAAAAAGAAATATGGCTTCATTTGAAGTTTTTAAAGCGCAAGGCGAATCTCTTGGCCTGTCTGGAAAAGATTTGGTAGAATATATTCAAAATGAAGAAAGATATGTTAGGGAAGAATTCTAGAAGTAGTAAAGAGAAATTAGAACAAGAAGAAAGACAACTTGAACTAGAAGAAAGAAAACGTGAACAAGAAGAAAGACAACGTAAGCTAGAACAGGAAGAAAGGCAACAAATACGCCAGCACGAAGTGGAAATGTTGCAAGCACAAGTATAAACACAATCTGTGAGTGGCAGACCGGAAGCCCCGCAAGATGTCCCCCTTAAACTTCCCATATTTAAGGAGGGCGAAGAATTTTCTTCATTCCTAACGCATTTTGAGAAAATTCTCGAAATCAATCACATTCATTTGGAAGAGGAGGGAGCAGCGAAATTGCTCCCATTGCTCACCTCGAAATTGAGAGATATCTTCATCTCATTTCCCCAAGAATGCACAATTTATTATTCTACCCTCAAGGCTGAATTACTCGCAGCCAATAGTATGACCCCTGATTACTATCGCCATAAGTTCCGTGGCGCCAGGATCCTACCACGTCGAACCATCCGACAGTTTGGGTATACCCTCCAAAGAAACCTTAAGTTTTGGCTAGAGTCGTCAAAGATTTCCCCCGATTATGAGTCATTATTAGATTTTGTTTTAAGGGACCAGTTACTGGCTTCGCTGATCCCAGAGATCCGCGCAGCCGTGAAGGACCGGCGTTGTCGATCCTTCAAGGAATGCGTTGAAGAAGAAGACTGTGGAGGAATTCCACGTGGAATTTCATTTCCAGCACGGAAGTTCCATGTGCTGGAGAAGATTCTGTTAGGCTTAAATTGGTAAACCTACCCCCCCCCCCTTTCCACAAGCGGTAGCCTCGAGCCGTGTCCACCACGGTCCATCTTTGCACGGGTTAGAATAGCCTCGGCAAGAAGATTCGAGGCCATTCGAGAGTAGAGCTGTTTCCCACTACCCCCTCCCCCCCCGCGGGGAGAGCCTCAGACGTATATAGTGCTCGTTTCCCATGAGACAGACACAGAGTTGAGAAGTCTCGCCCGGACCCAAGAAGTTTCCCCCAGTTCCAAGTCAGGAGCTAACAACAAAGCAAAGTGACAGCTGAACTATTTGTGTATTTGGAATTAGCCCCAGCCAGTGAGGTAATTCCATTTAACGATCGCTACCGAGTGATTTTTCCGACTTCTCTCATCAACTCCTGTCGAAGCCCTCCTCGTTCACCCCTCGTTTTCGGGTGCCTGAAATACTCTTTCCTGGACCGGACGTTACCGCCCCATCCTTTTTTGGAGAACCGTCATCACTTTAAGTTCCCGCTTCGAAGTTTTGAGCGCCCTCGCCTCACGTGCAGAAGACATCCGTGAAGCCTTACCCCGTCGCCTCACCCGGAATCTTCCGTAAGCCAACCCCTTTTTCCCTTCAGTAACCCATTCGCGTTAATTCCCCCCATTTGAATAGTCTCCTCCCGTAACACATTAATTTTAACTTCATAGTCTGTTTCATAACTATAATTCCCCCCCCCCTCGTTTACCAGTGTAATTTTGACCATCAATTCTCTCATTATTTTTATGTAAATAAAATTGCATTTTGTACATGCCTCTTTAAATAACCTTAAGCTTTGCCATTGCCAATATTTTACCTGACCTCGTTGCACTCTTATCTAGTTGTTTCGCCCGTGGAAACTCGTGGCGTTCCGTCCCTTTTGTCAGTTCGCCTTTAAGTTATTGGTCCCTTTCCCATAGATATAATATGGTATTGATGTAATGTAATGTAATACCACGACACAGACGTCTTCGCGGCAAGTCATAACTTGTACCCAAAGGACTCCAAGAAGCCCTCCCCACCGTTCCCTAAATCGAAAACCGGAAATCCCTGATATAATCAAAATTCCTAGTCGAAGTTTGTGAAAATTCCAGGCCCCTTCAAACCAAGAAGTTTCCCCTTCACTGAACCTCGAGACGTGAAGCCCCCTTTCCAGTCTTTCCCTCCAGCATCCTTCCAAAAGAGACCCATTGTATGCTATATGTGCGGAGTAGCGAACCACATAAGTTCAAAGTGTCCCCAGAACTCTAAATTTCAGAACAACCCCCATCAACAGGTTCACCAAGTAAGAGCCGCTGCCGCTTCCCCTCTTCTTCCCGTTGAACCCCTTGTTCCATCTCCCCAAGGCCTGCCGGATCACCAAGTGAATTTTCTATTTAATAAGAGCTCACCAGGGGCCTTAAAATTTGAGAATGGCAGTGTAAACGGCTGCCGTACGTCCACTATCGTCCGTTATACAGGGTGTACTTGCATCATTGTGTCTGAGAAGCTTCTCCCCCCTCTGTTCCCTGACTACGATAAATTTGCAGTAGTCCACGACTACTTAAGGCGTTCCAACCGCTTCCCAATTGTAAGGTACTACATCGACTGTCAGTACTTTAAGGGGTGGGCCGAAGCAGTTTCGGCACCAATTAAATTCTGTTCGGTACTAATTCGACAAAGTCCCCAAATAACCCCTAACCTAGTCGCCCAGCCGGTCACCACACGCGCAGGAGCGAGCAAAGAATCCCAGGACCCTGCCCCCCTCGAAATCCCCGCTAACTCAGAATTCGCCAAGGCCCAGAAGGAGTGTGGAATGCTCCTTCCCTTGTGGGAAAAGTCGCAAAATAAAGAGAAAGACTCGGTTCGTGGGAAAAAGACCGTGTCCTACGTCGAAAAGGATGGCCTCCTTTACAGAAAGACTACGGATGGCGTTAACCCAGTAGACCGCTCCCTTTGCATCCCCCAATCTTATGTCCCCATGGTGCTCAAGGTCGCGCATGATAATGTATTTTCTGGCCACTTCAGTCATAACAAGACAGGTCAGAGAATTTTCAAGCACTTCTTTTGGCCCGGTGCAGCAGCTGACATCTCAAAACATTGCCAGTTGTGTGACATTTGTCAGAAGACCTTTGCTAAAGGTCGCGTTAAACCCGCCCCCCTTCAGAGAGGCCCCATAATTTCTAAACCCTTCTCCCGAGTGGCCATCGACCTTGTCGGCCCCATTCATCCCTCATCTAGTGAAGGGCACAGCTATATGTTCACTTTAGTGGATTTTGCCACGCGTTTCCCCGAGGCTGTCCCACTAAAGAGGATAGATAGCATCACCTGTGCCGAAGCCCTCATATACATTTTTTCGAGAGTAGGCGTTCCGAAGTAGGTATTGTCCGACAGAGGAAGACAGTTTACTTCAGAATTAATGGAGCATGTGGGAAAATTACTGATGGTAAAGCCTCTGTTTACCACTCCTTTTCACCCGGAGACCAATGGAATGTGTGAGAAATTAAATGGTACTCTCAAGTCCATCCTCCGTAAGATATGTGTCGAACAGCCACGTAAATGGCACCGCTATCTTCCTGTGGCCCTCTTCGCCTACAGGGAAATCCCGCATCGCACGCTTGGTTTTGCTTGGTTCGAATTGTTGTACGGTTGAAACGTAAGAGGCCCCCTTAGTATTTTAAAGGAGTTGTTCTCACCTCCTCAACTCGATCAGGAAGTTCAATCTTCCTATACGTATGTGCTGGAACTCCGCGAGAGGTTAACACAATGCGCCAACATCGCATCCCAGAACTCCGAAGTAAATTTAGATAAATACAAAACATACTTCGACGTTAAATCTAAAGACCGCCGCCTTAAAGCTAGAGACGAAGTTCTCTTATTGCTGCCCACCGAGAGCAATAAACTCATAAGCCAATGGAACGGCCCCTTCCCGGTTTTGGAGGCACGCGGACCTGTCGACTATCTAATCCAAACACCCTCCGGAGAAAAATAATTTTCCATCAATATGCTGAAGAGGTACCACCGCCGTGCCCACGTTAATAATATTGTGGCCCTCGATGAAAGATCCGCCATGGAATCGGATTACCCCGCCGAATCCCTTGATATTGTACAAACGGTATGTGTTGAGCAGGACGAAGACTATCCTTTACCGTCCCTACCAGGAGAGACCTACTTATCCACTGATGGTCTGAAAATTGACGAGTGGCTGACACCACATCAACGAAATCAGCTCCAGCTCCTCCTTAGTCGGTTTAGTGACGTTATTTCCGATAAACCTGGATGCGCCATTCAGTTCGAGCATGACATCAAGCTCACGACACATGAACCGGTTAGATCTAAGCCTTATCCCTTACCTCTTCACTTGAGGAAAGCCTTTAATTTAGAGGTGGAGAAATTGCTCCAATTAAACATAATTGAGCCCTCTACTTCTGATTATTGCTCGCCGATAGTCATGGTTAAAAAACCCGACGGCTCTTATAGGATGTGAGTCGACTTTCGGAAACTAAATCCCGTCACCGTTTTCGACGCCGAACCCATCCCTCTGATAGATCAAAATCTCCATCTGTTTGATGAAGCGAAATTCATTACTGAACTCGACCTGTGTAAGGCCTATTACCAAGTCGCGCTCAAGAAAGAAGTGAGGAAATTTACTGCGTTTGCTACTGACAAAGGCCTTATGCAGTTCAAGAGGCTTCCCTTCGGGCTCATTACCACTTGTAGCAATTATAATCGGTTAATGCGGAGAATTTTAGATGATTTGCCAAATACCTCTTTTTATTTTGACAATATTTATATTACCACTCGAGACTGGGACCAACATTTAGTATCCCTGCGAGGTTTGCTGACCCGGTTGCGAAAAAACGGTCTTACTATTGGACCCGGTAAGTGCCACTTCGCCTTTAAAACTATTAAATATTTAGGGTTTAATATTGGAAAAAAAAACAACTTACTCCTCAGGAGGAGAAGATAAAGGCCATCGTCGATATGCCTCTTCCCTGCACTAGAAGCTTTTCCGGTCTTTCATGAGATCCGCTTCATTCTACCGACGCTTTGTCCCAAATTTTGCGTCCCTGGCTGCCCCCCTCTGCGACCTTTCGAAAAAGAACTCCCACGACTCAATAATCTGGAACCCGAATTCCACCGTAAATATTAATTCCTTGAAAATGAAGTTAGTTTCTGCCCCCATTTTGAAGTTGCCCAATCCTTACAAATCGTTGGGGGCTTCGCACTGACGCCACCAACAAAGGTCTTGGTTGTGTGCTACTTCAATGTGAGGACGAAATCGAAAGTCATCCTGTGGCCTACGCCAGTCGCAAACTATTACCCCACGAAAAGAACTATTCAGTTATTGAAAGGGAAGTATTAGGAATAATCTAAGCAATTCAGAAATTCAAAATATACTTAGTAGGGAAAGAGTTTCGTGTGGAAACTGATCACTGCCCCCTTGCGTATCTCCGGAACGTGAAACACACAAACGGCAGATTAATGCGCTCGAGTCTCCTCCTCCAGGAGTACCAGTTTAAAATCAATTACATTAACATAACATAACATAACATAACATAATTTCACGGATGAAAAAAGCCACAAGGGCCTATCAAAGGTCATCTGCCTCCGTCAAAACCCACCAACAAAAAGCACCATCACCAGGAAAAGACAAAATCAAAGTCCCTTACAATATAATATAACAGATGATAAAAGCCACAAGGGCTCATCATAGGTCATCCGAGTCAAACGGCCTCTTTTTAAAGGCACCCAAACTCCCAGGAAAACTACATCCAGAGGATTGCGTCCAGAAACAAGGGTATCACCAATCAAGGCTTGTCAAGAACTAAATCATGCAGCTATAGATATATACAAACAATATTAATATACGTATATACAAAACTTAGGAACCATCACAACCTTCCCTCCCCATAAACTATCCCACCTACTCTTAAATATATTTAAATTTGGACTACCCACTACCCTCCGCGGCAATATGTTCCAGAAGTCCACCACTCGATTGGTGAAATTTTTTTTTCTTAAATCCAACTTACACCCTTGCTTTTTAATTTTAAAGTGGTGACCTCTAGTCCAATTTCCATCATTTAACTCAAAAAACTTGCTAACATCCAATTTATCTATCCCGGAAAAATTTTTAAACAGCTCAATCATATTCCCTCTCACACACCTCCTTTCGAACGAGAACATATTTAATACCCTCAGTCTATCTATATATTCAAGGTGCCTCAGGGAAGGAATAATCTTTGTTGCCCTCCGTTGCACTGACTCGAGAAGGTTAATATCTTGTCTAAAATGTGGGGACCATGCCTGTATACAGTACTCTAGATGTGGCCTAACATAAGAGTTATAGAGTTTAAGAATAACCTCCTTACTTTTGTAACTTAAATTTCTCTTAATGAAACCCAGCACTCTATTTGCCCTATTTCTTGCTTCAATATACTGCTTAGAAAACCTTAATGACTTATCTATTACTACTCCTAGATCTTTCTCATCCTCTACTGAGCTCAGCCATTGCCCATCCATTTCATATGTAAATTCTCTATTATCTTTTCCCATGTTAATAACTTTGCACTTATCAAGGTTGAAAGTAATTTGCCACTTATGTGCCCAGGATAACAATTTATTTAAATCCCCCTGCACTTTAAAATTATCATCAATATCTTTAACTACAGCTGCTAATTTGGTATCATCCGCAAAAATTGACACTTTATTATTAACTGCCTCCCCCAAGATCGTTTATATAGATGAAAATAATAATGGACCGAGAACTGATCCCTGAGGAACCCCACTGATAACATCCCTCCACTCTGACTTTACACCATTTAGCACTACCCTTTGCTTCCTGTCTTTCAGCCACTCAGCTATCCAATTTGAAACACCCCCACATATCCCAATCATTTTTAATTTATGAACTAGTCTCCTATGTGGTATCTTATCAAATGCTTTACTAAAATCTAAGTAAATTATATCTACATTCTCTCACTTATCTACTTGATCTGTTAAAAACTCTAGAAAGTCTAGTAAATTAGTCAAACATGATGTACCTGATCTAAACCCATGCTAAGCATCGCTGATTAACTCCTCCCTCTCTAAATGTTGGCAAATCCCTATTTTAATTATTTTCTCAAGAATTTTACAGACTACAAGAGTTAGGCTAACCGGTCTAAAGTTATTTGGATCCTCTTCACTACCCTTCTTGAAAATGGGGACTACATTTGCTCTCTTCCAATCATCGGGTATTTCTCCATATTCTAGTGACCTAGTATACAACTTCTCCAGGGCTATTGAGATACTTTCTACCCTTTCTTTAAGTATCCTAGAATGAATATTATCAGGGCCGGAGGCCTTGGTAGTATCTAACTCACCTATTAGTTCTTTTATCGTCTTCCAATCCACACTAATGGTAGTAAACACCTCTTTCCCTGACCCATGAGTACTATACATAAGACTATTTAGTTTCTCCTTTATAAATACTGATGCAAAATGACCATTTAGTACCTCAACTATTTCCTCATCAGTTCCTCTCACAACCCCTTCATATTTTATAGGTCCTATTTTAACTCTGCCAGACTTGTTATTAATTTTATAGTAACTAAAGAACTTTCTAGGATCTTTGTTGCTATCCTGAGCTAATTTAATTTTTGACACCCTTTTGTTCTTCTTTATAATATTAGTTAACTCATTCCTAGCCATTCTATAATCACTTAAATTTTGAATATTATTTTCTACCTGTAATTTTTTATATTTCCTTTTCTTCTCTGAAATTTTTCTAGCTATCTCCTGATTCCACCTTAATGGTTTCCTACTTTTGTTCCTAATGGCCTTCATTGGGATACATTGTTCTTGGACTACATTTATTATATGCTTGAAAGTATCCCACATACCATAAGCATTTTTACCTCTGAATTCTACATCCCAGTCTACAAAATTTAGCAAGCTTCGGAGTTTTACATAATCTCCCTTATGAAAATTTGGAACTTTTACAGCATTCTCGGTTATTTTATCCTTCTCAATTCCCTAGTTAAAACTAACTATCTGATGGTCACTATTTCCCAATGCTTCCTCAACAGTCAATTCTTGAACTAAATGATCACTGTTAGAAAGTACTAAATGTAATATATTGTCCCCCCTCGTTGGCTCATTAACAAATTGATTCAAAAAATTATCCTCAAAGCATTCTATGAACCTGCCACTTGTTCTATCCCTACCTATCATATTTTCCCAGTCCACAGAGTTTAAGTTGAAGTCCCCAATAATAACTGCATCTGTTTCACATCCCTTACTTATTTTCCTTATCATTAGTTGATCCATATCATCAGTCTGCCCAGGTGGCCTGTAAAAAGCCCCCAAATGCACCATTCTATTTTTACTGAACCTATTTTTACTGAAACTCCATCCTGCTTTATTGAAGTATTTAAACTTGAAACAATGTTGTTTTTTATATAGATAATTATTCCTCCACCAATCCTACCTGTCCTTTGACTAATGTACATATTATAGCCCTGTAAATAAAATTCGCTTATAGTGTCACTAAATTCTATTTCATTAACCCAGGATTCAGTAACACATAATATATCTATATCCTCATTGCTAATATAACTAAATAGCTCATCCTTCTTGTTTCTAAGACTACGAGCATTTGTATAGAAACAATTTAACCCCCCTATCCCTGAAGCACCTCTTGAAACCTGAATGACCTCAGCTTTATCGCCTTGGAACCTATTTCTGTTATCTGTCAAGTCCATTCTACTTTCAGTACTATAATGTCCTCTCATAATTCCCTGACCACTATTAGTATCTAGTTTCCCGCCCGCGAAGACCTAATAACACGATCATACTCCTTCCAAAACACATCTACCCCCCTCCTACTCAAATGCAGTCTATCCATCGCATACATTTCTTTCATTCCAACAAACCTATCCCACACATCCACAAACATGACACCTTCCATCTCACACATCCTCCTCACATAATCATGTAGCCCAATCGCACGAGACATCCATTCTACCCCAACATCCATTCTTGAAAGCACACCTGTCACAATACCTTTCATTCTACTTTCTTTTACCTTTTCAATCAACCTCTTGTACCTCTCACGTAACTCACATGCACCGAATTTCTTCACATCATTCACTCCTACATGTGTAATCACAACCGCATCCATTGCACAGCTAGACACCAGCTTCTCATACCTATCAGACAGATCTCTCACTCCAGCACCCGGAAAACACACCCTCAAACCATTCAATCTACTTGCATTCAACTTCCTATCTAAATATCTAACTCGCGAATCACCCATCACAAGCACTTCAGTCAGACTCCTATTCCTAACCCCCACATACCTAACTCCATCCTCACTCTTATTCTCATTCAAACTACCAGTCACTCTACCTCCACCCCCACCCCCATCATTCATATCACTTCCAGTTACTTCCTCTCTTAGGGCACTGAATCTATTAGTCAAGCTAATAGGTTCGTTTTCCCTCTGACTCACACACATATTCTCCCCCTGGCTAACCACCTCAACAGAGGCAACCCTATTCTCACAAAGAACAGGAGAAGCCTCCCTAGCTACACGTTTCCTAACCACTCTCCACTGCCCCCCATCCTCACTAGGCCTATTTCTAACTAATCTTAGGGGGCTAACTTCACTATCCCTATTAAAGGGACAGATAATCAAATGGCCGATTCCCTCAGCAGAAATGCGTTAACCGCTAATCCCGATTAGTCCCGTGGGAAATGGCCCTAAACAAATGTTTGGTAGTTGTATATATTTATATCCGTACGAATTTAAGGTAGTTAAATTATTTTTCCTTACGATAATTGATTATTTTGTGTACGCCCATTTCTTTGTAGTTTTATGTATTTACAAAGTAAGAATAACTGTCCTCGCGATATGATTTGGGAATGTCTCCGCTATCTTCATGTTTTCTTTTTGGGGTTAAACTCCCCAAGGGGAAACCATATGTCGTGTGATTTTAGATTTTTTTTTATATATACCTATGTCGGTTATTAAGTATCCTTTTATTTAGTAGTATGTATAGTATTCTGTGTAGTCACATGACAATTTTTGAATAAGCTGATCAATTTTATGTTTTAGTGTTTAGCTTGGTAAAAGCGTATGTATATTGTGTATAATTCCTTTATGTTTAGGTAGCAATGATGTAACTGAGTCACCCCTCACCCCTTCACTTAAAAGAGTATCGGGTTTTCCTTTTTTTCCTTATACCATTTTTATTTCTTTTTGAATGAGAAAAGGTCCAGCTTTCGAAAAGGGAGGCGTGTGAGGGAACAAGCACGTGAGTGGAGAAATAACGTCGCTTTTAAGCATTGCCTCCACGTGATGGGCCTCATGTAGCTTACAAACAATTTTCGAAGCTCAAAAGCGTGAGAAAGTATAGGAGCGGGTTCATGGTATGTAGCCCTTATCAAGGCGAGTATTTGAATAAGACGAAAAGTCTCCCCCCCCCCTCCTTTCGGCCACGCTGGGAGCGGTTGAAACAATCGCCACCCGGGCCGCGTTCGCCATGACTCAAACGATGGGGTAAGCTCCCTCACTTCTGGTGTCCATATCTATCCATGTAACGAGGAATGATCAGATTGGTGCGAGAGACGCTCACGAGTGCAGACCATCTTACTCCTCCTCGATTCGGGTTGTCATACGCTGAAGGCAAAGAAACGTTGTAGGACAAAACCAAGCATCCCTTCTTGAATAAAATAAATATCCACCCCCTAGAATTAGTTAAGAACTCTTCTCCCCGTAAGAATACCCGTCCGACTCCGCTCATCGACGCCATTTCCAAACAAGAACCAAGTCTTAACCCAAAAGGCTTCAGTGAAGATTCATTTTAGCGTAATACCCCCTTGATTACGCATATCCGACCAAACAAACCGTTGACGTCTCGGAGAAACTCATCCTCCGTTTTCTTTAAAGGAATTTACACCGGAAGAATTCCCAACCTCCCTTCTCGAAGACTCTGACCCCCCCCCCCCCCCCCCCGCCGCCATCGCAAAAGAATATTTCACTACAAGCAAGTTGACCTTGGATTCCGTCAAAGCGGCCCAACCATCATCTCATCGCTTCGCTGGAAACGACCATCGTCTTCCCTACCCCCAAACCCCCCATTTGTGTATAAGGAATCGTAACGAATATTTTAACTTCCCCAAATTTATAATTGCTGTCTACTGTTGCCCATTATTATTTGTGTAACTATGTGGCTTAATTAACTGTGTATTATTGTATCATATTAACTTTAACTATTAATATTTATTAAAGTCTATTTTTGCCGACTCCTTTTACTTTCCCACCCTCGAGCTCATCATAGCCGTATAACGAAAGCCTATAACTAAGTAAGATTTGGAACTCTCAACTAATACCAAGTTTTAAAGTAGCATCTATTGGACTAGCTCTCCCATACGAGGATCTGACCTTGTAACCAGACCTCCACCTACCCAAACCATTTAAAAGGAAACCCGCGCACTCTAAAATCAAATATAATAGATGTATGTATGATATATAGAGCTATAACACGACATCGACAATTCTGCTTATTAACGAATCCACCAAGATGAAAATGGGCTTCATCACTAAAGATGATTTTTTGCGAAAAATCATCATCGGCTTGTCTTTGCTCGTGCACCCAATTGACGAATGTACGGCGCTTCAAATGGTCAGTAGTCTTCAGTTCTTGTGTCAATTGAATTTTGTAAGAGTGTAGAGTCAAATCTTTTCTAAAAATTCGATGTAACGTTGTTGTGGAGAGGTTCAATTACTGCGTGCGATGACGAATAGAGGTGTCTGGATCTTCGGCCACATTCTCGCGCACTGCAGCAATGTTTTCAGCTGAACTGCGTAAACGAGCACACAATGGCGTTTTCATATCTGCCACCGACCCCGTTCGTTTGAATTTACGAACAATTTTCCCAATTGCACTCTCGGTTGGTCGATTATGTCGACCAAATGCGTTTCTGTTTGAACGTCCATTTTCGTAATAGGCTTCGATAACTTTAACACGTTGTTCGATTGTTAATCTTTCCATGGTTGAAATTGCCCAAGAATGAAGTTGTTAAAACTGAAAGAAAAAGAAAAAAATCTTTAGACGCTTAAATTTAACTCACATTTAAAATCGGTCCAAGCTATTGGAACACCCTTCATAAACCACTTGTAAGACCTCCTTTGGAGGCAATATTTGATTATTTTATTCTAACGTTCAGCATTTGTCGTAATCTTTTAAACTTTTATCCATATCCACTCAGTGCTTTTTTGTTTGACGCTTTTAGTGATCTGAAGAATCATCTCTTGCCAATGTCCAGCAATAGTCGTAAAGCATTGATGTGCTCCATTTCCCGCTTTTTGATGGTTGAAATATCTTAATGAAACCTTTCAACATGTTCGTCACCACTGCCCCACAGTTCGCTGGAAAAACAAGTTTAAATGTGAGCCCCAAAAGTGGATTTTAAGTGAAGTGTTACACCCCAAGTTCATGTAAGCCTCGATGAGGTTTTCCACCAAATCTTTATACTTTCCTACCTTTCTCTTTCTGATATATTCCTTCACCACGAACTTGAATGCTTCCCAAGCAGCTTTCTCCTCCCATGAAGGGCTGATTCAAAGTCACCGTCTTTAAGAAGCTCTCGAATCTGAGGACCAATGAAACCTCCCTCTTTTATCTTAGCGTCTCTCAGTGAGGGCAATTTTGATGTTAAATACTTTGAATCCTTGACCGGATTTATCCATAGCTTTTACAAAGTTTTTCATGAGGAACAGTTCTATGTGTAGTGGTATTATCAAAAAGTCTGTTCGGTTCTGTGAAAGATAATTTCGAACATTTTTCATCACAGGATCCAAGGATTGACGAGGTGGGAACCTCTTGCACGGCTGTCCCATTCGCAAGAGCAACAACCTTTAAGTCACCACAGAGCTGCCATTGATGTTCATCATATTTTATGCATTGCAATATGTGCTTTATATTCTCACTTTTTGACGGGTGAAAATGCTTTCACCATTGAAGGAAACCATCACTCGTTACATTATCACCCATCGGGTGATTGTTGGTGTTACGATGCCGAAGCTACGAATGAAACCCCGAGGGGCTGCAGGTTGTCCCGACCCAAGTGCCCCAAGAGAACCTGGTGCTCCTGACTCTCTCAGGTCGCCTTTTTCACCTCTTTTCAATCTCCGACTTTATTTGCCGGACCTGAAAAGACCCATTGAAGGAGGAAAGATGGCGTTACACGTTCTAAAATAAAATGGGCTTACCATCCATTCTCATTTCGATATTTGCTATTAATTTTAAGGAGATTGTCTGACATTAAAACGAAAAGTGTTGAAATACTTGATTGGGCGGCCACGTCGCTACCTGCTGGCAGGACCGACAGGCCGCCGGCTAAGCGAGGTAATAGGCGCTGGGTGTTGCCTCTGTTCACCACTTCCAGAGCACATATGAGGTGGCTACGCGACACTACCATTTAGAGTGCCAAACCCCAGGACCAAATCGCAATTACGGCTGATCGGATTGTCAATGCCCATCTTAGCTCATCTCTGCAAGTCGAGGATCTGTAAAGGATCGCATTGGGGGCGTTTCTGATCCTAGAGGAACTTTTCCCATAGCCTCCCAATGCATTGGGAGGTCATAGTATCTACTTTCCATTCGTCTCTTTATTTCTATGACCACAAATGTAGGGAATAAGAGAATCAACTTATAATCAAAAGGGGAGCTGCCTCCACCGAGGCCCCGTCCTCCCTTGGTGCCCGGGAAGATCAAGTAACTCGAGGCGCCCCTTCAACTGATTGAGGGGCTTCCCTCGTAGCAGGCGAACTCCCTTAGAGAGGCAAGGGGTGTTGCGTTCTACACAATCCTGCCCTCACTTTTTGGGACAGACAGATAGAGACAGACAGACAATCAGAGACAGATAGACATATACATACAGAGAGACAGAGACCGGCAGATAGGCAGAAAGAGACTGACAAAGAGACACACATATATAGGGAGATAAGGAGACAGAAGCAAAGAGACAGACACATATATAGGGAGATAAGGAGACAGAAGCAAAGAGACAGACACATATATAGGGAGATAAGGAGACAGAAACAAACAGTCAGACAGACAGAGACAGGCAGGCAGAAAGGCAGAGTCAGAAAACAGACAAAGGGAAACACACAGACAGAGATACACAAGGACGACGAGACAGACATATACAGACAGAGGCAGAGACGGGCAAACAGACACAGACAGAAATAAAGATAGACATACAGACAGATAGACAGTCATATAGGCAGGCAGATCGAAAGAAAGAGAGACAGGAAGACGTAGGCAGACAGAGACAGAAAGACAAAAACAGAGATACAAAGACAGACATACCGAGACATATAGATAGAGAAAGATAGAGAGACAGAGACGGAAAGAGAGAGATGGACAGAAAGAGCGAGACAGGTAGAGGGGATAGACATATACCAGACAGAGAGAGGCAGAGGCAGATAGACACACAAAGACAAGCAGAAGCAGATGGACAGAGACAGACAGAGATATATAGACATAGAGAGAAAGACAGAGGTAGAGAAACAGATAGACAGACATATCGAGACATATAGATGTAGATGAGGAGACAGAGAGAGACAGACAAACAGAGACAGGCAGAGAGGAACATACATACAGACAGACACAGATAGACAGACTGATAAACACAGACATACGGGCAGACAGAGAGAGAGAGATAGACACATAGAGACAAACAGACTGGTAGACACAGATAGACAGACATATCGAGACAAAGACAGACAAACAGACAAATAAACAGACAGACAGATATATAGAGACAGAGATATAGTCACAGACAGAGGCAGACAGATCGATAGAGAAAACAGACAGACAAATAGAGTAACAAGGAAAGGAAGTACCCTAGGAGACCTTACGATCCATTCAAAGAGGGTACCTTTGGACTAGCAATCGAGTGGGCACATGGCTGCTCAATTGTTTTGCGTCCCAAAGCGGCCACTTTTCAAGACTTTGTCTAGTCTTGACTTGAATGGTCAACAGTTTCACTGTTGACAACTTCCACTGGAAGTGCGTTCCACTTACCGCAGATACTGTAAGTGAAAAAATTGCTACACAGATTGCGGTTGTAACGTTTCAGTTCAAGTTTGAAGCCGTGATTGCTCGTTCTGTTTTCACTCAGTGTGAAAATATCCCGGTAGTCAACATTATCGAACCCTCGAAGTATTTTGAAAACTTCGATGAGCTGACCACGCAGTCTACGGGTTTCCAGCGAGAACAGATCTAATTCCCTTAGTCTATCCTAATTACTTTTATTTCGGATAGAGGGAATCAGCTTGGTTTCCCTGGCTTGTAGGCGTTCCAACCTTGCGATATCCTTTGGAAACGAAGGACTCCAAAATTGTACGGTATACTCCAGGTGCGGCCGAACGAGGGAGTTGTACATACAAAGTACTATCTCCTTGTTACGGTATCCAAACTGGCGCTTTATGTAGCCTAACATCCTTTGGACTTTCTTCTCTGCCTCGATGCACTGTTTCGAGAACTTGAGGTCGCTAGTGATAGTTACACCCAAGTCCTTCTCAATGTCACTCGATTCAAGAGCAGTGCCCTTAAGGATGTACTGAGATTTGGGGTTTTGGTGGCTGATATGCATTACTTTGCATTTCCCCACGTTGAAAGGCATTTGCCACGTGTCCGACCACTCCCCAATCCTTTAAAAGTCCTATGGGAGGCGGGTAGTGTTTCCCTCCTTTGCCACATTGATACCAAGCTTGGTGTGGTAAGCAGATTTGGATATTTTGGCAACCATGTCTCCGTCCATGTCGTTGGAATAGATAATAAACAGTAGTGGTCCCAGGGCGGAACCTTGAGGGACACCGCTAGATACGGGCGCCCATTCAGAGGCCCGTCCATTCACCACTACTCGTTGTCATCTGTCACTTAGCCAGCTCTCTATCCAAACTGCTACCTTGCCGGCTATGCCCTGCGCACGCACTTTCCGGAGAAGGCGGCGGTGTGGTACCTTGTCATAGGCCTTTTGGAAGTCAAGGTACACAATATCCACCGCTTTATCCCGATCATGCTCACTGAACACGAAGTTATAGAATTCCACAAGGTTCGTCAGGCATGACCGTTGCATTGGGAAGCAGTGCTGGTAACTCTTCAGTAGCAGGTTTGACTCTAAATAAGACGTTATCTTGTCCACTATAATGCTTTCCATGAGTTTAACGACTATCGAAGTCAAACTGATGGGTCGGTAGTTTGACAGATGGCTGGGGTCTCCTTTCTTGAAGATCGGAGTCACCTCCGCCTCACTCCAGTCTCTAGGAACGCATCCGGTCCGAATTGACATGTTAAAGATAGCGCACAGATGTCGTGATACTTCATCGCACACTTCCTTCAACACCTTGGATAGAAACCCGTCCGGTCCAGGAAACTTATTCGTCTTTAGGTCAGCGATCTTTTTCTTTATTTCTCCTTCGGTAAAGTCCATTGCCTCCAGCCTTTTGCCCGAGTAGGAATCCGTGGGCTGGGGGATGGGACCACACTCTTTAGTAAACATTGAAGAGAAGTAGTCATTGAGCAAGTTTAGCATTTTCTGCATCTAGGTGAGTTAAAGCACCCTCCTCGTCCACTAAGGGCCCAATCCTATGATGGATTGGTTTACGGATATTTACATAGCCGAAGAACTTCTTGTAATTCTCCTTGTCGAAGGCACCCGAGATCTTCGATCGCCTGTACACATTTCTCTTCTCCCTAAGCAGTTGGCCGATTTCTCGATTAAACCACTTTGGTTGAACAGAAGACCGATGGAGGTATTTCAGAGGGACGCAACTTGATTGAAGACTCACGAACTTATTTTTGAAATTGTTTCACGAATCCTCAACATCTTCGCATACCGCTAGCCTTACATCAGTCAGCCCAGCACGAAGGCTTGCAAAGTCTGCTCTTCTCAAGTCAAGTTTCCTTGATTGACTGGCAACAGACCTTACCTTCGGGATCTTGACGCTAAATCTAACTAGCTGGTGATCACTGCCACCGAGCTCTTCGCCTACAGAGAGATCCTCAACGATATCATCCTCAGAGGTGAAGACCGAGTCGAGGATATTGTCTCCTCTCTTCGGTTCTCTGACCCATTGAGTGAGGAACTCGTTGTTGGCGAACTCCAGGAGTAGCGCGCTCTCGCCACAGGCTGCTCTGGTTTCCCAGTCAACCTGTCTGTTGAAGTCTGTTGAACAAGCTCACCCAGCACCTGGTACAGTTCCCTATCCCTCTCAACGGGTTGGGAAGGGGGTCTGCAAATCAGTAGGATCCTGTATCTGACAGGACCTATCTCTAGGTCAACGCCTAGGAGCTCGTGATCGGATATAATGTTGGAGTTCGTAGATTTGATTGTATCCTTGATATACAACATTACACCTCCACCCTCTCTGTCTGGCCTATCTTTGTGAAAGAGTTGGTAGCCAGGAGCCGTCAATTCGCCTTCAAAGTCTTGGTTTGAGGTTTTTATCCACGATTCTGTTATAGCTACCATTTCGGGTTCTTCCGTCGCTACTAGGCCACGGAGCTCAGGCAACTTGTTCCTGAATGACCTCGCATTGAAAAGAAGAACTTTCAGGGAGTTCCCGATTGTAAAACCCCCCTACGCTCTTCCGTTTCCCGGCTTGTTTGTTGGCGAGGAGTCACCCCTCTTTGCGACCTCTGAGAAGGTCGTTCCAGGAGTAACACGGGCGTACTGGCGTACGTCCGCCCTCACTCTGGGCCGGATACTCCTTTGGGTCCTCTCTACGACATCCTGGATCATGTTCGACAGAAAGGCCTTTCCTTCAAAGGAAAGATGTACCCCATCCCTTTAGTAGAGATCATTTCTACCATAACAGGTGCGTACGGGTCCACAAAAAAGACTCCCTCTGCCGTACACAAATCTGCCAGGCGCCGGTTTAAAGAGACGTTCATCGAGTGAGCGGTCCGTGTTGGACCTCTCCTCGGGAGCATCCCGACTACAACACACTTGCGGGTTTTCAGCCCACAGTCGTCCACGGCACCCATCACCGCGTGGAGGATTTTATCTGTAGGGCCTACCCTACCTCCTCTCAGGTAGAGGTCGTTTCCACTGACCATCAGAGCAACGACTGAGCTCTCATAAATCTGTGATTTCTCAGCCTCTACTCTGATGTGGTGGTTGCCACATCCTGGCAGGGAGAGAGAGACACACACACAGAGAGAGAGACACACAGACACAGAGAGAGACACAGAGAGAGTTACAAGGAGTTACAAGGAAATATAGTACCTCAGAAGACTAAGTTAGTCCATACCGAGGAGGTACTCATTTAATATTGATATTCAATCTACTCGTCATAGAAATAGTATAGTAAAGTTCAAGGCTCTCCCCTCCCACCTCTCCCGCCCGATCTTTCGGGCAATGAAAGATGAAAAGATACCCGCTGTGCTAGAAAAAAAGTACGCAAACAGGAATTTCGACAGGAAAGCAGAAATGCATTTCTACATTATTATTTTTCTTTTAATATTCTTAATCTAATTATTTTCAGTGTAATCTTGTCTTTAGTATGTAAGCGTATTTATGATTTTATCTAACCTCCTTTTAAACGCCTCGACACTGGGGCTCGAAACGACCTCTTCCATTAACTGATTCCAAATATTTACTATTTTATACGAAAAGAAATTACCGCATACATTCAATTTGTATTTTGGAGGGATTAGCTTCATACTGTTATTCCTTGTTACATTTCTGTTGAGAGAGACAGAGAGAGAGAGAGAGAGAGAGAGAGAGAGATGGAGAGAGAGACAGAGAGAGAGACAGAGAGAGAGACAGAGAGAGAGACACACAGAGAGACACACAGAGAGACAGAGAGAGACAGAGACACAGAGACACAGAGAGACACAGAGAGAGGATAGAGAGAGATTGTGGCCAGAATGGACTAAACGGCACATGAAATCTGGCTCTGGTTTGCCTCTTTGACTCACTCAAAAAGTACGTCGCAATGGGCTTAGAGGAAGGAGATTGAGAGACCATTAACACCACTGGAGCTTCCAATCTACTGCACGGAAGACACCTGAAACCCCTTAAGCCCATACAAATGATACCCCCCCCCCCCGATCGATTATAACACTGGTTCTTGTAGGTCAGTTTAGATCTCCGGACCTCCCTTTGCTTTCCTTGTCTCGGAAAGGATAGCGGATAGCACGCAGGGCAACTCTCCAATTGCCTCGAGTTATTCAATTTAACTCTGGGTTGCAATAAATCTCGCAATAGTGACTCGTCTCATTATAACAACAGCTACACTTGGCAGAATTCAATCAACTATCTTGGAGGTTCTGGATATCAAACAGGGCGAAACAAAATAATCTTTACTCCTCTACAAACAAAAATAAAATAATGCACATGAAAGATAAATTCAAAGGAATAACAGGGCGAATAGGTTTAGAACGTTGGCTTACAGGTGGCAGCCGTGAGTATACACAAGCGGCCGCACGCGACCGACAAAGGAGACTCCAATTCCGGGTGGATATGCCCCCAAAAGATTTTGCAGCTCGAGATGAGCAGGGGTATAGCGTCGAACTCGATTACTTTCCAACAGCACGGGTTCGGTTTGCACTTAACGCCGATTAGTACTCGGCCTGTTCGAAGTTATGACGGAAGATACAACCTGTCTTCCAGTAACCACTGCCAGCCTCGAAAGTAGGGATCGAGGGAGTATTTTGCCGGGGGGAACTGGGCTCGAATATGGCAGTGAAGAAGTTTCTCCCCTCTCTAAGAAGCTTACATCGCGATTTTTTTCTCTCGTCTTCGGGCTCTTGGGGTATGGGAGGCCGAGAGAAAGAAGCTTATGTGTCGTGCCCTCTTGGCAATACACTAATTTTGCCCAGGCCGATGCTTTAATATTTATAGAGAGCCGCCGGAAGTGAATTTTACACAGTTCACAACATCTCGCGTAACCTCCCATTGTTACAATTAAACTTGCTCTATAGGACGTCTTATTGGAACGGAAGTTAAGTGTTTTCAAAAGAAGCCGATCTCATTAGCATATTTTGGACTCGAATTTTGCCCGACTGCTAAAACTAAATTAGCTAATCTGCTATAATTGATGCGTAGCATTCCCGTCCTACTGGCCTCTTTCTCTTATAATCAATGCTACTTTTGAATTTTAGTGTATACACAATTTAAAATTATTAAGTGACCTACATTCACCACCTCTGCAGGCCAAACTTTCCACAAGTTCACCATTCTCTACCTGAAAAAGATTTTTTCTTGTACAGTCTAACCTACACCTTTGATTTTTTTTTTTAATTTTCAAACTATATCCCCTATGGAGGTGATCTCTGACTATTTCAAAGAATCTACTTATATCTACTCTGTCTTTTCCAATAAAAATCTGATAAATAAGGGAGTAAACCTCCTTTGGTATTCTTTTTCATTAATTTGCATACTATGTACTGATGTTAAGCTGATACCATAATTAACAACTGTCCCGATTCATGCGGGAGACTCCCGATTTTGAACCCTCTCTTCCGCTTAGTAATTTCTCCCGATTTTATAGTGAAGCGAAAGAGTAAGATTGTGGGGGATATTTGTCACAATATCTTGTAACCCCGGCCTGCCTGCGTTTATGAGGCAAGCCGGTAGGGCGACTAAGTCACTGCTGGAGGCAGTAGTGATACGCCAAGTAGCGCGGATACTACTGCTGGAAATTAAGGAGAAGTCACTCGTTGGCGGTGGTTAAGTTAGCGCCTCACTTCAGCTTTGGACAGAGATGGCTGGAGAAAGAGTCGCGCCTGACTCTGACTCTCTTCCGAAGAGTAGAAGAGATTCGCTTCCAAATTCAATACAGCGTGGACTCAGAGCTTCCCCTGAGAGATGTACAAACGAGTAAAGCGATTCCTCGGATACATTGTTCCTGAGTGACAAAAGGAAACGAGGATTGGACATTCACACACTCAGATGCACACAATTCACTTACTGTTGTTTGTTCTTTTCAACTCTTTTTCACATGGTGTACAATATTGTATTTCTGTACACTTTTTTATGTGTACTTCTTTTAATGTGCAATAAATACTGCATACTAAATGCATTGCAGCGTAACCGCCTTATTACTATTTAGCCTTGTGGTACTCATTTCAACCATTAAAATTTCTTTCATTGTTCTCAATGGTTAACAGAATCATTTATCGAATACTTAATAAACAACATTTTCAGAACGGGTTCCTTCTTAAAATACGAGGCAAGGAATAACGACGATTTAGAGGCAACCCTGGCGAAGGTACCTTCCTTGTTCCTTGGACCGATACACCGAGGGAAAAACCCTCTCTCTTTTTTTAACAAATATGCTGATAGGCCTATAGTTACTAACATTCTCTCTCACTCCATTTTTAAATATATGTAGGTACTGTATCATAATTCTTCCAATCATTACCTGGTACCTCCACAAATTCAAGTGAACCAGTGAAAAGTTTAATAAGCCTTTCAGCAATCTGTTGTTCCTCAGAAAATGAGACGGTTTTAACAAGTTGTTAACAACATGACAATTAACAACTTAATAACAACCAGTGTACACTCCCCCATTTTGGGGGGGAGTAATTTCGGGTATTGTTGCTCTACTTCTCAAATTATATAGCAATGATATATGTAATACATAATTTATATATTACAGTTTAGTTTAATGAGAAAAAATCATTATATAATATTTTGATTTGTATGAAACTAATGGGAACGAAAAATATTTTACTAAAATTATGTCATTTCGACAGAACACTTAACGCAATGTCCACTTTAGCAGCGTCAATCACTCTCCTTCTTCGGCCTCTTCTTTTACAGATTGACGAAATAGGATTATCAAGATCAAGGGCGAGGTTAATTGCACTCTCGATCCGAGGTAAAGTAGGGAATACTATTTCCCCTAGAATTTACTCCCTACAATAAATAGAGGTTTATCATTATAACATTTGATTGTGCTCAGTAGACATACGGAAACAAGGGCCCCTTCCGGCACTTGGGGAGCCTGTACGATATACCGGCTGTACCCCCCCTCTCGGTGCACCTGCCAAAGGCAACTCTAGGAGATCTCGGATGCGCCCTACCACGATGCGGGTTGGCACCGAATCTTTTGGTGCAGTGCGCGGCGAGTAGGCTGCAGGTTAAATCTGGACAAGAAGATGGAATTTTAGTTTACTTGTTTTCGTTAGGGTGAGCGCCCTAATCCCTCCCGTTAGGTGAGATGCATCGGGAATAAAAAGTAGCCCCCCCCCCCTCATGCTGCAGGTTACATCTAGACAAGGATATGAAATTTTAGTTGGCTCGTTTGCGTTAGGCTGTGCGCCCAAATCCCTCCCGTTGGGTGAGATGAATCAGTAAAAATAAGTACCCCCGTCCTCCCCGCATGCTGAAGGTTAAATCTGGACAAGAAGATGGAATTTTAGTTTACTCGTTTTCGTTAGGGTGACCGCACTAATCCCTCCAATTAGGTGAGATGCATCGGGAATAAAAAGTATCCCCCCTCATGCTGTATGTAGGTTACATCAGGACAAGAAGATGGAATTTTAGTTTACTCGTTTGCGTTAGGCTGTGCGCCCTATCCCTCCCGTTAGGTGAGATGCATCGGGAATAAAAAGTATCCCCACGTCATGCTGCAGGACACAACTGGACAAGAATATGGAATTTTAGTTTACTCGTTTGCGTTAGGCTGTGCGCACTAATCCCTCCCGTTAGGTGAGATGCATCGGGAATAAAAAGTATCCCCACGTCATGCTGCAGGACACAACTGGACAAGAATATGGAATTTAAGTTTACTCGTTTGCGTTAGGCTGTGCGCCCTATTCCCTCCCGTTAGGTGAGATGCATCGGGAATAAAAAGTATCCCCACGTCATGCTGCAGGCTACATCTGGACAAGAATATGGAATTTTCGTTTACTCGTTAGCGTTAGGCTGTGCGCCCTATTCCCTCCCGTTAGGTGAGATGCATCGGGAATAAAAACTATCCCCACGTCATGCGGCAGGATACAACTGGACAAGAATATGGAATTTTAGTTTACTCGTTTGCGTTAGGCTGTGCGCCCTATCCCTCCCGTTAGGTGAGATGCATCGGGAATAAAAAGTATCCCTACGTCATGCTGCAGGATACAACTGGACAAGAATATGGAATTTTAGTTTACTCGTTTGCGTTAGGCTGTGCGCACTAATCCCTCCCGTTAGGTGAGATGCATCGGGAATAAAAATTATCCCCACGTCATGCTGCAGGACACAACTGGACAAGAATATGGAATTTAAATTTACTCGTTTGCGTTAGGCTGTGCGCCCTATTTCCTCCCGTTAGGTGAGATGCATCGGGAATAAAAAGTATCCCCACGTCATGCTGCAGGATACAACTGGACAAGAATATGGAATTTTAGTTTACTCGTTTGCGTTAGGCTGTGCGCACTAATCCCTCTTGTTAGGTGAGATGCATCGGGAATAAAAAGTATCCTTACGTCATGCTGCAGGATACAACTGGACAAGAATATGGAATTTTAGTTTACTCGTTTGCGTTAGGCTGTGCGCACTAATCCCTCCCGTTAGGTGAGATGCATCGGGAATAAAAAGTATCCCCACGTCATGCTGCAGGACACAACTGGACAAGAATATGGAATTTAAGTTTACTCGTTTGCGTTAGGCTGTGCGCACTAATCCCTCCCGTTAGGTGAGATTCATCGGGAATAAAAAGTATCCCCACGTCATGCTGCAGGATACAACTGGACACGAATATGGAATTTTAGTTTACTCGTTTGTGTTAGGCTGTGCGCCCTATTCCCTCCCGTTAAGTGAGATGCATCGGGAATAAAAAGTATCCCCACGTCATGCTGCAGGACACAACTGGACAAGAATATGGAATTTAAATTTACTCGTTTGCGTTAGGCTGTGCGCCCTATCCCTCCCGTTAGGTGAGATGCATCGGGAATAAAAAGTATCCCCAAGTCATGCTGCAGGACACAACTGGACAAGAATATGGAATTTAAGTTTACTCGTTTGCGTTAGGCTCTGCGCACTAATCCCTCCCGTTAGGTGAGATGCATCGGGAATAAAAAGTATCCCCACGTCATGCTGCAGGATACAACTGGACAAGAATATGGAATTTTAGTTTACTCGTTTGCGTTAGGCTGTGCGCACTAATCCCTCCCGTTAGGTGAGATGCATCGGTAATAAAAAGTATCCCTACGTCATGCTGCAGGTTACATCTGGAGAAGAAGATGGAATTTTAGTTTACTCGTTTGCGTTAGGCTGTGCGCACTAATCCCTCCCGTCAGGTGAGATTCATCGGGAATAAAAAGTATCCCTACGTCATGCTGCAGGATACAACTGGACAAGAATATGGAATTTTAGTTTACTCGTTTGCGTTAGGCTGTGCGCCCTAATCCCTCCCGTTAGGTGAGATTCATCGGGAATAAAAAGTATCCCCACGTCATGCTGCAGGTTACATCTGGAGAAGAAGATGGAATTTTAGTTTACTCGTTTGCGTTAGGATGTGCGCACTAATCCCTCCCGTTAGGTGAGATGTATCTGGAATTAAAAGTATCCCCCCCCTCATGCTGCAGGTTACATCTGGAATTTTAGTTTATTCGTTTGCGTTAGGCTGTGCGCCCTAATCCCTCCCGTTAGGTGAGATGCATCGGGAATAAAAACTATCGTCCTCTCATGCTGCAGGTTACATCTGGACAAGAATTTGGAGCTTTAGTTTTCCCGTTTTGCGTTAGGCTGTGCGCCCTAATCCCTCCCGTTAGGTGAGATGCATCTGCACTAAAAAGTATCCCCACGTCATGCTGCAGGTTACATCTGGACAAGAATATGGAATTTTCGTTTACTCGTTAGCGTTAGGCTGTGCTCACTAATCCCTCCCGTTGGGTGAGATGCATCGGGAATAAAAAGTATCCCACGTCATGCTGCAGGTTACATCTGGACAAGAATATGGAATTTTAGTTTACTCGTTTGCGTTAGGCTGTGCGCACTAATCCCTCCCGTTAGGTGAGATGCATCGGCAATAAAAAGTATCCCCCCCTCCCTCATGTTACAGGTTACATCTGGATAAGAAGATGATGCAATTTTAATTTACTCGTTTTCGTTAGGCTGTGCGCACTAATCCCACACTAATCAAATGATGATCACTTGGTTCATGAATTGACTGTCTTGGAAGCATTTGGAAATATTGATCAACCCAGTTAGCGTCTTATTTATTTTACTTATTTTTATATTTCCTTTGTTTGATTATATTATTACTATTTATTATTATTATAATTATGTTTTATGATTACTGAATATTATTATTATTGTGTATTATAATATTGGTATTAACAGTATAAGTAATTATTTTTTTTTATTATTATTTATTTAAAATGATCATTTTGGGTCTCGCCTCAAACTTCTGTACCCGCAATTTGTACCTGGAAGAGTGTCCCCCACCTGGGCAGAGTTCGGTTTGGTAGCCCTGGTACATTGCATGCCATCCTGAGATGACCTAGCACCAGGGTATGATGATAATAGGTGATCGCCCACCCTATTCATTGGTGAATCAGCCCATCTCTACTTCTCTTCATTACATCCCCTCTTCTACACCCTTCCAAACTTGCTCTTCTCTCCGCGGAGATTCTGGCTGCGCGGCGCACCTCATCCTCTTATGAGCCTCGGTCGAGCAGCATTGTACTTATACCGTTGGTACCCCACCTGCTGGGAGGGCCCAACGTGCGCTGGCTAGGGCAAGTGTTAGTTACGGGGTGTGTTGGGCCATGGACTCTGCTCCCCTTTTTCCAGTACACATAGGAGGTGGCTACGCTGCCACCATCCTTTATGGTTAAAGTTTGAAGACCATTTGGCCTGAATGGTGGGCTGGGTTGGCAAACCCATCAAGAAAGGACCGGGACCGATTATATGTGTAAATGATCACATTTAGGAATCATTGGGTCCCCCGAGGTGTTCTCACGGGAAGCGTACGGCCATTCCCGTGAGGGTCTTCTCTTCGAAGACGGTCCCCGCATCTCCTCCGAGCTAGGCCTGGAGGGCATTTTCCTTGAATGGAATTGCCGCGGACTCCGGGCCAACTGGGAGGAGCTGCGCAGGCTCGTTCTTTTTGCTTTAAATACATCTTTTCAGGTAGTAGCAGTGCAGCTGCACCTGCTTAGGAGCTATACTGTTAGTTCTGCGCACATTAGTAAATGTTAGCTATCCTTCTTCCTGGATAGAGGAAGCCACCTGTCGTGCGCACAGTGAGGCTTCCGTAAGTTCCACTCCACGTCGGTTCTCTGCTCCGCCTCGAAAATGTAGTCTGCTTTGCCTTCCTTCGTAGCCAGCACTACGCAACGGTGTTTTTCGATCCGGAGTAACAAGGAGTAACAAAGAAAGGAAGTACCCTAGGAGACCTTACGGTCCATTCAAAGATGGTACCTTTGGACTAGCAATCGAGTGGGCACATGGCTGCTCAATTGTTTTGCGTCCCAAAACGACCACTTTTCAAGACTTTGTCTAGTCTTGACTTGAATGGTAAACAGTTTCACTGTTGACAACTTCCACTGGAAGTGCGTTCTCCTTACCGCAGATACTGTAAGTGAAAAAATTGCTACACAGATTGCGGTTGTAACGCTTCAGTTCAAGTTTGAATCCGTGATTGCGCGTTCTGTTCTCACTCAGTGTGAAAATATCCCGTTAGTCAACATTGTCGAACCCTCGAAGTATTTTGAAAACTTCGATGAGCTGACCACGCAGTCTACCGGTTTCCAGCGGGAACAGATCTAATTCCCTTAGTCTATCCTCATAACTTTTATGTCGGATAGAGGGAATAAGCTTGGTTGCCCTGGCTTGTACGCGTTCCAATCTAGCGATGTCCTTACGAAATGAAGGACTCCAAAATTGTACGGCATACTCCAGGTGCGGTCGGACAAGTGAGTTGTACAAGCACAGTACAACCTACTGGTATTGGCTGAAGAGAATCTTGTGCTTTTTTTTCGATTCCCGGTTATTTTTTTTCTGCTAATGTCATTGAGTGAGTTGTACAAACACAGTACAATCTCCTTGTTCCGATATCCAAACTGGCGTTTTATATAACCAAGCATCCTTTGGGCCTTTTTCTCCTCCTCAATGCACTGTTTTGAGAACTTGAGGTCGCTAGTGATAGTTACACCCAAGTCCTTCTCAGTGTCACTCGATTCAAGAGTAGTGCTCTTAAGGATATACTAAGATTGGGGGTTTCTGTGGCCGATATGCATCACTTTGCATTTGTTCACGTTAAAAAGCATTTGCCACGTGTCCGACCACTCCCCAATCTTCCCAAGATCTTCCTGCAGGCGGGCAGTATTTCCATCCTTTGTAACGTTCATACCAAGCTTAGTATTGTCGGCAAATTTGGAAATCTTGGCAACTATGTCACCGTCCATGTCGTTGACGTAGATGATGAATAGTAGTGGTCCCAGGATAGAACCTTGAGGCACCTCGCTAGTAACGGGCACCCACTCAGAAGCCTGTCCATTCACCACCACCCGTTGCCGTCTGCCACTTAGCCAGTTCTCGATCCAGCCGGCTACTTTTCCGTCTATGCCCAGCGCTTGCACTTTCCGGAGAAGGCAGCGGTGTGGTATCTTAACAAAGGCTTTCTAAAAGTCTAAGTACACCACATCCACCGCCTTGTCCCGATCGTGCTCACTGAAGACGAAGTGGAAGAATTCCACAAGGTTCGTCAGGAATGACCGTTGCCTTCGGAAGCCATGCTGGGAACTCCTCAGTAGCAGGTTTGACTCTAAATACGACGTCATTTTGTTCACCATCATACTTTTCATGAGTTTACCGACTATCGAAGTCAGACTGATAGGTCGGTAGTTTGACGGTTGGCTACGGTCTCCTTTCTTGAAGATAGGAGTCACCTCTGCCTCACGCCAGTCTCTAGCAACGCATTCGGTCTGGATTGACATGTTTAAGATTGCGCTCAGGTGTGGTGACACTTGATCGCGCACTTCTTTCAACACTTTAGGTAGAAAGCCATCCGGGCCAGGTGACTTATTCGTCTTTAGATCAGCGATCTTTTTCTTTATTTCTCCTTCGGTGAAGTCCATTGCCTCCAGGCTTTTCCCCCGAGTAGAAATCCATTGACTGGGGGATAGGACCACACTCTTCAGTAAACACTGAAAAGAAGTAGTCGTTGAGGAGGTTAGCATTTTCTGCATCTGAATGCTTTAATGCCCCCTCCTCATTTCTTAAAGGGACAATCGTTCGACGGATTGGTTTACGGCTGTTCACATACCAAAAAACTCCTTGGGATTCTCTTTACAGAGTTTCGCCACTCGGAGTTCCCCAGACCGCTTAGCCGTTCTCCTTTATGCTGGACTTCACTCTCCTGGCTAGCCTCCGGTATTCGTCAAAGTCGCCCGAGATCTTCGATTGCCGGTACACATTTCTCTTCTCCCTAAGCAGTTGCCCGATTTCTCGATTAAACCACTTTGGTTGAACAGAAGACTGACGGGGTCATTTCAGAGGGATGAAAAGTGATTGAAGACTCATGAACATCTTTTTGAAACTGTTCCACGAGTCTTCAACAACATCGCGCACTTATAACCTAGCGTCAGTCAGTCCAGCACGAAGACCTGCAAAGTCTGCTCTTTTCAAATCGAGTTTTCTCGATTTAATAGTTTCAGGCCCTGCCTTCGGGACTTTGACTACAAATCTAATTAGTCGGTGGTCACTGCCACTGACTTCTTCGCCAACAGAGAGTTCCTCAACGATGTCATCCTCAGAGGTAAAAACCAAGTCGAGGATATTGTCTCCTCTAGTTGGCTCTCTCACCCATTGAGTGAGGAACTCGTTGTTCGCGAATTCCCGGAGTAGTGCGTTCTCGCCACAGGGTTCTCTGGTTTCCCAGTCAACTTGTGTGTTGAAATCACCCATGACGATACACCACCTGTCTTCGACAAGTTCTCCTAGTAGCTGGTACAGATCTCTGTCCTTTTCAACGAGTCGGGCAGGAGGTCTATAAAGCACCAGGATCCTGTATTTGGCAGGAACTATCTCTAGGTCAACACCTAGTAGTTCCTGGACGGATACGATGTTGCAATCCGTCTAGTTGAGAGTATCCTTGACATACAACATCACACCACCACCCTCTCTGTCTAGCCTATCTTTCAGGAAGAGCTGGTAACCGGGAATCGTGAATTCACCTTCAAAATCTCGGCTTGAGGTTTTTATCCACGACTCCATTATGGCCACCATCTCCGGTTCTTCTGTTGCTACGAGGCCACGAAGTTCTAGAAACTTGTTTCTGATAGACCTCGCATTAAACAGAAGAACTTTGAGGGAGTCCCCGACTGTAGGACTCCCTACGCTCTTCCGTTTCCCGCTTTGTTTCTCTGTGGCGGGGTCACTCTCCTCTTTGTGACTTCAGAAAAGGTTGTTCCTGGAGTAACACGGGTGTACTGGCGTACGTCCTCCTTTACCCGGGGTCTGACACTTCTTTGGGTCCGCTCCACAACATCCTGGATCATGTTCGCGAGTCCAGCTTTCCCTTTAAAGGGAAGATGCACTCTGTCCCTTTTGTACAGGTCATTTCTTCCGTAAAAGGTGCGGTAGGGGTCTACAAAAAAGACTCCTTCCGCCGTACAAAGATCTCCCAGGCGTTGGTTTATGAGACGTTCCTCGCGTAAGCATTGCGGGATGGACCTCGTCTTGGGAGTATCCCGACCACGACACGTCTGCGGGTTTTTAGCCCACAGTCGACAACTCCTCCCATAACCGTGGTCAGGATCTTCCCACTGGCGCATACTTTATCTCCTCGTAGGTAGAGATCGTTGCCACTTGCCATGAGGGCAACTACTGAGTTCTCAGAGATCTGAGATTTCTCAGCCTCCACCCTTATTTCTCCGTTCCCCTTTCCTGGAAGGCAGCTTACCTTCACACTGGTGAGAAGGCGGGCCGCTAGCAAGGGTTGTAGATCCCGCGCCTGGAGTCACCGATCACGATGACCCTCGCGCATTTAGGTTCAGAGGACAGAGGCTTCTCTTTCAGTATGGGCTCTTTCGATTCCTCTTTCTTCTCCACTTTTTTGTTTTTTTTCTTCTTCCTTTTCTTCTTCTTTTTTTTATTCCGTTTCTACTTTCTCTGTTTTTCCTTTCTTAATCTTCCTTTTCTTCTTTTTGACGCCCTGAGTAACCCCAGCAGCTGCTAGCTCTGGGACGTCGGATGGTTGGCCTATCTCTATCGACGCGGTGCATGAGGGCCCAACAGAGGAGCCATCTGCGTCGTTGTGAGTTTCTTGTTGCTGTTGCTCTACCTTGGTGGCTTTAATCTCTGCAATGATGGCTTCGAGATGACGGATTTGAGTCACATGATCAGACTCGAGGATTTTCACCTTTTCTTCCAGCCGTCGTGTTTTTTCCTCAGAAGATTTAAAAAGTTCCTTAAGCTCGTGAAGTTCTGCTCTTAGGACAAAGTCCGTGCAGATACTTCCAGGGTGGCATTTTGAAAAACACCCCTCCGGAAAATCTACGCACCACTTGTCCTTTTGGCATGTCGAGCAGGTATACTTTAACGCACCAGGTCCTTTCTTTCCAGTCATGCTAAACACTTTATATCTCTGAATACTTTGTGACCACTCAATAAAAAAGAAAGGGGGTGGTGAGTTTGCCCCGCGTGAGTCGCTCCCGCCTATCGATCGGAGAGGTTTCGGATCTTTCAGAAGGCACGCTCCTTGTGCTGCTGTTCGTCCGACCAAGTCGTCAAACCTCGGTGTGCCGTGGCTTCCAACCAAGCAGCACTGACTGTCCCCGAAGGGGCCATCGATTTCTCACCAGGTGAACAATGGGGCACAGCCCGTACTAAACTCCTACTAGTTCCCTTCACGACGGCCAAGATCTCGGAGCAACGTTCAATGGATATCCCGCCACACCAAGAGACTCAACCCAAGGCTATTTATTGGCCTGGCAACCAGCCTGGGAACAAAGGGCCGCCACCCGGACCGATGCTACCAGAGGCACCCGTCAACGGTCACTGAGAATGGTCAATAATTACGCGCCAGGAAAGGGGTTAACGGGGCACTACCCTCATCCCATTCATCGTGCCCCAACGCCTAGGACACCTCTAGTCCTAGTGTCTCGCAACCAGTGAGCGTCGATTGGTGTTGTTTATAGAGGTTCCAAAGCCTCTCTTCTGACGCATGAGGTAGCTGCCAGGTCCTTATATGTAGATAGAGGAAAAAAAGGGAAAGAGTGACATGATAGGAGTAGGCTTTTTTTGTATAAGTGGGAGATAGGATAAAAGTAAAAAAAGGAGAATGATAGATTGAAAAAAGGAAGGAATGACGCACTTAGTCTGGAATCTCGTTTTCGACCAAATCAACAAGGGAAGCCCTACCAGGGGTACCCAGAAGAGGTACCCCCACCGACATAGCTCGAAAAGTCAAAGGTACACACAAGCTCTCTTCCCGCGATAAGGGGGTGTCACCTCTCGCTCTACTTTCTTTATGAGAGAAGCCCTATGATACCGCATGGCGATACGGTATCATGGAGACCCTACACACTATGAGTGCGAGGAGACGCTTCTCTATCTGAGAGTGTTTGCGAGATCGTCGATTCCGCGCATGGATGGGGGGTGGGCGAAAGCCTTCTCTGGTCCAATGGAGCATTTAGAGGCTGTCCTGGAGGACTGCCTCAAATTCCAACTCTGGAGCGGTGGCACTGCAACAGGCATTGAACCGCATCTCCCGCTATGCATAACGCACAGGTGAGGTTTTGCTCGGCCAAGACTAGGGTAGCGCACTTCTGCTGCCATCCACGGCTCCACCCCGACTCGGACTTATTCATAAACGGGATTCGCACCGATTTCTTGGTTTTGTTTTTGATCGACGCCTCACCAAGGAGCCTCATATTCGCAGCTCATACCCGCGCCATGAACACACTTCGTTTCGTGACGTTCAGCACCTGAGGTGCTAATAGGGGTACAACCTTACTTTTCTATGGATCCTTTGTTGGTTCGAAGCTCAACTACGGATACGAGATTTATGCCTTCGTCTTGCGACCGGTCCTTTCCGCACGTTCTTCATTCTTTGCGATCCTGGCGAGATGCCACTCGCGTATGTACGCACGAACCATGCACCAACGGTTCTCATCCGCACCCCTTCTCGACGTTGTCTATGCCACCGAGACACCCCTGTCATACCCAGAACGTTTAGGGTTAGGAAAATTCTTCGAGAGCACAGTGAGGCCTCTGCTTCTGCTCAGGATGCCACCCTAACGGCTACTATGACCTTTTGTCGCCATTCCTCTGCTCCCAAAGTTTCTATAGCTCCTGGAGTATTGTGTTCAGCCTTTTTGGAGCACACTTCGCCCCACGTTGGACAGTGCCACAGTATACGAATTGCTCCATGGGGGTCGATTTCCACTCCGTATCCATTTTGTTTTTAGTCAGCGGGGCTCTGCAGGGCGCTGCGTCTCTCTTTTCGGCCGAGCTGGTTGCATTACTCCGTTCGGTACTGGAGATAACTCTTCGTACCCGATTCGGAGACCACATTGTGATCTTTAGCGACTCGCATACCACTCTTGTGTGCTCTCGGGGCATTGGAATCTCAATATACCCTGGTTCGCTTTCCATGACACCACGGTTGTCGCGATCCGCGTGGCTGTCAAGATCTTCTTCTGCCGTGTTCCTGGATACTTGGTAATTGCGATGAATGAGGCCACCAAAGAGAGTCTGCGAGGACTGTGCGACCAGACCAGCGTTTGGCTCTACTTTATACCGACTACATGGCAGCCCTCAGGGCTACTTGTCCAAAATGATTGGGAGCTTAAAGTTGCGTGCCATTGCGCCGTGACTGCTTCAGGTCGTCTTCGAATTAAGCACATTCGCGGGACTCGCCTGCACTTTATTGCGACGACTGAATTCTCCCCAAGGCATTCGTGTAGAATGAACCAGTGTAGGTAATCTTCACCCACGTTACGTACCTGAGTAGTGGGAGGAGCGGGTACTCTACCGCCTGTACCTTGACACAGGAGGATCTGGAAGGGAGTGAGAAAAATAAGAGTGGTGTGAATTTGGAGACTTCTTTGTCCCCTGGACTGTTATCCTGGCCCGCGACTCTTATGAAATACCTCATTCACTGGTTGGCCCTGAGCCATATTTTGTTGCTTAGGGTAATTTTTTATCAGATGTTACCCCCACCTCATTTTTCCCAATCCAAGCTTTCTCTTCATAGTGATTTGTCGCTCTGCTGTTCATAACGAATCGCTGTTATTTGATTTTATTTCAGGTTCCTGCGCGGTTCCACAAGAAGGTGAAACGTTACCTGAACTTCCTGTACATGCAGGAGCAGTGTAATTTAATGAAGGTGCAATTGAAGAAGTTTTACTCTAGCGAACCGAGTCTGATTAGTAGATTTATAGCTGCAATATTTTCTATATAAATGTGTAAAAATGTTTCCTTTGTGCAAACATCAAGGTTTTATAAAGTGTTGGTCATCGTGGTTCATTTTTGGATTGCGGTTGCTGATGTCGGGGTTGTTGAATCGCTTCTTCGTGATAACGGAGATGGACGTAGTAGATGTGATTTAAAATCCACTGTTCTGAATATATAAGGAGTTAGTCCTTGTAGAATATTATCCTCTTATCGGCAGGACCGTTCAATGCGCCCTTTAATTGTTCCGCGGACAACGGTCCAAGCCAGGAATGGCCGAAATTTGGATGTTCCGATAAAAAGGTTTGGATCCTTTTTCCCGGCACTCATTGAGTGATGGAAGTAATACCAGGTCCAGTTCAGGACAAGAGTCCACTGATGATGCCGTGCTATTTTTAGAATGGTGGAACAACCCCATCAATAACTTTGAAAACAAATCGAAACTATTGGGCTGGGAGTTCGTAACCCCCAAATTTACTGTGTGATGACCGCTTCCTCAGTGGATTCGAACCCTTTGGAACAAAACCCATCCCTGACTACTACGATAGTTTGTGAGCTTCTCTAGAAGGAGTAGGGGGGGAGGGTCCTACATCTTTCCCAACACCCTGTTCCTTGTTCGCCCAAACAGAGCCTTTTTTATGGTTTCATTTAAGAAAGTTTTATATATTTTTTACTTCGTATATCTTTTATTTTCCTTTAGACATCACCACCCACATTATGGGTTGGCGCGTTATTCCCGCCCATTACCGTCTTGTATTGCGCGCGCAGCCACGAGCCTTTCTGTTGCGAGATTTCTAGGCCCTTCCTGCCTGGTATTGTGGGACCACAGACTCCAACTGGGGAAACCGAAAGCGTCGGGGATAGGTCATCGATCTTAGAAACCTTCTTGGTTTCACTCGGGTTATGTGGATATTCTGTGATGTAAAATATGTGTTTCGTTGGTCATTCCCTTGTTGAGCGAATTAACCCCCCTCGGGGCTGAGCATCCTCGTATAGAGCAATGGGCGGCCAGCTCGTCTTAGGCCCCTTAGTTTTATCAACGCGCTGGGATCCAACGGTGTCTCTCCACCCTGCGACGACTCTTTTATGGGCCTGTCGCTCGCCAACGACGCTGCCGTTGAATTCGCATTCTATTATTCCCTTTGGCTATTACCTCGCACCACTTTCATTTATTATTCCTTTCCTCTATTGCCTCGCCCAACTTGTACATATTATTCCTTTCCATCTCGGAGATGGAGACCGGCCTCATCAGGCCTGGGGGCTCCTGCCGGCGCAGGGGAGAAGCGGATTCATTCCCTGCCCTCCTCTCCTAAAAAGAAGAAAAAGACTAAGAAGACTCTGGGCTCCTCTCCATCCACGGGGAGGGATGGGTCTGATGCCACTTCGGTAAGCGACCAAGCCAATATCGGCCTCTCCCCACCCCCAGGGTGCGGAGACCCTGACTAAGACCAAAAGTACTAGTGCGCGGAGCGGAGCCTCGATTACATCGGGGGCCCTCATTCAGAGACTACCCAGCGTTTTCGAGCCCGCTGGCTTCAAACTCTTCCTGGTTATTCGCTCCACTGATGGCACCATGTAGGCTAAGGGCGACATGATCCATCAGAGAGGAGAGCTTTCGTTAGTGTGATTGGTAGAGAGCCGAAACTGACCCGTTTCTCGGACGGGAGCCTTTTGACGAATGGGTCGAATCCCTCCGAGGCCTTCTCCGTTGGCATCACCGATGTCATTGTCCGGGCGGAAGTTCACCCGGTTCCGTCTTCTTTGCCTCCGACCCCGGTCCCTTCTTTCTTGCCCCTTACCTCTGCGCAGTCTTCTATGTCTCATACCCCATTTTAGTGCTCCCTTGCCTCCTACCTCTGTTACTTCATCTCCGTATGAACTTGTTCCTTCCTCACCCTCTGACCATATTCCTTCCTCTCCATCTGATCCGATTTCCTCCTTACCCTCTGACCCTGTTCCCTTCTCACCCTCTGTCCATGTTTCGCCTTCTGTTCCATCTTCTTCGCATCTTATTTCTTGTCCGTCTCTGCTCGATCTCCCTTTCCCTCCGGGCCATAAGCCCTCCACGTTGGGCTTCGGTCTGGTTCTTAGCAGTCGCCTCATGCCAATCACTCTGCCAAGTCCGTGCCGGGTGCGTCCCCGGCTCATCGCAATTTGTCGCTTTAGCTCCTGGGCCTGCTAGTAGTCGGGAACCTTCGACGGTCTCCGTCACTAGAATCCCGACATTGGCGTCGAGACCACAGTAATGTCCGTCATCGTACAGTGGAATTGTCAAGGGGTTCTCCCCAATTGGGAGGAACTTCAGCTCTTGCTTTCTAGCGTTCGGCCCTTGGTGGTCTGTTTTTAAGAAAATAAGCTTGGGGTTCGCCCCTTCACGGCACTTTCTGGTGTTTAATTCCACCACCCCCGGCCAGGGGCGTGTCCCATAGTGGTGCTGTAGTTGATGCTGGTTTAGAGGGTTCTGGTGTAGGTGGTGGTATTGTGGGTTATGTCGGCGTAGGCGGTGCAGGTGTTGGTGGTATATGTGGGGTTGGTGTACGTGGTGTTTGGATAGGTAGTGTTGGTGTAGGTTGCGTTGGTGTTCGTGGTTTACGTGTTGGTCTTGTAGGATGTGATGGTGTAGGTGGTTTAGGTGATGCTTTTGAAGGTTTTTCTTGTGTAGTTAATGTAGGCGCAGATGGTACAGGTGGTGATGTTGTAGGCATTGGTGCTCTATGTGGTGGTGGGGTGGGTAGTTGTTATGTTGGTGTTGTAGATATAGATGGTTAGGGAGGTAGTTGTGTAGGTATTGGTTTTAAAGTATTGGTGTTGTAGGTGGTGGTGCTGGAGAGGTGGTGATTCTGATGCGGGTTGTGGTGCTGGTGATGGTGGTGGTGTTGCTGTAGCCACTGGTGGTGTTGCTGTAGCCAGTGGTGGTGTAGTTGGTGCAGTTAGTGGTGTTTTAGGTGGTCGGGGTAGTGGTGGTGATAATGCTGTAGGTGTAGGTGGTTTAGGTGGGGGTTGTGTAAGTGGTGAGGTGACGTAGGCGTAGGGGTTGCAGGTAGTGGTGATGTTGGCGTAGGTTGTGGTGGTGTTTTTCGTTGTGTAGGCCGTGGTGGTGGTGTGAATGGTGGTAGTGTAGTTGTTGGTGGTGTAGTAGGTGATTTTGGATTAGGTGGTGTTGCTCTATGTGATCTAGTTAAAGGTGGTGTAAGTGGTGGTGGTGTAGGTGGTACTGGTGTAGATCGTGTAAGTTTTCTATGTGATGATTCGAAAGAGAATGTAAAAGAACATAAGGGTTTCAAATTTCGTTAGCTGTCGAATAGTGTCATAACCAACACACAAAAAAAGCAAAGCGGGAACCGAAAAAAAGCCCGACATAGTCGGATGTACAGTCGCACGCGACTAAAAATTAATAAATTATAAATGGAATAAAGGATTGGTCTCCTCTCTCGTCTCACTACCCATTAAAGGTACGAGGGGTTTTGGAGGTTGGGGAAGAAGAGGGTAGTGGGTATAATTTATTTTAGCCTCTTGCGGGCTCTTCACTATGATAATAGTCGACTATTTTGACACCTTTAAGCTGCCTCCTTTGATTCAACAAAATATTTGAGAAGAGAATAAAAGGAGGGAATGGGCTTTGGCGTTTAGGAGGGCCGGGGAGCTAGGGGGTAGTCCTATCAAGCATTTCAACACATCTCGTTTTAATGTCAGACAATCGCCTTAAAATTAATAGCAAATATTGAAATGAGAATGGATGGCAAGCCCATTTTATTTCAGAACGTGTAACGCCATCTTTTCTCCTTTATTGGGTCTATACAGGCGCGGCAATTAATGTGTGAGATTTAAAAGAGGTGATAAAGACGACCCGAGAGAGTCAGGAGAACCGGGTTCTCTTGGGGCACTTGGGTCGGGAGAACCTGTCGCTCTTCGGGGTTTCATTCGCAGCTAGGGCATCGTAACACCACCCATCACTCAATGGGTGAATAGTGTAACAAATGTTGGTATCCTACAAGGGTGAAGACATTTTCACCCGTCGAAAAATGAAAGGTGAAAATGTTTTTATATTTTCTTTTGTTATAAACAAATGGAGGATATTTTAAGGACCTAATTTCATTTACCCAAATTAAAAGAATTTATTTTGTAAAGATTTAAAAAGGGAAATATTAATATAAAAATAATATGATCCAGTTTAAAGGTTTAAAGAAACAAAATTATAATCTCATTATTACTTTTATTTAGCTATTCATTCATAGTCTTAATATTCTTTCATATTTTCGTCCTTTTTCTCAATCATTTCTCTTTTCCTTTCTTAAACAACAAAGCAATGATGCGCAGAAGTTCCTAATTCCCTTCTTTTTCGTAATTCTATTCTTTTTCTCTTCCTTAAAATATTCCTCTCCTATGGTTGTAAGTGCTGGACTTCTCGAACCCCGACGACTCATCTATCTATAAAATGGAATGCTTCCCTCTAGAACCTCACGTCTAAATTCCTCAATTAGTCTATAATTTTCTTCGTTCTCATCCCACATCCTTTCTCTCGTTCCTTCCATCTTTTATTTGGAGACGATGAAAAATACAGTTGAAATTATGAAGAATTTTCAGGAGGTCAGGAGCTCGTGAAGATGAAGCGGTCGACCGGAATAAAGCTTCTCGACAACCGAGAAAACACAACCGCGCGATTACTTATATAAACTCGGTGTCACAGTTGGGAGACAAAGATCAAAAGTAAAGTACCTCAAATATTAAATAATAAAAGAAAAAGTAAAATGACAAGGCCTTTTTGTCTATCTATAAAAGAAGTGAGCTTCTTTCAATGATAATAATCAATGTTTATCTCATAAGGGCTTTCAATTCATTCGAAAGTAAATAAATTTTGAAAGATTTTAAAAGGTAAATTGGTTTAAGAAAAAAGGCTTGAAAAAATATTTAGTTTTTCGCGAATTTTGGCTGGTCTAAATATGATATATTGAAGGAAAAGTGATTTAGAATGGAAAAAAGGAGTAATTGAGGAACAAGACAAAAAATATTAAGCAGGAAAGGAAAATTTCAATAATCAATTATATATATTAATACAACTTTATATTTATATATGGAAGAGGGGAGGGTGGAACTGGTGCAATAATGCCCTTGGTACAACTGAAACCGGAAGGAGCTGCACAACATTACATGAAATTCAAGTGAAAGTGAAGTCATGTTCTAAGTAATATTTCCATTTGTCGATGGCGCTATCTATCCCGTCCATCATCCGTTAGGCCTATAAGGTTATAAGGTTCCTCCGCTTCTGCTGGTTCTTCTATTTGAGTTATTTCATCGCTCTCGTGTGTTTGCTCATCTTCTGTATTTACTTCTTTGTTCTGTTTGTTTGTTAGTGTGGTTACTGAGAGACTCCTCCTTAGTAGGTCGCTTGATGGGCGGTTCTCCGGAAACCTGAGTTTCCTGGCCAGGGCGTTTTCCATTGAGAGTGTTTTGAACTCTTAAGCCAAGCTGCCACATAAGAAAGAGCCTTGACTTCTATGTTAATCCCCCTGTATCTAAATCCACGACCACTAAGCTAATATCCTTTTGGTCGGTGCCCTTCTTTGGTACAATCACCTCGGAAATGACCAACGAAATCCCATCCCTAACTCTCTGTCTGTCTGTCTGTCTGTCTGTCTCTCTCTCTCTCTCTCTCTCTCTCTCTCTCTCTCTCTCTTCTCTCTCTCTCTCTCTCTCTCTCTCTCTCTCTCTCTCTCTATATATATATATATATATATATATATATATATATATATATATATATATATATATATATATATATATTTATATAAATATGATTGTCGTTAAGAATAATTTCTAATCTTTCTTCTTCTTCTTCTTCTTCTTCTTCTTCTTCTTCTCTCTTTCCCCGTAATTCCTCTGAATTTGAAGACAACAACAGCTCATCCTCGACTTAGCGCAGCTGCCTCAATTATCTGCTATTATTTCAGATCCATTTTTCATCCCTCTCCAAATTCCTTTGCTTTTTCTATTCCCCCAGGGAGTTACCTCAAATTGACTATTATCCCTGGCACTTGGAGCAGTGCTACGCCCTTCCCACCACATTCCTCCTGGCATTTTCCCCCAAATTTTGAAACTACCTGGGCTTTATTCCTTCTAGAAATCTACCCTCTTTTTCCTCAGCTTCTTTCTGCCTAATTTTCTTATCGAGTATTTCGGAAAACTCCTAGTGGTAATTCCCCTGTTTACCACTTTTTTCCTCCCAGTGGCAAATGGTATTTGCGAAAAATTGAATTGCACCCTGAAAACCATTCTAAAAAAGCTTTGTCCTGAGAATGGCACAGTTACTTGCCTGTAGCACTATTTTGCGTACAGGTGATCCCTCAAAAGACCCTCGGTTTCGTCCCCTTTGAATTATTGTATGGATGTAATGTGCGAGGACCCCTCTGCATCTTCCAAGAACTCTTTGCTAACCCCCAACTGGATATAGAAATTTACTCCTCTTAATCCTACCTCCTGGACCCTAGGAAACGCCTGGAGACCTTCGCGGACATCGCTTACAAGAAGGCAGATGTGAACCTGGAGAACGATATAACGTATTTCGACCTAAAATCAAAAGAAGAACATTTAAGCCTGATAAGGAGATGCGTGCTGTTGCTACTTCCCACGGAGAGCAACGAGCATCTTAGTCAGTGGAAGGGCCCCTGGCCCCTTCCTTGAGGCCAAAGGTCTCGTGGATTGCCTTATTCGGACCCCCTCTGGACATAAGGTATTCACGTAAACATGTCGAAGAAATACCAACACCGTGCTAATGGTAATAATTTTGTTGCTCTTGACGAAGAGCCCCCCCTGGAAGCGTCGTACCTCTCTGAACTCCTCACCATTGCCCATGTGGTTTGCATCGAACAAGATGGTGACTACCCTCTCCCATCTCTACCTGAGGCCCCATAATCATCTTCCCCGGCGTAAACCTATACCCCCGGTTAGCCCCTCACCAAAATAGTCAGCTGCAGCAGGTGCTGAACGACTTCGATGAAGTTCTCTCTGAGATCCGCGGCCGCATATGCCAAACACTTCGAACATGGCATCGTTCTTACTACGCAAGAAGCTGTACTTATGACACAGTATCCTATTTCTATCCACCTGAGGCAGGCCTTCAATTCTGAGGTGGATAACTTGCTCGAACTCGACATCATCGAACACTTGAACTCCAATTTCTGTTCCCCAATCGCCATGGTTCCTAAACCCAGCCACTCTTTCCGAATGTGCGTAGACTTCAGAAAGTTAAACTCTGTGACGGTTTTCGAGGCAAAACCCATCCCTCTAAACGACGAGAACCTTTATCTATTCGAGGAGGCCAAGTACATCTCAGAGTTAGCTCTTTGCCTGGCCTATAACCAGATTCCCTTCTGTGAAAGTGTATGAAAACACACTGCGTTTTCCACCTACAAAGGACTCATGCAGTTCAAGCGCCTTCCCTTTGGGCTTGTAACTGTATGCAGCAATTAAAACTGGATGATGATAAGAATTACGGACGACCTCTGCCCCATTGTTCATTTTACTTTGGCAATCTATACGTCATTACCACTATATTGGACCAGCACTTGATCCCCCCTTCTAACCCTTTTGATCCGGCTCTTTGAGCATGGACTCACCCTTAGCCCCAGTAAGTGCCACTTCACCTACGATACCATCAAGTACCTTGGCTTCCATAACGGGAAGAACCGAATTGGGCCCCAGGAAAAAAAGCTTCGGGCCATAGGAGAAATGCCACTTCCCGCAGTAAGAAACAGCTCCGGTCATCTATATGGTTGGCGTTGTTTTACCGTTCTCATCCTCAATTTTGCATCCATTTCTGCACCCACCCCTTGTGTGCAATATTCCAGAAAAGGTCCCCGGATCCCCTAGTCTGGGACCCCAAGGCCACATCAAGGTTCCGACCACTAAAAGACAAACTGGCGTTCTTCCCCATTTTGAGGACACAAACCCCAGTAAGACCTTCGGCATCCGGATGGATGCCAGCGACGAAGGCCTCGGATGCGTACTCCTCCAGTACGCCGATAGCGGACAAAGCCACCCTGTAGCATACGCAAGTAGAAAGCTATTACCACGTGAGAAAAACTACTCGGTAATAGAACGAGATAGCAAAAATAGCAATTTTATATGGACTAACAACGTGGCCGAACCATGTGAGCGCATTAGGATTACCCAAGCCCCTGTAAAAGAGACTTGTGCTACATAAACAGACATGCAGTACATCCAACTTAAACCAACCTAGATACATCACTACTACTGAAGGATACAGTAATCGCCGCCTTAATATCAAAGAAATATCGTACTGCCTTCGAATACTCAACAAAGAATCTTATTTGGGGGAAGGGGAGTAAAACGGAGGCCACGAAATTAAATTTAGTACCATCGAAAAGAGTACAAAAATGCGGTTAATTGGATATGATTGAGAGCTGAATCATGGTATAATTAGCCAGCTTTAAGGTGATGTCGTATGTGGAGTAGTTTTCAAGTTCCCTCGCATAATCTACTCCTTTCACAACGTTCATGGTAGAGTGCGATGTCACACTTATAGGCGTGCCATCAAGTGTCCGAAGGGCACTAATCATGGCCACTTCGGAGGGATTCGACGCATTCACCAAAAGGTTCCCATGCCAGAAACGGGTCATCTTCGGCTCTCCACCAATCATACTAGCTAGAGCTCTCCTTTAATGGATCATGTTGTACTTAGCAAATATGCTGCCACCGATGGAGCGAATAACGATGAAGCGCTTAAAACCAGCAGACACGAAAACGCCAGGTAGCCTTTGAATGATGGGGCCCCGACGTAATCTAGGCTCCGCTCTGAAGTTCTGCTCTTCGTCTCAGACTTCCCAAACGGGGAGCCACGGCGTCGGATGTCTCGCTCTTGGGTTGGTCGCTCAACGAAACAGGAACGGACCCGTCCAACCCGTGGACCCCTCGGAAGAAGAGGAGCTCAGAGTCTTTTTTGTCTTTTTCTTGTTCTTTTTTTTAGGAGAGGAGGGCGGCGAATGAATCCTTTTCTCTCCTCCGCTGGCAGAAGCCCGTAATCACGATGGACCGCCCGTACAGTAACCCCTCAAAGCTCCAAATTCCAGCCCGCAGGTCTTTGGAGGGAATAGGCCTACGGGCCCTGTCTTCCCTCTTACCACTAATTGGGTTAGTCATATCATTCATCTCCTACCGAGAGTGATCAATTATGGGTCACCTTTCTTTCTAGGCAGTCTCCTTAGAACATTAGGGGGAACTGCCGCTTGAGTGAGGGAGGCCCCCGAGGGCACCTCGAGAGAAGTGGGTAAGGGGAAGTCCTCTACACCCGTAGGCAAAGGAGAGGAGTCAGCCTTCTCGCCAGTTGAACAGTTTTGGAGGGTCCCATACGAAAGCCCAGAGTGAACCTCTCATTTTTTCAGTGGAGCTGCCCGAGGGCGGCTCCGACGATGGCCAAGGAGAAGATCAGGGAGTATTTTGAAAGGAGTGTAGCGTTCTATAACCCTACAAGTGTAAATATTTAATACTAAATATATATATATATATATATATATATATAAATTCAAGAAGGGTTGGTAACCCTGACATAAATCGTGAGATTGTTACTCCTACTCTCCCAAGCGTCTTAAAATTAACATAAAGTTCATTCGTATTGCTGTCCTCATCGGTGAATCAGGTCTGTAATATTTGAATTGAAATTTTTTTAGCTAAATATGTCCCAAAAGAATCCTGACTCAATTAGTGATTCTTTTCTCATTTACAGCCCTTCCCAACTCCCTTATAATCTATTTATCAATCCCAATTAATCTATTTATCATCAAATTACTTATAATCTATTTAACCAATTAATAATTGCCAATCAAATTACCAAATTACCAATTACTATATCTCAATTATCTATTAGCCACTACTATTTAATATCTATTTATCATACTATATAATCTATTTTCGCATTTAACGATTTAGCAACATTTACAAATTTATAATCTATTTAGTATTTAATATTTATCAATTGTAAATCCATTCTGGTTAACTCATGCAAATTTAATTCACACGCGTAAAATTCAATCCAATCAAACTGCTACTGTATAAATTCACCTTTAAATAATTCAACTCTTTCTTCAACAATATATATTTTCTTAACACTTTGTTATTGATTCACGTATTCCCCAAAGTCACCAAGGTTTAGGCCTGAGAAAATTCGTCTGCCAATTCAGACTTCACTTTAGCAGTTAACTTCATTCTCTTGAATAACGAAATCTAGGTTTTTATGTATATTGTGACCTGAGCTATCTAGTGTATTGACGCAATATTCATCTAAAACCCTATATAAGAAAGAAAGGGGAAGTGAGCAAGGTGTGGATGGGGATGAAGCAGGTTGTGCAAATCACACCACCACAAGCCAGAGATCAGGGGTGAGGGGTCAGTGTCCCCTTCCCCCTCAACTTCGATCCGGGACTGATTGGTGAGACGAAGCTGGTCGGTGTTAACCCTGTGAACTTAGAGGCCGATCAGAGAGAGTTGTGGGAAAGGTTGTAGGAAAACTGTGGAAGTAGGGTAGAAGTGCCAGCTGTCTGAAAGAAGGAGAAGAGGCTAAGCTGGCGCCAGATGTGTCGCTGAGTCCCGTCAGCAAGACGGCCAGGAAGGCAAATCTTCGTTCCCCTTAAGGGGCTCTCTCTTGTTATAGCTGCAGTTGTCGATTCGCAGGCGGCACAGCATAATTTCATGCCGCCTTGTGGTAGATTATGACGATGACCACGGGTAAGAAGTTTTTAATATGTTGGACTAAATAGGGTGCGATCACAAAATATATGGCTAAGGCTATCGCTGGAAAATTGCAGAAGGCGACCCAGTGCGCTACTAGAATCTGTACAGATGGTATATAAACCATAGTTAAGAAGTTCGAAGATGTGTACACTAGCTCAGGAGACGGCAGCCCGCGGCTCTTTCATCCCTGTGCTTTAAAACGACGCTGACACGGTACATCGCTTCTTGCGAATGGCTCTGCTATCGAGTATTTAATTAAAATGTATTTTATTTCAGTTTTTTAGATTTTAATTTATTTATTTATTGAAATTTTAAACTCAATATAGGCGAATCAGGAAAAAATCTAGGAAGAGAAAATTTTCTGAAGCAAAACGTCCAATGCTACATGGACAGATTCAATTACTTTCACTACTGACGAATAATGGTTTACTAGTATGCTTAATATATGGTGAGAAATTGGCAAACAACCTAAATAAAATGTTGCAAGACAATTCCAAAATAAACACACAGCCTTGGAAGAAAAATATCCGGATGGAGATGAGAGAATAAAAGCAGTTTTGGAACTGATGTGGAAGGTTGAACTGAGCCAAAACAAATTCAAGAAGTGGATGAAGTCTGCAAATTCAACTACATATGCTAGTTTTGTGGTTTCTTAGGAAATAGGCACGGCAAGCCGTTCACAGATGGAGAATACATATATAAAAGAATCATTCATTAAGATTTCAGAACATCTATTCACGGACTTTAAAAAAAGAATGAAAATGTGTGAAATTGTGTAGAAAATCAGAGATATGCTTGTCTCTGCGAAGACGTTCACAGACAGAACCATCAAAATGGCAGAAAACGTCACCAGACAGCAAATAAAAGACATCAATAGACTGTGGTGAGTTCAAAGACAATGATGATACTAAACAAAAAGCATTGTTCTGCCGATATGTGAACTCTAATAGACCGCATGAAGAGTTGATACCACTAAAAGGCGAAACTCGGGGAGGGGGATGGGGGGCATCTGTGAGGTTGTCCTCTGAATTGTTTAAGGGCCAAAGAAATAAACACCACCTACTTCGTGTGAGTGGCCATTAATGCGGCACCCAGTATGATAGGAGTGAAGAATGGTTTTGTGGCTTTACTACAGAAGTGGCTGGGTACAACGCTGCTGACATTTCACTTCATTTTGCACCAAGTTGAATTGTGCGCTCAAAAATATCCTCTGGAATGCACAGAAGTAATTAATGTTGTCATTCATATTGTAAACAAAATAATGATAAAAGGTTTAAATCAACGTCAATTCGTTTGTTACTGGATGAGGTGGAAGGTACGCATTCTGATCTCCTGATGCATAACAAAATCCGGTGGCTTTCCAGAGGGGAGGGGGTTGAAACGGCTTGCCGCGTGTCTGGAATTGGTGAATACTTTCTTGGGCAGAATAGGCCCCACCTTTCCTGAGTTGACAGTCTTTACCAGAGATCTACAGCGAGGTACACTGTATCACTTCCCCTATCTGAAAGAATTTAAACAAGCGCACAAAATGATTAGTTTAGAGTATTTTCAGTCCGCAATCACCGCAATGCAAACATCGTTTAGGAAACGATTCTGTAAGTTCAGGCGTGAAAAGAACACATTATTCTTCCCTGTCACTCTCCTGACCGTCGATCCATCCCTACTGAATATGACTGCATTTGCAAGTGTGAGTCAACCAGATCTGAAAATGGAACTGGCCGACATAGCCGACAAAGATATGTGGGTTTCGAAGTTCCAGCGATTGACAACTGATCTTGAAGATGTTGCCCGTCAGAAGGCTAGGCTTGCTTACAATTACAATCACAAATGAAGTGAGATCGAAAACCTTCCCAAAAAAGACCAGCTTGTTTTTGAAACATGGAGTGCCATCCCCGACGCTTACGCCAACAAGAAAACTATGCAATTGGAGTCCTGTCAATTTTCGGATCTACATATGTATGTGAGTAGGTCTATTCCTCAATGAACTATGTAAATTACAAACATTCTTCACGCCTCACAGATGACAGGTAGCAATCTTGCGTGTATATGAGGGTGAGGTCTTCAGCTCTTAGGTGCGCTGAAGTTCAGGACCAAAAGTCACATTGACCAGATAAAGTAAATATTTTAATTGGCTATTATTTTTCATATAAATTTTACATTGTTCAGTGGAATAGTCCTTTTTTTATCCAGGTTGACAGCTGACTGTACGATGATTGGATATAGAAGCAGACATCAATTTAGCTTTACTGCAGGTGGATTATTTACGTTCGGTTTTTTATTTCGTGAATACGTGGATGACTCAAACAGACTAAACATTTTATTTGTAAGGGCTGTTCAGTTCCACCCAGTTTTTTTTTCGGAGTTCCAATGTTTTCGTATACAGGAATAAAATTTCGTTTTCTCTGTAGCATTTCTTTGATTTCATAAATTCAACAAATTATTGTTTTTTTCAAATATATCAGAGGTTTTGGGCCCCAGTGTGTTTTTTTCAGTGGGAAATGGGTGCAAGTGGCCTTTAAGTATTGAAAGTTGCCAACCCCTGGGCTAGCTTAATGGATAAAAGTTCTGATGTGAAAAGTGATGCTGTAGATGGGATAGTGAACCGCAGGGTAAGAGAGTAAAAGAAGACATCGCTTCAAGTACCGGCATACGTTTTCCACTCGTCAGACTAAATCAGGGATCCACTGCGGTGAGTGTCTTCGTGCTCTTAAAATCTGGCGCGTAGAGATACGGCTGGGATCTGACCCTTGGTAGCATAGATGCTCTCTCCAACGCAACGGAGAAGGATGAAGTTCGAGTGTCTGTAACAGTTTTTCTACACGAAAGGTGTAAAGATAGACTGTGTGAGAGCGAATTTCAGTCGGAGGTACCGCAGGGGAAAGAATTCGAGTGGGCTTAGAGCGCATAGGGAGGAGTCTGATGTAGAATCGAAGACAATGTACTCCCCACGTGTAGCTTTGATAAGGAAGCCATAGCGTCAAGCACAGGAACTCATATTAATGTAAGTCCTCATTATAAAATCACCATATGATGCGTTGATTAAATATAAGACCATGGAACTTGGCAGAAGTGACAAATTAAGGGGAAAACACATTTCTTCTTGAGTCACTTTTCAAATTCTCTCGTTCAAAATTCGCATTTTGTGGTTTTGCATATCATTTTATTGCAAATTTTATGCACTTTTTATGGTATAATTATTTTTTTTAGCAACATGACTAGAACATAGTCAAAATTAAAATTGCATACATTGATGGAAATCTTTTCTTAGATATTTAAAGTTATTTTTTGAACAAAAAAGAAAACTACACAATTCATTTGATTGAAAATTTTATACACTTTTTATCGTATATATTTTGTTTTAGTAACATGACTAGAACATAGTGAAAATTATAATAATGCAAAACTTTATACATTAGTGGAAATTCTCTGTAGATTTTTAAAGTTGTTTTGTGAATAAAACGCAAAACTATATATACAAAGCAGATTTAAATATTTGCTAAAAAAAAAATGGTGCCTAAGAACTGGTTTATATTTTTAGCATTATTCGAATATAGATTGAACTAAATTCCAGGGCATTCAGAACACCCCTACTATCATATGTATGTTATTTTCCAATTCAAAATGATTTCGGTAACAAAATTCCTTTTGAGAAGGCAAGGAAAATATCATGGCCAAGGAAACAAAAGGGTTCCAGTGTGGAACGATTTGGGTAAAACACAAATTGGGAATGAGAGAGGAGTTGCGGTTCTTCAAAGTACCACATCAGACAGCAGGCGGACATTTCCGATGCGCTAAAAAAAAAAATTGTGAATGCTCGAAGTAAGTGCAATTGGCAGGTAGTTTGTGTCGCCGGAAGGGTCTTTGGCGGGTTTGAGAAAAGGAAGGATGATGCTATGGCGCCATTCTTAGGGAAAGAATTGGGAGAGGAAAATAACATTAGAAATTATGAGAAGGCAGTTCAGGGTATCTATATTGGTGTGTTGAATAAATGTGAGGAAAATAAATGATCTGATGGGGCGTAATTATTTCACGAAAAGAGTCCATGGATGAGTTCTTTAATATGGGAAGGTTTCCTGAACGCGTCAAAAAATTATGGATTTGAGTGGAGAGTTGCGGAGCGGAACATGTTTCCGGGCCGTTGCTGAAAAGAGTATCACAAACTTTCGTATAGAGAAATACCGTTTGTTATAACATAGGATACTGTTATTGAAGAGAACGACGTTACAAAGGCTTTCCATTCAACTTCCTGGAAGCCTCAATACTGTCTTGTAGACATAGAAGAACTAGGAAGTAGATCTACTTTCGCTTTCTCTTTTGCATTCACCAATTTGTCCAATATCAGGCAAAATGTCATTTTCGTGTTTGTCTTTACGAAAACCAAATTGGCACTCATTGTAAATATTATTTTCCTTAAGTATCACATGAGTCAGTGTTTCAACGGATTTCCATATACCTTATGAGGAAAGTGGCCAGTAATATGCTATCTGCCTCGCTGATTTTTCAGGTTTAGGAATGTAGATCATTTTCAACGGGGAAGTAGCCCATTTTCACGCATGATTGGAAACATTTGTTGGCGATTCTAAGATGTTATTTGACACTTCTACATAATATTTTATCATAGATTCTCATCTTCCTAGCGCTTATTGTTTGAATGTGCTTATCCTCCTCAGAAGCTTTTCTGTCGTGAGGATAGCGTCGGTCACCTCGTTGGCATTTCTGGTTATTTGGACAAAAAGGTGTGAATGTGTTCGTTTGATTATTTTTCCAATGTTTTTCTATAATTCTGCATTCAAAACATGTCGAACTTTTCGTTTTCTTCTTTACTAATTAAAAAAACAACATTTGACCACTGTTCTCTGAATATTTTTTCAATCTCGGCTTCAACCTCCAAAATATTTCCTCTTTCATCTAAGATTCTTCTCTTTTCCTTGGCTGAGATATCATTCATTCTTTTAATTCATTTCTAAATTTTTGGGGGGGAAGGGGGGGATCTTTCCCAGTTTTTTGTGCATTCCTTCGTTTCATTTTTCGTTTTGTTGGTTTGGCGTCATTGCCGTAATTTCTCTTTTTCTTTCTTATTTCGGTGTATACTTTTCTGGATGATCCATTTCTACGTATCCGTTATAAAATCATATTTTAGGAAACAATCTGATGCTCTGGATAGTTCTATGAGTTCTTCAAGGGATTGTTTCATTATATCTGAGCTTAGCAACGTATCTTTAATTGTGTGTAGATCTTCAACTCATTCTTCCAGCGTGTTTCATTGAATGAGTTTGATACAAATTCCCCTACGATCTCCTTATATCCCCCCAAATCAGCCAAGTAGTAGGCCTTCGATTTTTAGATGGCATTTTTATAGGTAGCCTATTAATTGGTAGCAAGGAGGCTACCGATTCCATGGGCTGAGACGCCCATGGAATTCCCCTACTAATTGAATGGAAGGTTAAATTCGACAGAGAGATATCCGGTATTGATACCACATTGTCTCATGAAGTTGGCAATTCTGGCCCTAGCCTTTGAATCATTGACTGATATAGCATCGTCTGTAGGTGCCTGCTTGCTCTTTTTGTATTGATGTACCCGTTTTCTGTCATCTTTGAGGTTACATCATTAGGAGCTCTTGCTACCAGTCCTATTTAGGCGTGCTTTATACGTGACTCTTCTCTGAGTATTTGGTCTTTATAGCAGATCTTTGTCTTTATAGAAGAGGTATATCTATCATATTTTTCCTTCAGACGGAGCAAAACGACATCGAATTCAGAGTAGATTATTTGCAACATTTTCTCTCTTCCTTAAGATACACGAAGAGACATACCATTCTTCCTCTACTGTCGCCTATTTTTTTCAGGTGGAAATTCTTATAAAACGTATTGTTTGCCCAGAAAGAAATTAATATCATTTATTGAAAATATAACATGACCCCTACCCCCACACGCACAAACACAATAAAGGTGTTAGTTGAGTTGCTGACAAGATCAAAATGAATAATGGATGGGTGCAGACGGGAAGAGCCTCCCGAGTGATGGCTCATTTCAGATAAGGTGATCGGTGGCGGTCGAATTAACTACTTTCACCTTGGGTGCTGCCCCTTCAGTGGTTCGAATATCGATACTGCATAGATTTTGAAAGTAAAATGGTTTTAGAACCTTCGATGAACCTTCGAGGACATAATGATGTTGCGAAAAGAAATACATTTAGAACTGAGATGAACACTGTAAATTTTTTTGTATAGAAGATGCTTGAAAGCACAGAATGCGTAAAAGGTTATGTTAAATTTTGGAAGAGAGTCCACATTAGTTTGCTTGTTTTTTGGTATAGTGCTGGAGGAAAACTGTTTCGTCCTTTATTTGAATTTCTGCTCCTCTCCCATACTCTTGGAGTGAAAAGGGGGGCTGGCTGTATTCAGGGTATTTGAATTTAATCCAGTAAACTGATACAGGGTGAGGTTCATAAATATTGGAAGGAGGAAAACTCGATCATTGGGTAGTGTACTGGGTGTCAATTTATACCTGATGTAATATCTGTTTTGATTCGTTTTTTCTAATTACCTAGTGGCAAAAGTTGTGGTACTACACGTGGACACACGGTACTCTCTTTCACTATGTTCATGAGTATATAGTGAATAGATAAATATTGGGGGGGAAATGTAGGTTCACTCAGAGGTTGAAAACATAAGCAGGCGTAGATAGAAAACATTGGTTCACATTCTCCAGTGCTTCAATGCATAGAAGTATTGAAAGGAGAGGATAGAGGGTGAAGTAAAATGAAAAATCATAGGGTATTTAGGAGTCTATATTTTAAAGGGGTCCAGTTGTATTAAAGTATTAATAAATAAAAGTGATTATTGTAATTTTCCTTTCCTGCTTACTATTTTTTGTCTTGTTTCTCAATTACCCATTTTTCTCTTTCTAAAGCACTTGTTCAATATTCCATTTTCAATCCCGCCAAAATTGGCAAAAGAATAAATAGTTTTCAACCCCATTTCCTTAAACCCATTTAATTTTAGAAACATTCCGTCACTTTCAAATGAGCTAAATGAAAGACCTTTTGAGCTAAACATTTTCTAGAACTGAAAAAGCTCCTATCTTTTATTGATAGCCAAAAGGCAATGGCATTTTACCTTTTACTGAACTAATAAACATTTAAAGGATAGATACCGAGACCATTTAATTTTTGAATGTTTAACACCATCTTTCCCCCTTCATTGAGTCTATATAGGCGCGTCAAATAAAATGGGAGATTCGAAATAAGTGAAAAGGACGACCAGAGCCAGAAACGCACAAGGTACTGTCGGGGCACTGGGGTGGGGAGGACGTGCCAACCATCGGGGTTTTAGTCGTAACCGGGGGGTTCGTGACACCACCCGAATTTTTTTTTTTTGTTATTGACAAATGGCGGCTGTTTAAAAGACCTCTTTTCATGCACCATATTTAAATGATTTCATTTTGCAAAGATTAATAAAGGGAGAAACTCTCGGATTATTTTATGAATAAATAAATAAATTATGATCTCAGTTTTCTTATACTTTCATTCTTTTTCCTCATTCATTTCTCTCGTTCTTCCGTAAACAACAAAACTAAGATTCTAAGATGTTCCTAATTCTATTCTTTTTCTTAATTCTCTTATTTTTCTCCTCTCTTATGGGGCTAAGTTTTGGCCTTCTCGAAACCTGAGTTGGTGTTCGATAAAAAGAAATCCCTTCTTCCCAAACCTGACATCGAAACTCCTCTATTACCTTGTCATCTTCCTCCCACATCCTTTTTATCCGTCCTTTCATCTTTTATTAGGAGACGATGAAAAATACAGTTGAAATTAGGAAGAATTTTCAGGAGGTCAGGAGCTCGTGAAAATGATGCGGTGGACCGGAATAAAGCTTCTCGACAACCGAGAAAACACAACCACGCGATTACTTATATAAACTCGGTATCACAGTTGGGAGACAAAGATAAAAAGTAAAGTACCTCAAATTTTGAATAATAAAAGCAAAAGTAAAATGACACGGCCTTTTTGCCTATCTCCTAAGGCCTCTTCTCAGTTCATTCGAAAATGAAATAATTTTGAAAAGTTTTAAGAAGGAGATTGGTTTAAGAGAAAAGGGTTGAAAAAATATTGAGTTTTTCGCCAATTTCTGCTGGTCTAAATATTATATATTGAAGGAAAAGTGAATGTTTGTTAGTGTGGTTACTGAGAGACTCCTCCTTAGTAGGTCGCTTGATGGGCGGTTCTCCGGAAACCTGAGTTTCCTGGCCAGGGCGTTTTCCATTGAGAGTGTTTTGAACTCTTAAGCCAAGCTGCCACATAAGAAAGAGCCTTGACTTCTATGTTAATCCCCCTGTATCTAAATCCACGACCACTAAGCTAATATCCTTTTGGTCGGTGCCCTTCTTTGGTACAATCACCTCGGAAATGACCAACGAAATCCGCTATCTCTCTTTCTATGTCTTATATATATATATATATATATATATATATATATATATATATATATATATATATATATATATATATATATATATATATATATATTAATGTTTGTCTTTTTCCCCGTAATTCTTCTGAATTCGAAGACAACAACGGCTCATCCTCAACCGAGCGCCGCTGCCTCAATTATCTCCCAATATTTCAGATCCATTTTTCATCCCTCTCCAAATTCTTTTGCTTTTTCTGTTCCCGCGGGGGGTTACCCCAAATTGACTATTATACCTGGCGCTTGGAGCAGTACAACGCCCTTCCCACCCCATTCCTCCCAGGGTTTTCACAAAAATGTTGAAACTACCTGGGCTTTATTCCTTCCACACATCTCCTCCCTTTGTCCTCAGCTTCTTTCCGCCGAATTTTCTTGGCCGATAACTAAATTTGTAGGCTAGTCGCATCCCAACCTTGGTCGCAGCCGAGACTTGATGTATCAACTCCCACCCCGTGGTCACCGAGTGAGTGGGGTAGTTTTAACCCACCTCCACATCCCCCCCCCCATTTCACATGTGTCGAGGTCCCTTCTCTAACCCCCAAACCTCTCTCATTTATAGCTTAGGTACCCTGCTGCAGCTGACATCTGGGAGGGCTGTGTGCTCTTCTACTAGCCCCAAGGAGGGGAGTTTTCACTCCGGACCCGAATACCACATTTGCTCTTCCTCCAACTTCACTCCTTTCTCCACACATCTCCTCCTGTGGGAGATGTCAGGTTCTTGTAGTCTATAATTTTCCTTTGTGATATTTCAACCATCTTCATTACGTGTTTTTTCGTCATTAACTTTTTCATATATATATATATATATATATATATATATATATATATATATATATATATATATATATATATATATATATATATATACGGGTGGGAGGGCCCCGCTGTTCCTTGTGCTACGGGCTTCGCAGCTCCTTAAACCGGCCCTGGTGCCAAGTATACAGACGTGGATAAATGACTATTAATTGGGGTAATGCGTAGGTCTACAAATGAAAATTAGTCATTGGACTCCTGTTCAACAGTGAAATTTATGTTTGGATGTTGACTGTTTAAATGATTATGGAACTGAATGACTTTCTCTTTTTCTCTGTAGAAGACAAAGCAATAGTCGACATACCGTTTATAAATGATGGCTTTAAATGAGTCTGTGCGGTTTTCCATTCACCGTTTTTCATGATAACAGGAATACATATAACTAGTTATATGTAAGCCTGATAAAGACATAAATACCAAATGGTAATGACGGAATTTATATAAATTTATTCATAATATATTTTATAGAATTAATAAATTGCGGATTCACATTTAACATTGGGGCATTAATAATATGTCTAAAAGGTTAAACTGCTCGCAAGGAAGGCAATTATAATTTAGATAAATATAATGTAGTGGCCTATCTAATTTGCTTGAAGCTAAATAGTTAAATATTGATATTAAACACCAAGCGTGACAGGGCGTGGTTCAGAAAGGTTGAAAGCAACAATTACGGTGCTGTAGAAGCTTTGGAAGAAGAGGTGTGGCGGCAAGTAGTTAGAGGTGGCACCCTCCAGGGTAGTGGCCTGGGAAGAACTACATGGAGGGACCATCGGCACGAGAGATAAACTGAGCTCTCGAAGTAGTTTCCTTCCCCTAAACTCTTTGGGTTTAGGGTAAGATTGGGGTCTCTCGGTGGCATAGGGACAGTCGAGATTGCCCGTGGATGTAATGAGAGTCTGTGGAATCCAAGCGCATAATGTACTGTCCACGGCGCAGAACAAGCACCATCGTCTAGGCATTGGTATTCAAGCGTCGAACAAACAAAGCGGTAGACCAATCAGCACCCAAATTGCTGAACCTCACGCTACGAAAAATGCCCAATGAAACGCACCCTAACAAAAGAATAAAAAAACTTCATCCAATAAACTTAAAATAACTCAACAATTAATTATTGCAGACTATAAAAGAAGAAGAAATTGCACGTGCAATTATCGAAGGTAGAAAAGATAGAAGATTACTTCACCCCTAATTATGTCAGATGAAACCAATTTTCACATTACTGAATACGTTAATAAACATAATAACTGATTCCTTCCGGTATGTTGAAAACCCCCTGATAATTCACGAGTAGCCTCTTCATGCACCGAATGTTACGGTCTAGTGCGGAAAAACTAGTTCGAGATCATTGGTCCTTACTTCTTCGAGGATGCTGAGGCATAAACAGCGACAATAACAGGGGACACGCGCAGAGAAGTGATACACGATTATTTGTTGCCAGAAATGGAAGAATTTAATATGTAGGGTTTGCGGTTACAACAAGAAGGGGCGACACCACACACAGAGGTTTACCGGGGAAAGAGCCAATTAATGACAGAAAATAGAAAAAAAATATATAAAAGTACTACACACTTTTTAAAAAGTGTGTATAACTTTTTACTCTCCACCTATTTCTCTACTCTTCCCATCTCAATCTTCCCTCTCGCTCTAAACCTCATTCTCTGTCCCACTATTTGACACATTCCACAGGGGCGGGGGTTAGGGGGGGATGACATTTCGGCGCACACCTTGGTAAAGATTTTAAAGTCAACAGATCAACTTTTTAAAAATAAATCTTGAACAAAAATGTCAGTGTTAGAAATCTCGGACAAGGAATTCTGAGATTATTTGATCGACGGTTTTCGTTCGTGTTCAAATTTAGTCAAAAAGTAATGGATCGATTTCTACAAAATTTGGTGGAACACTAGAGCCTTAGCCAGAAAGAAATGATTAGCTTTTGACCAAGATCCGGTTAGTATATCCGGATGCATTCGATTAAGTATTTTATCATTACTAATTTTTGAACAAATTTATATTGGGGAAGTTCCAAACTTTATTCAATTTTGAATTTATAAATAAATTAGAAAGTTATTAACAAAAATTTTAAATCTAGAAATTTAAAGATAAAATTAAAATTAACAACTGCAGACAGACTTTATATTGGAATACATAAATGATGCATATTAAATAAATAGGTTAGTATTAATAATATTAACAATAATACATACAATCCTACATAAATGAAGCATATTGGTATATTGCTATATGCATATTGTTAAGCTAAGCCTTATTAATGTGTGGTATTTTATTTGGAACTAAATGATGGTAATTTAATAAGCATTGTAGCGGTCTATACCCCTACAAGTGTAAATATTTAATCCTAACTGTATATTAGGGTGGTCCCCCCAAAATATTTCTTTAGTTTTTTATCTCCACATCAAAACCAAACAATATTTACTGGTCGCTATATGGATCTTAACTTATTAGTCTGCTGGTAAATTCATTTTTTGGATAGAAATGAACAGTCTTTGCAAATACTAGTTTATTTGAAACAGATCTTGGTGTTGAAAGACAATTTTAAAAAAAATATTTATACAAAGTGAAAAGAAAGTAGTTAAATGCCAAATGATTTCTTTTTTATACAAATTATAACTAAAATTGCTGATTAAACATTGATCCTTTTGAGCATAAGGGAAAACTTTTGTGATGTTTTGCCACAAGTCTGAGAAGCAACTGTTTTTGTTCTTCATCTTTTGTTAGAGATGTATTATACGATTTGATAAGTGCAATACCTCTTTCTGCTGGATCGTTAACAACCATTAAGTTAATCACTCGACGTTGAAATTCTTGAAAACACGTATTCTCTTCATAAGAACTTGAGTTAGTCTTCAGGAATATATCCTCTGAAAACTTGTATCCATCTTTCATTAGGAAACTGAAGATTAGCTTAGTTTTTTGAGTTACAAGTTCATGCAAGTCCAAATCCTCGATGTTTTTGTAAGATTCAATCGGCGAACAACTTTGGTGTTTTCATTACGTTGGAGATTGGAGACCATCCTCTGTTTGGTCTCAGCATTAATTTTATGATCGAAAAATGCAAGACCAACAAGATGTTTTCCAAGATACCAAAGGTGTCTGTGAAGGGCTGTGGTTACTTCTTTAGATATTGTCTGATTTGGGAACTTTTGCAAAGTTTTAAGAAGCAGAATGTCATGTAAAGGAGCATTAATTCCAAAATGGGCTTCATTCCAAAAACGCGAGTACACCAAAGCAATAAAAAGAGAGCACTCTGTAATATTGGCCCTTTCACATTCCGTTAGTTTCAGTTGATGCTTAAACAAGTATATTTTCAGGACATATATAGCCTTAGCCATCCAGCGTACATGATGAGTCGCTCCTGGAGCTCTTAATGTAACTTCTGTCTTATCAATGCCCCCAAGAAAGATGAGACTGAGTGGCAGCAATTCTTCATAATCGTCACGCAACTGACGAGATTTCAAAGCTTCCTGAAAATATGGGACCATTTCTCCTCGAAGATTATGTATTACTGGATTGACGAATAAACTGTTATCCGCCTCTAAAAAGAATCCTTTTTAAGTGACGAGCATTGTTCTTTAAAACGTTGAAAGAGACTCCCCTTTGGACGACTTGTAAGCCCAAGTAAAATATTGCAAGCACATGACAACATAATGTCGAAAATATGATGACGGCACGCAATCCAAACAAGCTCCCTTCCTAATACTTTCTCAATTATGGTACAGGCTCCTTTTTGAAGGCCTGTATTTGATGCAGTTGTGCCAAATACAAAGCCTTGAACTTCGTCACTAAGATTCCAGTCATTAATTGATGAAATGCATGCCATAGCCTGTTCTTCTCCTGTTGCTCGTGTTATTTTTGACACATCAAGAAGTTTTTCCATTCCATTTACAGAAACTATTATTGCAATTCGTTCTACTGTTTCCTTTGCCCCATCAATAGCAGGTAGTAGTTTTTCATCCCAGTGAAGAAGGATCGGTCCTTCAACAGACAACGAAGCTTTGTCTTCATTGTATGTTGCCTCTCTTACTTGCTTTCTGGAACGTCGTATAGAACTCATGGAAAATGTCATAGCTGCAATATCCTGACCCAAGGCTTGTACTATTAATCCAGCAACCATTGTTGCTTTTATATCAGTAATATTTGCACGATCAAGAACAGCAGCCACACCTAAAGTTGTAAAGATATTTTTTGAATTTGAAGGACCACATTGTGCATTTTTTTTTCTATTTAAAGAAGGTGGACAAAACTCTTTGTCTGCCGTATAGGTTTTGGATGATTATTGAGTCGATATGCTAAATAGCTATGGTCACAATAAACCCCCAAATCTATTTTTTTGTTATACAGGGGGAATGAAGTTAATTGCTAACGGGAAGTCTGAACTTGCAGACGAAATTTCCCTAGGCCTAAATCGGCAACTTCGTGGGAATACGTGTATTAAAACAGAGAGATACGAAAAATATATATTATGGAATAAACAGTTATGATTAAAAAATGAAATTATGGTTCATGATTAGATTGAATTTTATGCGGGTGAATTAACTTTGCACGAGTTAATGAGAATTAGAGTACACATATAATGATGATAATTAGATTGACAAATATTAATTAGATTATAATTTAATGTTAAATGAGTAAATATTATAAATGTATGATAAATATTTATGTGGATTGATAAATAGATTATATAGTTAAATTGATTGGGTAAATATTAATATAGATTGATATGTATAAATAGTTTATATGGATTAAATTGGATACATAAAGAGATTATAATTTGGATACATAAATGGATTCAATAAATAGATTAAATAAATAGATTGAATAAATAGATTACAACGGAGTTGAGAGGGTCTGTAAATGAGAGAAGAACCACGCATTAATTCGCAATTCTTTCGGGACATATTTAGCAAAATATTACAATTCCAATATTACAGACCTGATTCCGATTAGCCGAACTAAGTAAATGAATGAGCATGTGATTTTATTTGAAAACGCTCGAGGAATCGGGCGTACCAATCACACGATTTAGGTTATGGTTACCAACCCTTCTTGCAACTATATATATATATATATATATATATATATATATATATATATATATATATATATATATATATATATATATATATATATATTGTTATGATTAAATATTTCCACTTGCAGGGGTATATATAGACCGCTACAATACTGCCCCATCGAGGAAAAGCTCGCACAACACAAGGTATTTACATAAATCTTAGTCTATATAGCGGCGAGGCTTCCTTACAACGCGTCCAAAACGGGTTATGGTGCCAATTGGCTGACTAGGATTGCGGGTTAGGTGGCGATTAGTATTGCCACTTGATTGAGGCGGGATATTGTCGCGAGTGAGGACCAGAGCGTCAGGTCACGATTGTTATGGACCTCCCGAAAAGGCGGCTATCGGGAGTTGCGCGCTGGTCGCTTGGTGTTCTCCAGCCGCTGTCGAGTGGTCCTGCAACCAAAAGTGAGGCAGCAGCAGTTGGGAAGAACAATTGGGGGGTGTAGAAATGGTTGAAGGAGGGTTTGCGAGTAAAGAGGTGGGAGGAAAGGTTGCAATTTGATTTGAAAGATCCAAAGAAAGGTTCGGAAGCGGCGTTAGTTGGTTGGAAAGTGTTGAAGGAATAGTTGGGTGCGGAAGGTAGGCTGGGATGAACACTGGACCTATATTAATGGAAGAGGAAGGTAGTTACTGTTCCAGATGAACGGCCTCTATGAAAGCCGGTTTAAACCGACCGATGGAAACCGTATCCTGCTTGGTGCCAGCTGCAGTACAAAGAATTTCGGCTTCCTGGAGACGACGAGAAAGCGCCCGTCATAGACAGGTTTCAAGGATGTGTGAGTGGAATCGCACCCATTTTGTGCTTAATAGATCTGTCCTTAGAAGGAGGCAGACAGAGCCTTGGGAACTCCCGCACAAGTTGCTGGAAGTGGGGAGCAGTTGCAGGGAGATGAACAGAGAGGAGAGAGCTGGTAGAAGGAAAGAATGAAACAGTAAGAATTAGTGTCGTGGTTCTGTTGATAAGCTTGCGGTCATGAGCGGAAAGGAAATCGAAGCCCAAAATTTGAATGTCGACGTCGGCTCTGATGAATGTCTATGGGAAAACACGACGTAACCCGAGATAAAGTTCAAGGATACGCCTCCCTTAAATCCTTATGTCCGATGAATTGGCAGCTTTAAGGACAAGATCAGAAGAAGTTCAAGCTTTCTCGACTTAAGAGGCTGGAATGACACTGCATTGAGCGCCAGTGTCAACCGGGAAGAAGAAACCAGAGAGTCGGTCATGAATACTAAATGGAGGATCGACCTAATGAATTGATAAGATTGAAGAGGTGACAGACCCACGTATTACTTGCAAATTCAGTTTAAAGTTCCTTGTGCTGAAGGTGAAAGTTGGGTAAGAGAACCCGTACAATTTTGTAGGTTTGAAGGTGGTGAAGTTAGTCTAGACTCAGTTTTAGATGAAGATTGAGCATTTTGATGGTACGAGTATGGGCTTGAGCATTTTTCTGCTCTTGCACTAAATTTACGGTGGTACCAGTAAAAGCCTGAAGGCTGAAAAATAGCAGTATGAGCAGCACGACCAGAATGAAGGTTAAAGTTGTAGACATGAGATGATGCCCAATAAAAACTGCAATGCTGAACAAAGCAGACAGCGTTGTTCCCATAATTAGAGTGGTACCAGCAGCTACCCTGAGAGTTGTCAGGATAAGGGGAATTAGGCCTAGGTTTGAAATGAAACTGCTGTGCCTCACCTCTTGTGCTGGAGTTCTCTCGTTGGTGTTGCGTTTTTCGGGAAGAGGAACGACGTCTGACGCCTCCGTCCTGCTCACGATGTTGTTATCGGTGAAGACCCGTTCGCACCTTTATGGCACGAATATCCATTTCAATCCTCTCCAGAACGGATAAAAGACCCGAAGCCTGGGAGGATTCATCCTGAGGGAGTCTTGGTCGGTTGTAAGGAGCTCCGGCCGGTGACTTAACCTGAGAAATGGATACATGTGAGTGGTGTTTAACATTAGAGTTGTATGATGTGATACGCCCCCTATTTACATCATTTCCCCAGCTGACGAATGGGGCGTCACCTGCCTCTGCCATCTTCTCCACATTCGATGGGGAGGACATTAATATGAGGGGCTTAATTTGGTCCGGTATCCTACGCATGAATATCTCAGTTATGAGTGGCTCGAGTTGGTCGATCTGTGCTCCTTTGGCATATGCCAGGGTCTTGAGATGGTTAAAAAAATGCGTGGGGTGCCTGTCCCTTATCCCCTGCGTATCGAGAAGGATCCACGGGTCCTCTATTTGCGACCTCCCAAATTCCTACATAAACGCCCTTTTGAACCTTTCCCAAGAACCAGAAATTATCCCATCAAGCAGAATACTTTTAAAAATGGAAAAAAAATAGTTAGAGGTAATTTGGGGGCTACGATGATTGTTCTATGGTCCTCAGGAACTGCCTGGTGCAAAAGGATGAGCTCCACCATTTCCCACCAGCCGATGGGATTTTGTGGGTCGAATGGCGGAAGGTGAATGGGAGAGGGAGTGGGGAAAGGGCGTTGAGTGGGATAGAGAATGCTTGCGTGGGACGCGAAGGCGGATGAATACGTCGTTGTTGTTGCTGGATAGGATGCTTGCGTGGTTGTTACTATGCCGGAAGTTGACGCGTAGCTTAAGGCTATGTTATAATCCATTTATAGAAAAATGAAAGTGTGAGTGTGTATGTGTGTATCCACAAATTCAATTCACGCGCTTGAACGTAAAAAAATTAAAAAATAATGATTGAAAACTGTTCACTTTTTGTATTTATTACTGTTTATTATAATTATTTTTACGAAATTGCTAAGAGAGAACTTAAGGATGTTAAGGTATACTTAGGATTGAAAAACGAGAACGTGTCGAGTCACTCGTGAAAAATAAAAGTCCACGCGAGGAAAAGGTGAGGGTGAGTGAGGCGACGGAAAGCGTCGTCCGCAAAATACAACACGTGACGGTGAAAATTAATTTATTATTACGAATGAACGAATAGATGGGAGATAATTAAACTATTCTGGGCACCATTTATAGGTTTTTGGATATATATATATATATATATATATATATATATATATATATATATATATATATATTGCGTCAATACACTAGATAGCTCAGGTCACATTATACATAAAAACGTATATTTCGTTATTCAAGGGAATGAAGTTAACTGCTAAAGTGAAGTCAGAATTTTGCAGACGAATTTTCTTAGGCCTAAACCTGGATGATGTTGGGGAATACGTGAATCAATAACAAAGAGTTAAAAAAATATATATTGCTGAATAAAGAGTTAAATTATTTGAAGGGAATTTATATAGTAGCAGTTTGATTGGATTGAATTTTACGCGTGTGAAATAAATTGGCATGAGTTAACCAGAATGGATTTACAATTGATAAATATTAAATACTAAATAGATTATAAATTTGTAAATGTTGCTAAATCATCAAATGCGGAAATAGATTATATAGTATGATAAATACATATTATATAGTAATTGGCTAATAGATAATTGAGATAGTAATTGGTAATTTGATTGGCAATTATTAATTGGTTAAATAGATTATATAGTTAATTGGATGATAAATAGATTATAAGGGAATTGGGAAGGGCTGTAAATGAAAAAAAAAATCACTAATTAAATCGGGATTCTTTTGGGACATATTTAGCTAAAAAATTACAATTCAAATATTACAGACCTGATTCACCGATGAGGACAGCAATACGAATGAACCTCATGTTAATTTTAAGAGGCTCGGGAGAGCAGGAGTAACAATCTCACGATTTATGTCAGGGTTACCAACCCTTCTTGAAATTATATATATATATATATATATATATATATATATATATATATATATATATATATATATATATATATATATATATATATATATATATATATATATACAGTTAGGATTAAATATTTACACTTGTAGGGGTATAGACCGATACACTCCTTTCAACCTCTATCTATTTTACGCCATGATGATGGGATGCCAGGCCACTATGCGGGAGGGGTGGCTCGAAATGGCGGCAGCTGGCTCTGCCGGACCCGTACTCACCTCTCAAAGAGCGGGCTCCGGCGTACGGTGATGAATGTTTGCATCCCGTGATTATTATAGAGTCACCCAATGATGAATTTAAAAATAAATACTTCCTTATCTTCTCCTTGACCATCGTCGGAGCCGCCCTCGGGCAGCTCCACTGAAAAAATGGGAGGTTCACCCCTGTGCTTTCGTACGGGACCTTCCCAAACTGTTCAACTGGAGAGAAGGCTAACTCTTCTCCTTTGCCTACGGGTGTAGAAGACTCCCCCTCACCCATTTCTCTGGAGGTGCCCTCGGGAGCCTCCTTCACTCAAGCGGCAGTCCCCCTTAATTTTCTAAGGAGACTGCCAAGAAAGAAAAGTGACCCATAATTGACCACTCTCGGTAGGAGGGGAACGATATGGCTAACCCCATTAGTGGTAGGAGGGAAGACAGGGCCCGTAGGCCTATTCCCTCCAAAGACCTGCGGGCTGGAATTTGGAGCTTTGACGGGTTACTGTACATGCCCCCATCTCTTTCCCGACAAAAGAGTTTACGACAAGTGGGAGCGGTCATGTCCTGGGAGAATGCCCACATGGAACCTCCCTTCCCCCCCTGCTGAGGCAACACAGCTCCAGATGGTAGGACCTTCCACGGGGACGAACCTGGACTCGCTGCCAAGCACTGAACCTTCCCCATCTCGGAGAAGGATCTTGTTGAGGGCGGTCAATCGTGATTACGGGCTTCTGCCGGCCGAGGGGAGAAACGGGTTTATTCCCCGCCCTCCCCTCCTAAAAAGAAAAGGAACAAGAAGACTCAGAGCTCCTCTCCTTCTGAGGGGGCCACTGGGACGGAGGGGTCCGTTGCTGTTTCGTTAAGCGACCAACCCCAGATCGTGACATCCGACCCGGTGGCTCCCCGTTTGGGGAGTCCCTGACGAAGAGCAGAACTTCAGAGCGGAGCCTAGATTACGTCGGGACTCATTATTCAGAGATTACCTGGCGTTTTCTTGTCCGCTAGTTTTAAGCGTTTCATCCTTATTCGCTCCACTGGTGGCAGCATATTGACTAAGTACAACATGATCCATTAAAGGAGAGCTCTAGCTAGTATGATTGGTGGAGAGCCGAAGGTGACCCGTTTCTGGGACGAGAGCCTTTTGGTGAATGCGTCGAATCCCTCCGAAGCGGCAATGATTAGTGCCCTTCGGACACTTGATGGTACGGCTATAAATGTGCCGTCGCACTCTACCACGAAAGTTGTGAAAGGAGTAGATTATGCGAGGGAACTTGAAAACTACTCCACATACGACATCACCTTAAAGCTGACTAATTCTACCATGATTCAGCTCTCAATCATATCCAATTAACCGCATTTTTGTACTCTTTTCGATGGTACTTAATTTAATTTCGTGGCTTTCGTTTTACTTCCCTTCCCCCAAATAAGATTCTTTGTTGAGTATTCGAAGGCAGTACGATATTTCTTTGATTTTCAGGCGGCAAATACTGTATCTTTCAAAGTAGTGATGTATTTAAGTTGGCTTAAGTTGGATGTACTGCATGTCTGTTTATGTAGCCCAAGTCTCTTTTACAGGGGCTTGGGTAATCCTAATGCACTCACATGGTTCGGCCACGTTGTTAGTCCATATAAAATTGCTATTTGTTCCAAAATGATGGGGGAGAGTAATTATTATTTGTATGTAAAGAAAAAAAACACAACGAAACCTAATTTCGAGGCGTAGGACAAAGAAATTAGGTGGATGAAGCAAGAAAGAAAAATAAAATCGGATTTCTTATATTTCTGTATATACCTTGATTTTCAAAATCGAAGAAAAATTATATTTCTATGTAGGCCTAATACTTTAATTAACTCCATTCTATTTATTTTTCGGTGGGGCTTCTTCTACCAGGATTCAGCTCAAGCATATACACTTAACTGCATTCTTGCACTCTTTCCGATAGTCCTAATTTCAATATTGTGGCTTTCGTTTTGAGCCCCCCCCCCTCCCCCCGCAAACAAGTTTATATGTTGATTATTCGAAGGCAGTATGATCTTTTCTTGATTTTCAATGTACAGATAAAATAGGGCGGAGAGGTATTTCATTTTTATGAGTTTTAGGTAAACCATAGATGACCCCAGGGGATGAACCAGCAACAAAAAGCTTATGATAAACATCAATTAAAATATTTCGTTTAGTAAGAGAACGTAGAAAATTATTAATTCTATCTTCAATTTTCAGAATATACTTAAGGGGATCTGTATTCACTTTGGAAAATTTCGACAAATCTGCCAGAATGGTATACATTTTGCGCATATAATCAGTACGATTTAAGATTACTACCCTTTTGCCTTTATCAGCTTTACAAACTATGATAGATTGATCTTTGCGTAAGGTGGCGAGGACACTAAAAAGTTTAAAACTGAAAACAGGATTGGAAACTTTGAAACTGTCCCACTTGTAGTAGAACTTATTAGCCAAGCCTTTGATCTCATTAATCAAATCTGGAGTTGATTTAAGTGCTGGAAGAGTATTGAGCTGGTGACAAAGTCTTTCAAAGGCAAGGAAATATCGATAGAAGTTCAATTTGAAAACAGGAAGCCTGAAATCTAATCCTAAAGATATAAGACGTTTTTCTGATGGAGACAACACTTTATCCGAAAAGTTAAAGATGACTTCATCTCTAGATATATTAAAATTAAAATTAAGACCCAGGTTATTAGTTTACGGTTTAATCTATTTGAGGTCAAAGAGATATATTTATCTATTTGGCGTGATATAAAACCATTTAAAACAATACAATCCAAATGAGACGTGGAATATTTCAACGATAAAGAAGTACGAGATACTTTAGTGGAGAGTTTAGATACAAGACCCTGTTTAAGATGGATTTCTTTCGAAAGAAGTTTGAGGGTCTAGGATTTATAAAGATCACTCTGCATGAGAGATGATCTGAAAAGTTTAAAGCGGAGAAAATGGGGGAGGTAATTATAGTTTTTGCAAGTGGACAAAAATTGAGCGTCAAGCTTAGCTTTCTCCAGTTTCTTTGAAGTTGATTCCAATGCACGGAATCTTCTGACGGTGTCTTCATTGTATCTTCTGCGAATAATACTTACTACTGTTTCTAAACAGAAGGTTTTCATTAAGCTACAATATCTCGAGCATTTGACATCCGAGTTTAACAAACTCCTTCTCTATACCCTCAACAACCATTTCCCTCAATGCCAATTCATTTGTATAAACTCCAACCCTCTATCGTTAAATTCCTTTTTCCTCCATAAGAAGCCAATCCCTTTGGGCTTGCGATCCTGTATAATTTACAATTATACATGTACGACCTGCCACAGTCGTTATGTAGGCCAAACTGGCTTACAATTCAACTGCAGGATCGCGAAGCACTTGGGTTTGTCTCATAGGACTGGTATTCCCATTTCTAAACCTGAAGCCTCTTCCATCAGGCAACATTCAGAGTATCACCATCATCCTCTTAATTCTAATTCATTTACTATATTATCTTCAGCCTTAACTTCTCTCGATTTGAAAATCTTAGAGTCACTATATATCATTAAAATAAATCCAAAGTTAAATAATTACGCCTCCTCAATTAAATTATTCACAATATAACCAACGAACACTTCAATAGATTAACTAGCCAACCAACCAACCGAATAAATTTCGTCAGTAATTTTAAATGTTTAGTTAGTTGATTTCTCAACTCCCACGTTAAAGGTCAGTCCCCTTGTTCATTTTGATTTATTTTCGGTTTTTTTGTCTTTTTTGGTGTCTGTTTTTACAATTTAATATAATGGTTTTTTTTGTTCACTTCAGTAACTTTTAATACGTGATAATTAAGTCAGTTTGTTATAATTTCACTTTCTATTTTTTTTAAATACCACTGTGTAATATTATTTAATTCTATATATTATTAGTGTTTTTACTTTAATTTGAATTATTGTCAATTTTATTATTTTAACTTGCCTTCTTCCGCTTTTTTTTTTTAATGCATTCTTTTAAGTGTTATCAATTAATGTTCCTTTCCCTTCTCATTAGACGATATAGTCGCTGAAGATGGTCCTAGTAAAGGTCCGAAACGTCCGGCCAATAAATGATTAGCATAATCACCTGGGTCTTCATATTCCTGCTATATATATATATATATATATATATATATATATATATATATATATATATATATATATATATATATATATATATATATATATATATATATAGACAGACAGAGAATTAGGGATGGGATTTCGTTGGTCATTTCCAAGGTGATTGTACCAAAGAAGGGCACCGACCAAAAGGGGATTAGCTTAGTGGTCGTGGATTTAGATACAGGGGGATTAACATAGAAGTCAAGGCTCTTTCTTATGTGGCAGCTTCGCTTAAGAGTTCAAAACACTCTCAATGGAAAACGCCCTGGCCAGGAAACTCAGGTTTCCGGAGAACCGCCCATCAAGCGACCTACTAAGGAGGAGTCTCTCAGTAACCACACTAACAAACAAACAGAACAAAGAAGTAAATACAGAAGATGAGCAAACACACGAGAGCGATGAAATAACTCAAATAGAAGAACCAGCAGAAGCGGAGGAATCTTATAACACTCTAGGCCTAACGGATGATGGACGGGATAGATAGCGCCATCCACAAATGGAAATATTACTCACAACAGGGACTTCGACATGCTCGAAACGGCATTAAACGAAGAAGACATAAAAATATCTCAAACACGAAGTAGCCTATTAAGTTAAGAGAAATTTATAAACCTCAACGACGGGAACGTAAAGATTAACGTCCTCCATCACTTGTCATTGGGTCTAAACCTGCTTGGAGATGATATTGAGAGATTTCAAATTTTGGAAAAAGGAGACCCGAGAGTTCTCCATTTTTTTTTCCACTTGAATATCATGTAATGTTGTGCAGCTCCTCCCGGTTTCAATTGTACCAAGGGCATTATTGCACCAGTTCCACCCTCCCCTCTTCCATATATAAATATAAAATTGTATTAATATATAAAATTGATTATTGAAATTTTCCTTTCCTGCTTAATATTCTTTGTCTTGTTCCTCAATTACTCCTTTTTCCCATTCTAAATCACTTTTCCTTCAATATATCATATTTAGACCAGCAGAAATTTGCGAAAAACTAAATATTTATTCAACCCTTTTCCTTTAAAGCAATTTACTGTTTAAAACTTTTCAAATTTTATACATTTTCGAATGAACTGAAAGAAAGACCTTAGAATATCAACATTTAAGAAAATTGAAAAAGCTCGCTTCTTTTATAGAGAGGCAAAAAGGCCGTGTCATTTTACTTTTCCTTTTATTATTCAATATTTGAGGTACTTTACTTTTGATCTTTGTCTCCCAACTGTGATACCGAGTTTATATAAGTAATCGCGTGGTTGTGTTTTCTCGGTTGTCGAGAAGCTTTATTCCGGTCGACCGCATCATCTTCACGAGCTCCTGACCTCCTGAAAATTCTTCATAATTTCAACTGTATTTTTCATCGTCTCCAAATAAAAGATGGAAGGAACGAGAGAAAGGATGTGGGATGAGAACGAAGAAAATTATAGACTAATTGAGGAATTTAGACGTGAGGTTCTAGAGGGAAGCATTCCATTTTATAGATAGATGAGTCTTCGGGTTTCGAGAAGTCCAGCATTTACAACCATAGGAGAGGAATATTTTAAGGAAGAGAAAAAGAAGAGAATTACGAAAAAGAAGGGAATTAGGAACTTCTGCGCATCATTGCTTTGTTGTTTGAGAAAGGAAAAGAGAAATGATTGAGAAAAAGGACGAGAATATGAAAGAATATTAAGACTATGAATGAATAGCTAAATAAAAGTAATAATGAGAGTATAATTTGGTTTCTTTAAACCTTTAAACTGGATCATATTTATTTGTTTATTAATATATCTCTTTTTAAATCTGTGCAAAATAAATAATTCTAATTTGGGTAAATGAAATTAGGAACATAAAATATCCTCCATTTGTTTATAACAAAAGAAAATATAAAAACATTTTCACCTTTCATTTTTCGAGGGGTAAAAATGCCTTCATCCTTGTAGGATACCATCACTTGTAAAACTATTACCCCATTGAGTGATGGGTGGTGTTACGATGCCACAGCTACGAATGAAACCCAGAGGGAAGGTAGGTTCTCCTGACCCAAGTGCTCCAAGAGAACCCTTTGCTCCTCACTCTCTCGGGTCGTTTTTTTCACCTCATTTGAATCTCCAACTTTATTTGCCGCGCCTGAAAAGACCTAATAAAGGAGGAAAGATGGCGTTACACGTTCTGAAATAGAATGGGCTTGCCATCCATTCTTATTTCAATATTTGATATCAATTTTGGTAAATATGTAGATTTGCGGCCCGGCTGAAAAAAAATTTATGTGTAAATATTATCGTTCACTCGTGTCGGAATATTCATGCGCGTTTGAGTACTTTTCGAATTATTATTCTATAAACAATTAGGATTATATACTGGGGGGATGTGCCCCCCAGACCCCGCCCAATTTAATGAAACTCAGGATCATCGTAGTGTAGTCTCCCCATTGTGTTTGCCCCCACGCGAGCCGTCAACTTAAATGTACTCCAAAAACGTGAAACATTTTGGAACACAGACGAAATAGTACGTCCCATCGTTCGCGCCGATAATCTACATATTTACCTTAATTTTAAGGAGATTGTCTGACATTAAACCGAAATGTGTTGAAATGCTTGATAGGACTTCACCCCCCCCCCTCCCCAGGCCCTCGTAAAGGCCAAAGCCCATTCCCTCATTTTATTCACTTCTCAACTATTTTGTCGAATCAGAGGAGGCAGCTTAAAGGTCTCCAAATAGTCGACTATTATGAGAGTAAAGAGCCGGCAAGAGGCAAAAATAAATTATATCCACTACCCTCTTTCCCCCAACCTCCAAAACCCCTCGTACCTTCAATGTGTAGTAAGACGAGAGAGGAGACCAATCCTTTATTCCATTCATAATTTATCAATTTTTAGTCACCTGCGACTCTACATACATCTGACTATGTCGGTCGTTCCCTGTTTTGCATTTTTTTGGTTTGGGTTTTGTAACTATTCGCCAGATTCTAACGATATTTGACACCCTTATATTGTTTTACATTCTCTTTCGAATCATCACATACACAGCTTACACCACCACCACCTACACCGTGTACACCTCTACCACCCTGCGGCACTACCTAGAACCCTACACCACCACAATCTAGACTACCACCCCCAAACCTACACCACCTACACTACCACCGTCTAACCCTACACCGCATACACACACCCAGCACCTACACCACTACCACACACACCAACACCTACAGCACTACCACCTACCTCACTAGCACATACATCACCCCCACCTACACCACCGCCTAGACCCCTAACACCTACACTATCACCATCTACACCACCACCATCCACCCATCCATTGCATACAGCACAACATCTACACACCACCAGAAGCTACACACCACCTACATAAATAACATACATCACCCTCACCTACCCCACCACCACCACATGCACCAACATCAGCTCCTATACTACCACCACCACCTCCTACACCACCACCACGGCCTACACCACCACCTAAACCAGAGCCACTTACACCCCATCACCTAAAACCACAACCACCTCCACCTACAACATCACCCACACCACCTCCATCTACGCAAATACCAATTACATCATCTGCGCCTACACTCCCTACACAACCAACACCTACGCCTACGGCACTATCACCTAAAGAACCTACACCACCAACACCTACCCTACCACATTCTACATAACCACCAACTGCACCACTTAAACCACCCACACCTACATCACCTACACCAACACCAAGTACACCGCCTAAAATAGAACCTTCTTCCCCACTACGACCTTCACCAACACCACCTACACCAGAAGCACCAGCTTAACAAGCACAAGCACTCGCACCAGCATCACACATTCAAAACCCAACACCTGCACACTAACACCTAAAACACATACACTACCACAACCCCCACAACTAACACCTACTCCTACAGTACTATTACCACGACCGGCTAGACCATCACTAATTACAATAGCAACGCATTCACCAACACCACCTACGCCACAACAACATACCCCACCCCCGCCTACACCACCACCAACTGCCCCACCGACAACACCTTCACCTACATCGCCTACAATACCACCGTCTTCACTATCACTACCTACATCACCAACACTATACACTAATACCACCTACAACACCACTACCTAGCCCCCCACTTGCATGACCTACGACTACATTACCTACAATACCACCACCTACAACACTATCAGATATACACCCACAGCTGAATAACCTACATCACCACCACCACCTACCTCAACCACACCTACACCTCAACCACCTATGATATCAACACCTTCAACACTACTACCTACGACAACAACACCTGCAACACCTACACCACAGCCACCAACCCAACTACTACCTAAACCACCTACACCTACAACAGTATCACCACCTCCACTACGAGCTAGGCCATCACTACCTATAACACCTACCCAACCACCACCAACTGCACCACTTACGCCTACATCACCTACAATACCACCACCACCTACAACACCAACACCTAAACTACCACACCTACACACAACGACTCCCTACCCAACCGCCAGCTACACCACCCTGACCTACAACACCCTACCCAGACCACAACAACCTACACCACAACCATCTGCACCACATAAAACACCACGCTTACATCACCTACACAACCAGCACTTATACAACGACCACGTAAACGACCTAAACCTACACCACTATCACTTACAGTACCACCTAAATCACCTACGCCACCCACCTACATATACCCATACTACACCACCACCGAAGCCACCTAAAACACCACGCCTACATCGCCTACACAGCCTCCACCTACGCAATAACCACGTAAACAACCTACACCACTATCACTACAGCACCACTTAAATCACCTACACCACCCGTACCTACACGACGACATCATACACCACCTAAATCACCCACACCACCTAAACCAAATACATCTACACCGCTTACATTATCACCACCTAAGCCACCTACACCTACACCAACACAACTTACACCACCTAAACCACCTACACCTATATAATCTATGACTATGTAAATCACTTATTGCACTCCCACCACCTAGACCACCCACGCCTACATTACCTACACCAATATCACCTACTAGACAACCCTACCTCACCATTACCTACAACGCAACCCTTACAACACCCTGACTTGCACTACTAGAGTCTACATCACCCAAAACACCACCACCATCTAAGCCATCAACACCTAGAACACTAATACTTAAACCGCCTAAACACCCCTAATTACACCACCTTCATCACATGCACCATCAACACCTAGAGCACTAATATATATATAACCCCAATACTTAAACCACCTCCTACCCCACTACCACTAAACACCCCTAATTACACCACCAACACCTTCATCGCCACTTCCTACAATCCGAACAGCTACAACACACAACACCAATACGTGCACCACTCCCACCTCCTACCCACCACAAACTGCACCACTTACGCCTTCATAATCTACACTGTCATCACCTACACAACCACCACCTAAACTACGTTCACCTTCAGCACTATCATCTACACTACCGCTGCCTTCACCAACACCATCAGCACCAACAAATCACCTACCTACACCATATCACGACGTACACCACCACGCATATAACACCTACACCACCACCACACCTACAACCCTCACCTAAGCAACATACACATTCAGCAATATCATCTACACCACCACCACATAAACCTCCACCACCAACTAAACCACATACACCTTCAGCATATCACCTTAACCACCACCAACGCCTACGCCATCTACACCAACAAACCTATACAAACAACACAACTCCCTACCCGACCACCACCACACCACCACAACATGGAACACAAGTTACACCACCACCTACACACACAACAACACCACTTACACTACCATCACCGACAAACTCCCCAGCTAAACCACGTACATCTAGAGCATTATCTCCTACACCACCACCTACACACCTACTAGCTAAACCACCAACACCTAGAGAATTATCTCCTACATTCCCCCACTATTTAAATCACAACCACCTACCATGCTACCACCTAAACTGCCACCACCATCTATAAAAAAACACCACCACCCCTATTCCACTACCACGTACGACACTACCTACACCACTACTACCTAAACCACCACCACCTAAACTACCACTAGCTTTACCACCCCCACCTGCACCACCATTACCTAGAACCCCAACACCTACACCACCTGCACCTACACATCCATTACTTAACCCACCACCACCTACATCATCTACACCATCACCACCTACACAACTACCGCCTAATCCACCTCCACCATAACATAATCACCTAAACCACCACTACCTTCACCACCACCTACACAACCCCCACTTAAAGCACCTACATCACCTACACCACCCTACCTACACTTTCAGCCCTATCACCTACACCACCACCTAAATCACCTATACCACTGCCACTTACACCACCACCACCTAGCCCACCGCCACCTACACGACCACCACCTACACCACCACCACCTACACCACCCAAGATTCTCCCGGAGATTATTTGTTTTCTTAATAACATCATAACATTGGTAATGACATTCTAACTATTCGGCCGATTCTAACGAAATTTGAAACCCTTATGTGCTTTGCTCTTGAGATTTCCCGCATCTAATAATAACCCTCAACCCTTATTTACCCTATTTATACCATACATCTGTTAGCTGAATTAGCACGAACTATCCCATCCCCCCACGCCTAATAGGTAAGGCACCTCTTTAATGCAAACATTTTAAAGGGGGTGAAGGGATTCAGGGTCTGAGTAAATTTGAGGCTTTGACAAAGAGGCCTGAGCGGTCCTTTGTGCGAGAATTTGAGTTCAGACTTGCGAAAGCCGATAAAAATGGACAGATTTCAGAGGTTAAATTTGACCCTCCCCCCCCCCCCCCACACACATCGAGGGGCATGGGGTAAAGGGGATTACCGGGGAAGGCCAGAGGGCCTCCCGACCCCAGTAGTGCTCCATGAGAAACTTAGTGCTCTCTATCTCTTCAAAATGATTCCGAGCGAGTTCTTACCATGTCCAACCTCCCAAGGACTAGGATCTGAACCCGCGTCCTCGCTAGACTTTTGTGACCGCTTTCTCCCCATTCTCTAGCCGCGATGCTGCTTCGCCAGACTTGAAGGGACGATGTGGTGCCGTTTAAGGCGACCGAATGACGAAGAACCATCCGACGAAATGTTAAAGTTAGTGAGTTCCGTTCTGCTTTCGCTTCATGTAAGGATACCCCCCTGGGCTCCACGATATCCTGCGTGGCATGGTTCAAAACCTAATTTAAGCGAGGTCGGACGTTTTTATATATTTCTGCAACAAGTTGAGTATAGAGGATAACCACCAAACTACTTGCGAATGGTTAAGTTTCTCGCTTTTCGAAATCGGGGAGAGATCACTTTACCTCGGATGGTATTCACCATAATTCTCTCGTTTCCTGCGTGTGCAGATTGATAGAGATTTGGGTAAATGATAGAATAGCCTTTTTCCAAGTGAGTGGAGTTCACTTGTCTTTTGCAGAGTGGGGATTTCGCAAATTCTTCTTCACGTTGGATGCTCTGCTTCGGGTGGGAAATGCCTTCCGCGAGGCCTAATTTCACAGACATCACTACACTATACTGTTTTCTTCTCTCGAGAAGTTCTATAATGGTGTTACGGTATTAGAGATCAACCACACTATGTGGGCAAGGGGTTGCCTCCCAATTTTTATATTTGAATTTCTCCAAGATCGTTGATTCAGCGCAGGTGTACGAGGAGTCCTCTTCGGCCCCAGACAGGAGGTACAGGAAGTGTTATCAATGTAACTGACGGGGAATAGGCCCAGCGCAAGCCTTTCTCCACATTAATCCACTTACTGCCCAAGCACGGCTTCACTCCTCTATCATCTTTATCTTTTTTTATCTCTTATCTCTCTCTTTTACTCATCTCTCTAACTCTCTTGATTTCAATCATCCCTTCTACACACTCATCCCTTCATTAACCCTTTTTCATCATATCCATAAATTCATCTCCATTTTCATCGAGGGAAGCTTGAGTCGTCTTCGTATTTGGAGGACAACTATAAGTTTGCTCTAAGCGTCAAAGGTATCATCTGAGTGCTGCCGGAAGATGTCGCTACGCTCTCCGTATAAAACCTTTCGATTTAGTTTAGTGAGGCCAAGATTTCAACACTAGAATGTCAACTCCTCCATCATGGATTGAATCGTATTTAGTTCTGCCCAGGACACCATCATTGCTGCTACCTCCATTTACTATTTCTCACCAAAGCTTTGCTCCAAAAGCTTCCATAGCGACAGGATTATTTCAAATGACGTTTACGGAGCATACTTTGTGTTATGTTTGATCAGTCTCAATTTATGTGGACAAGGGGTCGGCTTCCAGCCCAATCCCTTTTACTTAAGGTCAGAGAGTTTCTACCAGGCGCTGTATCAATTTTCACGGAGAGCTGGTTGCAATACACCGCTCATGGACGAAATAACGCCTTGTGTTCAGTTCGGTTACCCTAGTGTGACATATAGCGACTAAAAGTGATCACTGAGTGATCGCTTAAGATTGTACTAATCTACGCACGCCATGGATTGAAGTATCCGTGATGTTACAGTTGCAGTGACTAAGCTGGATTTCTATATTATCTACTCTTGGTTTCCTGGACAGTTGGGGATTGCCAATGACGGTGTTAAAAGGCACTCGTGGGTTGAGCAACCAGACCAGCATTTTTCTCTTCCTCACAATGACTACATGGCACCAATCATGTTGGTCCTTCGAGCTGCCTGACAAATAAGATAGTAAACGGCCTCTGGGAACATAAAGTTGCGTTCCATCGAACGCAAACTGTTTCTTGGACATATCTATCAATGCATCCAGATAGTGAGATCCCTTTCTGTCGTCTTCGAATTGGGAACATTCGTGGTATTTTTTTAAAACTATCAAAGCACTAAGATAAAAACTATTAACAAAGGCTATGGAACTAGGTATAAAAACAACAAATGACACGCATTTGTAAGTTCCCTCGACTGTATCCTATCTTCTCTGCCAATCAGTCATCCCCGATTCCTACCATGTAATAGGTGTGAAGATGAACATAACGCTGTTCAAGTGGAGCAATCTTTGGTGAGTTTGAAGCCTTTTCGGCGCAATCATTTCCCGTATTTATCATAAGTCCAGGAACCCAGCAGAAGATAATCTCACAGATAAGGCCCCGTAAGAAGCGCGGCGATTTGCCACCCCTTCCGACCCCAGCTTAGCCTCTTCTCCTTCCTTCAAAACGTTTGTTTCCTAACTTTTCATACAACCTCTCCCACAACTTTCTCTGGTCAGCCTCTAATTAGACAGGGTAGATGCTGACCTTCTTCTCAGCCAACCGTCCCGGATCGGGGCTGAGGGGGGATGGGACAATGTTCTCTAACCCCTGAGCTCCGGTCTAGGGTGGTTGTTTTTTAACAACCTGCTTCACCCCCACCCATACCTTCCTCACATCCCTTTCCCTCTCCTCTTCACAATCTATCTTTTTTACGCTGCGTCCAAGGTGGAGCCGCCATGCCGATGGACTACCAGGCCGCCAGGCGGGAGGGGTGGTCCCAAATGGCAGCGCCTGGATCTGCCTGGCCTGTAAGCACCTCTTGCAGTGCGGGCTACTGCAAGAGGTGATGCGCGAATGCGTCCCGTACAAGGAGGGAAGGGATCTCCTCCGAACGGTGCCCCTACGACTACCAGGACCGTTTCCATTTCGGAGAAGGACATGGCTGAGGCCGGTCCATTTGGCCTGGGGGCTTCTTCCGGTGGAGATGAGAAGCGGGTTCATTCCCAGCACCCCTCTCCAAAAATGAAAAATAAAAAGACTAAAAAGACAAAGAAGACTCGGGGCTCCTCTCCATCCGCGGGGGCTACAGAGACGGATGCGTCTGCTGCCACTTTAGCAAGCGACCAAACCAAGATCGGCACATCCGGCCCCTCTGCCCCCCCGGTTGCGGAGCCCCTGACTAAGACCAAAAGTGCACAGGGCGGAGCCTCGAGAACATCGGGGCCTCTGATTCAGAGGTCACCCGAAGTCTGTGTAAATTGCTTCAAGGTCGCACACGATAAGTCCAAATCGTGTGTGGCCAAGTGTGTCAATTGCGATGAGCCGCACCCTGGTTCTTCAAAGCAATGTGGTGCCTATATCGTCGAGAAAGAAATCCTGACCGTTCAGGCCCAGGATCGACTCTCATTCCGCGAGGCTAAGGACTTGGTCCTGGCGGGCCTGGCTCTGCCTGGGACGTCATATGCCTCAATAGTTAGAAAGGCACCCTCTGCTCTCCTGGCCCATCCAGGCCAACTAGCACGGTTGTTTTCGCGCCCATTCCGAGCCCTTCTGCGTGCTATACTAAACACGGGCGCTCCCCTAGGAAAGCTGGCGGCAAAAAGGGTTCATACACAGCCCCAGCTAAAACCAGGGCTCCCCCCTCTTCCCCCAGCGTGACCGTTCCCGTAAGGCGAAAGGACCACGCGCCTCCACCGAGTCGTTAGAATAACAGGAGGCAACACCCCTGGAGTTGGTCGCTAGGCCATCTTCCGGGGTTCCGAAAGCTGTCCCCCGAAAGGAGGCCAGCAACAAAGGAGCTTCGGCTCCTTCGCCCACGCCTAGTGGTAGAGCGAGTGGCTCGGAGACGGTGGTTCCTCGAAAAAAGGGCCCCCCGCCTCCGAAGCCGCAACGCCCTCCTAAGGTTTTGAGGCGGAGGGAGGAAAAGACTCGCATGGCGAGCCCAACCTCCCCCAATAAGTCCTCGAAGGCGACAGCGCTCGGGGTTCTGCCTCCGGGAAGCGTACAGCCATTCCCGTGAGGGTCTTCTGTTTAAGGAGGGTCCCCGCGTCTCCTCCGAGCTAGGCCTGGAGGGCATATTCCTTCAATGGAATTGCCGTGGACTCCGGACCAACTGGGAGGAGCTGAGAAGGCTCGTCTCGTCCCGTTCCCCGTTAGCTATTTTTTTGCAGGAGACCATTCTAAGCGCGTGCCCCCTGCCCGCCCTCCCGGGGGAATAAGGGTCTTGCGACCCCACCACCACGGAATGGCAGGGCTGGGGGATGTTTGGTTTACACCCGGCATGATATCTTTGTTCTTCCTTTCTCTTTAGATACCTCCTTTCAGGCAGTGGCTGTGCAGCTGCACCTGGATAGGTGGTATACTATCATTTCTGCGTACATTTCACCGTCAGCTGACTTCGACGCAGGAACTTCCGCCGCGTCGTGTCATGGTTGCCGATGCCCTTTCTCTTGCTTGGAGATCTGAATGGTAGGCATTCTCTCTGGGGAGATTACTCAATAAATCCCAGGGGACAAGTCCTTGCTAATCTGATTGAAGAGCTTGAGATGGGTGTCCTAAACGTGGAGAAGTTTACGCATCACTGTCTGAGAACCGCTTCATTTTCTTGCCTTGCCCTATCTTTGTGCTCTTCGGATGCACAGCCTGATTTTGATTGTGGGGTGGTCGATGACCTCCATGGTAGTGATCACTTTCCCATTCAAATATCATTTTCAGGGCAACTGCCGCCTGAGAGCCCACCTCGGTCGTGCTTGGCGCGGGCGCGGTGGCCTGCATTTCAGGAAATGACTGAATTCTCTATCTCAGTCAAGGAGTTTAGGTCGGTAGATGAGGCCGTTGAGTTCTTCTTCGGCAACCTCATTGCCGCGGGCCTGACTACTATTTCTAGAACGTCTGGCCGTTTTGCACGCCGAACACTCCCATGGTGGTCGGCCGAGTGTGAGACGGCCCTCAAACAGAAGCGTTATGCCTATATGCGCTATAAGCGCCGCCCGAACGATTTCAGTGTCGCTGAATTTCGTCGGGCTAGGGCTAGGTTCCGGTATATTTCGAAGCACGCCCGCCGCTCTTCTTGGCGGGCATACGTGTCTTCACTTAACGGAAAGACCCCTTTAGCAGAGGTGTGGAAGCGAGTGAAAAGGATTCGGGGCAAGTTCTCGCAGGACCCCCCTCCCGTTCTCCACGAGAATGGGACCGCAATCTCGGACCCCGCGTCCGTGGCGAAATCCTTGGTGACCGCTTTTTCCGCATTATCTAGCCAGGATGCTGCTCCGCTAGCATTCAATGTACGTCGTCTTGTCGTGGAAGGTTGCCGGCTGGACTTTTTATACAGAGGTGGAGAACCCTTCAACGACAGGTTTACTGTGAGTGAGTTGTGCTCCGCTCTTGCTTCGTGCGCGGACGACGCCCATGGTCCGGACGATGTCCCGTTCGCCATGCTTCGACACCTCGGTGAGCAAGGCATGGCCTTTCTGTTAGATTTGTTTAACAGGATCTGGGTAGAGGGTCTTCTCCCAGATCCCTGTCGAATCGCTACTGTGCTCGCCTTTCGCAAGCCGGGGAGAGATCACTCTACTCCGACCGGTTTCCGCCCAATCTCTCTAACCTCTTGCGTGTGCAAGTTGATGGAGAAATTGGTAAATGTTAGATTAGCCTTTTTCCTGGACAGCGGAAGCCATCTGTCTTCTGCACAGTGCGGCTTCCACAAGTTCCACTCCACATCGGATGCTCTGCTACGAATGGAAAATGCCGTTTGCGAGGCTTTCCTTCGTAGACAGCACTACGCCACAGTTTTTTTTTATCTGCAGAAGGCCTATGATATCGTATGGCGATACGGTATCATGGAGACTCTCCACACGATGAAGGCGAGGGGACGCCTCCCAATGTTTATATCTGAATTTTTGCGAGATCGTCGATTCCGCGTACGGGTGGGGAGAGCCCTCTCCGGCCCAAAGGTGTAGGAAGAGGGTGTCCCATAGGGAAGTGTCCTCAGTGTCACACTCTTTGCATGAGCATCAACGGCATCACCTCGGTGCTGCCGGAAGGTGTTCTCGCTACGCTCTACGTGGAGGCCTTTCGATCTCTTTTGGCGCGGCCCAGATGCCAACTCTGGAGCGTCGACTCCAACAGGCATTGAACCGCGTCTCTCGCTATGCCGAAGCGCACAGGTTTCGGTTTTCTTTGGCCAAGACTAAGGTGGTGCACTTCTGCCGCCATCCACGGCTCCACCCTGACCCAGATTTGTTTCTTAATGGGGTGCGCCTGGATGTGGTGGAATCGCACCGATTCCTTGGTCTTGTATTTGACCGACGCCTCACCTGGGAGGCTCATATTCACAGCATTAGGGTCTCTTGTACCCGTGCCATGGACATTCTCCGTTCCGTGACGTTCAGCGCTTGGGGCGCTGATAGGGGTACTGCCCTACTTTTTTTATCGATCCTTTGTTCGTTCAAAGCTCGACTACGGATGCGAGTTTTATGCATCCGCAGCCGAGCGTTTATTGCGGAAGGTGGATTCAATCCACCACACCGACCTTCGCCTTGCGACCGATGCCTTCCGCACTTCCCCTATTGAGAGCCTGTTGGTGGATGCTGGGGAGATGTCACTCGCTCTGCGCTGCGTGCAGTGCATCAGTCGCCTAAACGCGCGAGCCTGGCGCCTCCCTCAGTCACCAACAGCTCTCACTGCATCCGCAGCTGATGTCGACGGTGCCTATGCCGCCGAGAGACGCCAGTCATACCCTAAGCCCTTTTGGTTTAGGGCCAGGAAACTCCATTGAGAGCTAGATATAGCTCTCGGACCGGTGGCACCCTTTGTTCTGCCCAGGACGCCACCCTGGAGGGTACCACATTTAGCTTTTTTTTGCCATGCCTCTGCTCCCAAAGCTTGTACAGCACCGTGAGTATTGCGTTCAACCTTTTTGGAGCACACCTCGTGTCACGCTGGAACCGCGCCAGTGTATACGGATGGCTCCAAGCCCAAGAGGGGGTCGGCTTCCACGCCGTGTCCTCTCTGTTTGAAGTCAGCGGGGCTCTGCCAGGCGCTGCGTCTGTCTTTATGGCCGAACTGGTTGCAATACACCACTCGGTACGGGAGATTACGCGACGTACCCGGTTTAGAGACCGGATTGTGATCTATAGAGACTCACAAAGTGCCCTGAGCGCTCTCGGGACATTGGAATCTCCGCATCCCCTGGTTCGCGATATCCGTGATGCCACCGTTTTGGAGAGCCGGGCGGATGTCGAGATTATCTTCTGCTAGGTTCCTGGACATGTAGAAATTGCAGGGAATGAGCACGCCGATGAGGGTGCCAAAGAGTCCGCGAGGACTCGGCGACTGGACGAGCGTTTCTTTCTTCCTCACACAGACTACATGGCAGGAATACGGGCAGCTCTTCGGACTGCTTGGCAAAGAATATGTGAGACGGTGTAAGGGAACCTAAAGTTGCGTGCTATTACGCCGCGACTGTTCCCATGGACCTATCCCCGAATTCCGCGACGGCTTCAGGTCGCTTTCTGTCGTCTCCGAATCGGACATACTCGTGTGACGCATCGCTATTTGATGGAGCGCTCGCCTGCACCCTATTGTGATGACTGCGTCGTCCCTTAGACGGTTCTGCACATTCTTGTCGAATGTTCCAGTCTGGGTGATTTTCGCGTACATTACCTGTCCCGGTACCGGGATGGGCGGGGTCGCTACCGCCTGTCTCTCGTGCTTGGAACGAGTTCGTGCACATTGACTTGTGGACTTGTTGACTTTTGAGGGGAGGCCGGGCTTCTCCCCTTTATTTAAGTAGGGGTTTTTTTGTTTATTTTTTTTTGTTTTTTTAGGTTGCACACTCCTGCACCGGGGTGAGGGGGACCTCCCCCCGACGCTGGAGATTGGTTCCTAATTGTTCAGTTTTTCTAATATTTATCATTGTTATGTTGCATATTTTTATTTTAAAGTAGCCTAGTTCTAGGCTGTCTTATTTCCGGCGACTTATTCCAAAGTGGGCAGTTGCTAGATGGGTTCTAAGCAAAACAAAATCACAGATAAGAGGGTATGTGGAGAGTGCTCAGGTCGCTTTCTGAGTCACTATGGATCACAATCCAGTCTCTGAACCGGGCAGGACGTGTTCTCTTCCTTACTGAGTGGTCTATTGCAACCAGTTCGGCCGTGAAGACAGACGCAACGCCTGGTAAAACCCCCCTGACTTCCAACAGAGGAGAAACGGAGTGAAAATCGACCCACTCTTTGGCCTTAGAGCCATCGGTATTCAAATGTAGAGTTCTAACGTGAAAGGAAGAGTGCTCGAAAAAGGCCGAACGCAGTACTCTCGTCGCTGTAGAATCTTTGCAACAGAGGCGTGTCCCCCTATATCAAAGGTGGTACCCTCAATGCCGGCGCCCTGGGCAAAACCAAGGGTGTCACAGGCCCGAAAGCTACGCCGAGCTTTCAAAAGAGTTTCCTAGCCGTAAACCAAAAGTACCTGAGATATGACTGGCTTCTCTCGGCGGCATATGCACCGTCGAGATCAGCCGCGAATGCATTGAGAGCTGTTGGCGACCTCGGTAGGCGCCGGGCTCTCGCGTACAGGCGAATAGGGGACGGCGCAGAGCGAGTGGTACTTGCCCCCCATTGACAACAAGGATCCCAATGGAGGACGTGATGAATGAATGAATGGTACATAAAAGGCAAATGCTGCGTAGGCCCAAATGGACAAACTCGTAGCCATTTTTAAAAAATGTTCGTTAATATTTCAAATATTCGTTAAAAAACATAGACTATGGTTACAAATCTAGAATAAAAGCGAGTAAAACCGTAAAAAATAAAAGGGAGTAAAATCATAGAAAAATAAATGTCCCTAAAATATAGTAAAATCAAAATAAAGTAATAAGACATGTCTATCTCATTCTAAAAATGATAAAATACTAAATTTCCTTTAGTAGATTCGTTTCTGATAAAAATTTTAGCACTTTGTTCATATTAAAGGTGTTCTGGTGCTCAGAAAGGATACTTCTCAGGGCCTGCTGAGAACGCATCCCTTGGCAAATAAAAGGGAAAAGTCTTTGCCTTAGGGTTTGGAAGCGTGTGCATTCGGTGAATAGGTGGAGTACGGACATTGGTACTCCACAGTGAGTGCACATTGGAGGCTGTTGAAGTCTTTTCATTAGAAAGCCATGTGTTAGGCGACAATGCCCAATTTTCAGCCGGCATAGGATATCATCCTGAGTACGGGTTCTAGTAGTGGGTGGCCAAGGGCAAACTGACAGTTTGATGGTATGCAGTTTGGTTATGGGGAGTTCATCCCATGTCCTCTGCCACTGGTTGACCACATATTCATGGATATGTGGCACAGTATCTCGGAAAGGAAGAGGGGCAGGGGTGGTGGTCCCTAGAGATGCTGCTGTCTTGGCAACAGTGTCTGCTCTCTCATTCCCTTTTATACCTATGTGGCTAGGTACCCAGCAAAATAAGATTTTGTAGAGCGAGGACATAAAAAAAGCCACTTCTGTATCTTTGAAACCAATGGGTGATCTGGGAATGGATCGGCTAAGGCTTCTAAAGAGCTGAGGGAATCGGAGAATATCGTATATGATCCTGAGAGTGAAGAATCGATGGTATACAGTGCAGCCAGTATCGCGACAAGCTCAGCCGTGAAGATAGAGGCTGCACTAGGCAGGCACACATACACATGATGTAAGGGGAGGGTAGCAGAGGCTCCTACCCCGTCAGGGGATTTCGATCCGTCTGTGTATATAAAGTTGCTTGGTTTGTGGCGCACAGTATGTTCGTGGAAGAAGCATCGTAGAACGGAAGGTAGAAACTTGGTCCTTGGTTCCTCTGCCAACGCCTTGTAGATCCACACTAGTGCTAATAGCCATGGGGGTATTTTGGGGATCTGATATGGGATTACTGATAGTTTCCTCAGTTGACCCGTATCTTCAGTCATGCGCAGGGCAAATGGGCGAGTCAGTGAAGTGAACCTGTCATATGAGGCTACCGAGTGAATATTGTAGTTGCATTCATATACAGGTGATTAGGGAAGTTGTTGCAGTCTGAAGAGGTACTGCAGGTTAAGGTTAAGGCAGTGAAAGGGTAGTGGAAGAATCCCACTCTCTGTATAAAGACTAGGTATTGGGGAGGACTTGAATGCTCCCAAAGCTAAACGTACGCCCTGGTTTCTGATGGAATTGAGTTTATCCAGGTTTGAGGGTGATGCTGAAGAGTACACCTGTGACCCGTAGTCCAGCTCAGACTGGATCAAGGCTGTATACGATAGCCATAGGGTACGGCAGTCACTTCCCCACGAAACATGCGATAAGAGTTTTAGAATGTCCATTCTCTTTAAGCAGAATCTTTTCAAAGCAGTTATATGGGGGACCCAAGAGAAATTTGAGTCAAAGATAACCCCTAGAAATTTGAAGTGGGGCTCAAATGAGATGGGGGTCATATATAAATAGAGTTGGTTGTTCCCACTCAACTCACCTAAAATTGTAGAAGTGAACTGCCTTTGTTTTTGAGGATGAAAGTCGGAAGCCTTTTGCGGTGGCATTCTTTGCAATGATATTAATGGCCTGTTGCAATTTTCGGGTGACAAAGGGCAGCCGAGGTGATGTTGAGACAATTACCAAGTCATCCACATAGAGAGTTGATATTGTCTCCGCTGGAAGGTCAGTAATGATACTGTTGATGGCCACCAAGAAGCAGATGACGCTTAAAACACTTCCCTGTAGTACGCCCTCTATCTGGTCAACTGCCTCCGACATGACATTTCCGACTCTCACTCGGAATGTGCGTCTAGCAAGAAATTGTTCTATAAATCTGGGGAGGTGACCCTTGATACCCCAGTCATGCAGTTGCTTCAAGATACCACACCTCCAAGTGGTATCATAGGCTTTTTCTATGTCAAAAAATACAGCGATGGAGTGCTGTTTTTTTTAAAAAAGCTTGTCGGATGTAATCCTCCATCCTGACGAGCAGGTCTGTGCATTAATTTTCCTAAAGCCTGCTTGTGAGGGAGAAATAAGGTTATTTATCTCCAGAAACCATACCAGCCTGACATTCACCATTCTTTCGAAAAGCTTGCATGGGGAGCAAGTAAGGACAATTGGGCGATAGTGGGTCGGAGGTGTCCCATCCTTTCTCGGTTTACGAAAGGGAAGTATAATTCCTTCCCTCCAATAGGAAGGGATATAGCCCTTAATCCAGATATAGTTAGATATATAAAGAAGCTGTGATATGAGTGTTGAATGCATATTCCTGATCATATCATAAGAGATACCATCAGAGCCAGGTGCGGTAGATCCACATTTCTTAAGAGCACTTTGAAGTTCATGGATGGAAAAGAGCTTGTAATATGGTTCATTATCCATACAAGGATGCATGGAATTCAGTATGCACTGTTCTTGCATCTCTCTGACACGTTGGAATTCTAGAGGGTAATTGTTGGGGCTAGAGATGTCAGCAAATGTCTTTGCCAAGACATTTGAAATTTTCAATAAGTCTCCCAAAAGCTCACATGCTTCAACTATATTTGGGGCAGAAAAGCCATTTGTTCTGCCCATGAGCTTCTTCACTCTTTTCCAGACTTTGTCTGCTGCAGTTTGGTGGTTGATGGAGTTTATGTACCCTTTTATGGAGATTCGGCGAGCCAGGCGGAGGGTACGCTGTCGCACTTTCTGGTTCGGTTACGGGCATACTTATTGGTAGTAGTAGGGTTCTGGGGATAGCGACGACAAGCTCGTTTACATTCTGCCAATGCTTTGCTGCATTCTTCAGACCAAAAAGGGAGATGGGTCTTGTGAGAAGCAATTTTGGTGAGGGGGCATAAATGAATTTGCCGCCTGGTTGACGTGGTCATGAAAGTTATGCAAGATCATGTCAATGTCACCCTGAGGGAAGTGTCCAGAATGATGGTGGTGTTTAAATTTTGGCCAGTTGACTTTCTTAGTATTCCACCTATTACTCGGTGAGGGGGGAGGGCCAGTCAAGCATAAGGGCAGTACAACTGGGTAGTGATCGCTTCCTCTAAGGTCAGGATCCACCCACCAGCTGTAATCTGCTCTACAGTCTGATGAGCAAAGTGATAGATCTACACAAGTAGAGCTGTTAGACTGGACATGAAAATAGGTTGGAGTGCCGTCATTAAAAAATGACACATCCATGGTCTCTATACATTTCACGATCATGTTTTCCTTGTGGTTGTTATCATAGTCTCCCCAAAGTTGATGCCTTGCGTTAAGGTCTCCAACCAGTAGGAATAGGGTTGGGAGTTGGGTGATGAGATTGGCTAATTTGTTAGCCAGATCTGATGCAACTACTCCTTCACTAGGAGGGAGGTACAGTGAGCAGACTGTGTATAAACGGTTGGTGTACACACGGATCGCTACTGCTTGAAGATCTGTTCTCAATGGGATTACTAAGTGAGAACAGTCTTTGTGGACAAAAATAGCTGAACCATGTATAGGTTCTGGTGGGTTTTTAAAGTATCCCACATAGTTGGGGATATTGGGTAATTGACGATTACCCAATTGTGTTTCTTGCAATGCTATACAACAAGGGTTGTAATCGTGAAGCAGTATTTTGAGTTCTTTTCATTTGGGGAAGATTCCTTGTAAATTCCCCTGTATAATTGGGGGCATATTAATCTTTTAAGAGTTTTTAGGTTTTTCTTTGTACCTGGTAAAGGTAACTGGAGTTTTGAACCTTTTAGGTTTCTGGACGTTATTAGTACTTGAGGCATTGGTAGCTTTAGGATTTTAGGGATGGTACTTTTATTAGTGGGCAAAGAACCATCTGTCAAGGTGGTTTTTGCTGGCAAAGATGCCTCTGAGGATATTGGGTCCTCTGTAGTACTGGTTAGTTTTGCTGCAAAAATGCCTCTGAAGGTAGTGGGTCTTCTGTAGTTATTAGGTGGTTTTGTTAGCAAGGGTGCCTCTGTAATGCTGGTAAGTGGTGTCGAAAGGGATGGTACAGGGTCATTCTGAGGACTGGTTGTTGGGTCAGCTGTGGTTGGTAAGGGGAGCCCAGAAGGCTTTTTCTCCTCCTCCAAGGGGGCCACAGCCAATGTTGAATCTGTGACCATCTCTTTAGTTTTTTCCGAAGTTGCTGGTGCTGGGGGTGTAGTAAGCCAACTTGTTTTGATAGATGGAATCAAGTCAGATTCAGTGGGAGGAGGGTGGATGTCTAAAGGTGAGACGCACACCACACAAACTTCCCCGGAATCAGCCTCCATTTCTCAAGACATCGCAATGGGGAAGAATATGAGGAACGGCGAGTCCTCTTGCGTCTTGGTTTCGGTGAAGCAGGAGCTTCTCTAATGATTGGGAAGGGAGGAGAAGCATCATTCTTGGGAAGAGGTTCTGTTGGGACTACTTGGTGGCTATTCTGTGGCTGTAAAGGTGGGGGTCTGAATGTTCTCTGTTTGTTACGGACTGGTGTATTTGTTCGAAGAGCGTCTGCAAAACTTATTCCTGGTTGGATGTATAGTTCTTTTGCTCTCCTTCTAGCATCCTTCATGCTAATTCTGTATTTATTTCGGAGAGCAATAACCTCTCTGGTTAGAGCTGGCTGGGTGGCCACCACCATAGTTGGCACAACAAGGGGGACGTAAGCATGGTGTTCCATGGAAGTCGGAAGAACAATTAATACATAGCCTCATCTGTCTGCAGTATTTGCTGACATGCCCAAAATGTTGGCAATGGAAGCACCTAGGGGGATTCTCAACGTAGGGTTTCACAGGGATACACAAGTAGCCAGCCTTGATGTTTTTAGGAGGTTCCAACCGATTGAAGGTTAGTATAATGGTAGTCGAAGGAACTCTGGTGTTATTAACATTGAGGGTGACGCGGTATGCGCTGATTACTTTCTGGGGAGTCAGTTTATCAACAAGTCGGTCCACATCGTATTCAATCAGCCCCCCTGACCTAATAACCCCTTTGCTGGTATTAAAGGTAGGGTGGGCTGAAGAGGAGATATTTAGTGAAGCTAGAGAATCGAGTGTTTTGATTTTTTGGTGTTGTTCAAACGAAGTCGATTCCACTACCAGACAGCCATCATTTCTATGCCACATTTGGGCTGGTTCGCCACATTTAGCAACGAAGTCTTCATAAACGTTGAAAATATCAGCCTTATTGTTATCTGATTTCAGTAGTACAAATTTTCTATAGTCAAAGTCATCGTCGACCTCAGAACCAAAAGGATCGAGTCTACGGAGAACACGAGCATTGACGGCACGGGGACCAGAAGCATGCGGCCTCTGGGAAAAGTTTTTATTGTTTTTACTCATATATATTTGTGTTAATAAGAACATGTACCCTGGGGAAGTGGACATGTTACTGTAGCTGCCCCCGACAAGGCGCTTTACACCGTCCTCGGGCTAGCCCTCCCCCACGCTACATCTGTCATTTTATAAACAGTGCAGCGTCATGAATGGAAGTTTAAGGATGGCTAGGCTAAGACCCAAGCTGTGGGCAGCTATCAAATCCAGAGCGAGTACGGCCTATGGCGATACCTCCGGCGAACAAATTGGCAACCCGTACAGTGGTACTCAGCACGAGGGTGTGAGGATCATTAGTCTGACTCCTCTACAGTGGCCTGTTCAGCAAGGTTGAACCCCGGAAGACCGACTAATGGGAAGTAGTGACCATCTCGGTCAGTCTTCACTGACGTAGCCCACTGCATCATTCGAGTACACAAGCCCCTCCACCACGACAAGGTGATCCTCATAGAGGGGATGAAAGACGTGATAAAGGCAACGGTTGCCAGCGGGAGGCCAGTGTAGTGAAGCGTGTCCACCTTGCGTAATACATGCTCGACTAAGGATGCAAAAAATACGCATCCGCATTGAAGCTTCGAAAGAATAAAGGATCGATAGTAAAGTAAGGCAGTAGCCATATCAGCACTTCAAGTGCTGAAAGGAACGTAACGAATAAATCCATGTAGCTGGTACAAGAGGGCCTAAGGCTGCATACAAGACTCCCGGGTGAGTTTCCTGTCAAAAAATAAAAGCAAGGAAACGGTGCGAATCCACCACTTTCGAGGCGAACCCCATTTAGAGACAAGCCCGAGTCAGAGTGGAGTCGACGATAGAGGCAGAAGTCTACTACCTTATCCTTATGCGGCCTTGTACAACTTACAAAAACATCGGGTAACCAATCAGGCTAGCTAGTGCTCTCCTCTAGTGGACATCTTGTCTTCGGCCAACATGCTGCCATCAGTGCAGCGAATAATCAGAAAGCGTTGAAGCCTCCTCTTCTTATGAGAGGAGCGTGGGGAATGAACTCGCTTCTCTTCTCTTACCGAGATGTTAGGTGTTTTTTCTTTGCGGGAGCCTACTTGGCCATAAGTGGCTGTACACAACACACTCTACTACTAGGCTATATTAAAAAAAAACAAATAACAGAGAATAAATAATAATAATATGTAACTAACAAATAAGAACAATAAAAAAATAACGAGGAAAAGTAAAAGGACAGAAGGAAGCATGCTCCAGCGTCGTAGGTAGGCTCCCCCCTCCCCTCGGCGCAGGAAGATGCGATCTATAAAAAGAGACATAGAGAAAGGGTCAAATAAAGTGCAGGCCAGCTCCCTCCAAAAAGTCGTAAAGTCCACAAGTCAGTGTACACGAACTCGTCCCGAGTACCAGTTACAAGTGGTAGAGACCCGGCTCTCCCCGTACCGGGACAGTTAAGGTGCGCGAAGATCACGCAGACTGGGACATGAGGTCGTCCCATTAAGGCGAAGCGAGCGCTCTAATTTGGAGACGACAGAAAGCAAGCTGAACCGGCGTGGCATTAGAAATTAGGTGCATGGAAAAGGTCGCGGCGCAATGGGACGCAACTTTAGCTTCCCCTCGACCGTCTCCCATCTTCTTTGCCAAGCAGCCCGGAGAGCTGCCCGTATTTCTGCCATGTAGTCAGTGTGAGGAAGAGCGAAAGGCTGGTGGTCTGGTCACCCAGTCCTCGCGGACTCTTTGGGCACCTTCATCGGCGCCCTCATTCCCCGCAATTCCTGCATGCCCAGGAGCCCAGCAGAATATAATCTTGACATCTGTCCGGCTCGCCAAAACCGTGCCATGACGGATTTCGCGAACCAAGGTATGCGGAGATTCCAATGGCCCCGAGAGTACTCAGGGTGCTTTGTGAGTCGTTATAAATCACAATCCGGTCTGCGAACCCTGCACGTCGCATAATCATGCGTACCGAGTGGGGTATTGCAACCAGCTCGGCCGTAAGGACAAACGCAGCGTCTGGCAGAGCCCCGCTGACTTCAAACAGAGGAGATACGGCGTGGAAGCCGACCTCCTATTGTGATTTGGAGCCATCCGTATACACTGGCACGGTTCCAGCGTGACACAAGGTGCGCTCCAAAAAAGCCGAACGCAATACTTCCGGCGTTGTATAAGATTTGGGAGCAGAGGCGTGGCAACAAGTGGTCAAAGGTGGTACCTTCCGGGATAGCGCCCTGGTCTCAACGAGAGGTGCCGCCGATCCGAGCGCTATACCTAGCTCTTGCTGGCTTAGGCACCGTCGAGATCAGCTTCGGATCCAGTGAGACCTGTTAGCGACTGAGGGAGGCGCCGGGCTCGTGTGTACAGGAGAATAATGCAATGTGCACTGCACAGAGCGAGTGACATCTCCCCCATCATCGGCATTAGGCTCTAAATAATGGGGGAAGTACGAAAGGCCTAGCTCTGAGGAGATGCAGAGGCCGTCTTCGAAAAGAAGAACCTCAAGGGAATGGCCGTACGCTGTTGGCCGGACAATGTGCTGAAGGCGCTGTCGCCTTCGAGGACTTATCGGGGGAGGTTTGGCTCACCATGCGATTCTTCTCCCCTCTCCGCCTTGAACATTAGGCGAGTGGGGCGGCTTCGTAGGCTGGGGTCGCTCTTTTGAAGGATCTACCGTCTCCGAGGCACCCAGCTTACCAATGGGTGTGGGTGAAGGAGCCGAAGCTCCTTTAGTGCTGTCCTCCTTTCGGGAACAGCTTTAGGAACCTCGGAAGATGGCGCCATAACCATTCCAGTCCATTCTAGTCCTCGACTCTAGTCACTTAGTAAATTTTGGAAGTCGAATTGGATATTTTCGTCAATATTTCAATATTTTATCTTCCAGAAACTTTGAAATTTCAAGTAGTAAACCATAGTCAAGTTTATTAAAATAGCCTAAGAACGTACCTCTGACAGACGCCTCGAGTAACCTGTCTAGTTTGATCAAATCCTATTAAATTTCAATGCCTACCGCCGGTTAGTCAGTATTTAATTCATTTAAGTACATCGTCCCCAAATCTTTGGGGATTTTAAAAGACAAAAAGATCACATTAATTTTGGTAGTGACACTGTAGATAGTTCTCCACGAACATGAGCCAGACGATCGGGTTACGCTCACTAACCGAAGTGACCATGCTCAAAGGCAAACACGCTTCTTCCTACACGACCAAGTCAATCATCACGCAACGCTTGCAATTAAACAAAGGGACTTTCACTTCCACGTTTGCAAGAGTTTCACTTCGCTCTCTTTCGTTGAATTCTAATCGCTCGAAGCAATTTCTCAACACTCGCCGAACGTCAAAAATGATCTAGAATTGAGTCATAAAAATCCTACAATATCAGGATCGACCAATCTTGAACGACAGGAATTTTAAATGTTCTACCTCTACTCGGCAACCATCATTCGTCTGTTATTTCAGCGCCATTTATCCTTTATTCTGCATTCCTTTCAAAGTTAGATTCTTTCTAGTATGGCTAATCTGCTAGCTTTCCTATCTAACACCATCGATGCACTAAGAAAAAGGGAAATAAATTTAACAGAAAACAGGAGAAAGGAAAACATAGAGGTACAGAAACAAGCAACACAAATAAAAATGCGAAAGGAAAATAAATATGGAAAAAATAACGAAAAGAGAATAAAAAATGAGTGAGAAGATATAAGTAACAGGAAAACCAGATAAGAGTGAAAGAATAAATGTATAAATATGCTCAGAAGAGTGTATCGAAAGGAAAAGGAAACAATGAGACAAGATAATAAGATCTCCAGTCCAATGGACCCCTTTAAAATATACACTCGCATTGAAGCACTGTAGAATGTGAACCAATGTTTCCTATCTACGCCTGCTTATGTTTTCAACCTCTGAATGAACCTACATTTCCTCCCCAAAGTATGAAACCAAATATTATATCAGGTATAAATTGCGCACCCAGCCACACAGGTACTGTATCCCTGAAAGGTGTGCAGAGGTATCCGTCCCCCCCCTTCCTCTCCCAATATGATTTCTTGAAGGCAAATAACTAAAGTGAAAGGTGAGAAAACAAGCCAACCGCCTCTCCCCAACATTAATTAGCCCTAAGATCTGGTGAAGTACGCGAGTCTATCTTTCCATTGCCTCGAAACGCCCGACTGACGAAGCAATCTTGGGGCTTGCCCTAGCCCGTCATCTGCAAGAGGGCGTCTATTTTTCAACCCCAAGCAGCTTTAGGCAGAAGCGAGGAAACTGGGGTTCTCTTATTGGGGGGGGGGGGCTTTATTTATATTTATTTATCAAATCATACTTCATCTTGAGATTTGTACAGTCGAATCTATTTTTATTACTTCTTAACTGAAGATGCCCCTCGAAATATTGTCTTCTAGTAATCTGAGTCATAGTATTCTTATTGGCTGTGGCTCTTTCTTCTTTAAGTTGATCTTCTTAATTCTCTTGATGTATCTTCATAATAACTTGACGTATTATCTTGATGTATATTCCTTTTTTTAACGATGATGTGATGATTCCTTCCAATTGGGATGACGTCTTGATGCTTCTTAACGATTTTGATGGGATGATTTCTTGAGACGAGTTAGCCCTTGATAGTCGTTTTCTTTCCGTTTTCCTTGACAGCGGTTTTCTCTTGAGTTGATTTCTTGAGTTGTCCTTAAAGCGTTTTTGGTGGTTTCCGTTTTCTTCGAGAATTTTTCTTTGTAAAAATTGTGGACTTTTGGGGTTCGATCGTGGGTCTTTTGCATACCGAGGCAAGTACTCTACCATTACGCCACGGCGTAGTCCGTTCTGAATTGGTAATTTAATGGGCTATTTATATTCTAGCGTTGGAAGGAATTTTCTCTCTCTCTCTGATACATCTTCGCACCCCTACACAGGTCCCTTTCTAGAAGGCGGAGCGAATTTGAGGATTGGGGAGAGACTAGTCTTGGATTTCTTAATCGAGGATTACTAGTAGCTCTCCCTCCCCGACCTCCGAGTCTGCAGGATGATTGGAGTTGATTCAGTGGGATGAGGAGAGCGTGGCGAAGTCTCTTTAATCAATGAGTAATAATAGCATCTCCTTCCCAAATCTCCGGAAGTTCCCTGCAGCACCTTTTCTTAATCTCTAGTAGGAGAGCAGGTGCAGTTGTAACGAAGATCAAAAGATTGTTAGGCCTTTTGAGGGTCACCAGTTATGGGGGGGGGGGGGTCTCTTTATATTTATTTATTTCTTGACTGAAGATGCCCCTCGAAACATGGTCTTGAATTCATTTATTTATCTGACTCCATATTCTTGTTGGCTGTGATTCCTTCTTCTGATTCCTTTAAATTCTGATGACGTGATGATTTCTTAAGAGTTGATGAGGTCTGAGATGAGTTAGCCCTTGAAAGTCGATTTCCTTGAGTTCCGTTTTCTGGATTAGTTAGTCCTTGAAGGATTCTCCGTTTTCTTCGAGAACTTTCTTTGTAAAAATTGTGGACTTTTGGGGGTTTGATCGTGGGTCTACCAATACGCCACCACGTAGTCCGTTCTGACTTGGTAATTTAATGGGCTATTTATATTCTCGCGTTGGAAGGAATTTTTTTCTCTCTCTCTGATACATTTTCGCACCCCTACAGGCTCACTGCTGAGTGTGACACCACACCCTACCATGAACTTCGTGAAAGGACTGGTTTATGCGAGGGAACTTGTAGGCTACTACTTAGATGACATCACCGAAGAGCTGGCTGACTAAGGAGCATGCAAGGTTGAGCGTGATAAGAAACAGGAAGCGGCCTCGAAATCCACCCCCAAATTTCTTCACGTTCGAACGGGAGAGGATTCCTGAGTCGGTACGTGCTGGTGGTATCGGTAACACGTGAAGGCATTCGTGCCACTGCCGCAGAGGTGCTATTACTGCTCCCCCGTTCCCCTTCGGCCATTCAAATTGCTCACGTAAACGTGCAAAGTCGAGTTTGCTCTAAGTCTGTGAGTTGCTTCAAGGCCGTAAAACGATAAGTCCCTATCGTATAAGGTTAAGTGTGTCAATTGTGGAGAACCGCACCCCGCTTCGAAGCAATGTGGCACATATCTCCTGGGGAAGGAAATCCCGGCCGTTCAGGGTACGGAGCATCTCTGATTTCGCCAGATAAGGACCTACTCTTGGCACGCCGGCGCTGCCTGGTTACGCCTTAGGCCTGAATTAAAAAAAAACCCTACCCTCTGCTCCTAACTATCCAGGCCTACGAGCACAGTCGTTTCCGCGTGCATTCGGAACCCTTCGGCGGATTCTACTCACCCTGGTAGAGCTGGCCGCATAAAGGGGTCACATCCAGCCTCGGCTAAAACCAGGGCTCCCCCCCCTTCCCCGTAAGGCAAAACGACTACGCGCCTCCTCCGAATAGTTGGACTCAGAGGAGGCAACACTCCTGAAGTTGGCCGTCTTATGGAAGTCCTAAATATGCACCCCTCCCCGAAAGGACAGCATTAAAGGAACTTCAGCTCCTACTCCCCAACAAAAGGATGAATTGGGTGGCTATGAGAAGGTGGATCCTATGGCGGAAACCCCGCCTTCAAGGTCGCTCCGCCCGCGAAACGTTTCGAGGCCGAAGTCTGAAAAGACTCGCAATAGCGAGATGAACCTGCTCTGATAATTCCTCGAATGCGACAACGCCTTACCAGGCCAACATTGCCCGGAGTCTTGCCTCCGGGAATTAAGGAGTTTCTTGTGAGGGTGTTGTCTTCTAAGAGCCCCCCCACCCCCCGCATCTCCTAACTAGGCCTGATAAGCATATTCCTTCAATGAAATTGTCGCGCACTCCGAGCCAACTAGGAGGTGCTGCGGAGCCTCGTATCTTCCTGTTCCCTGTTAGCATTTTTTTTTTTTGCAGACAATCCAGGCCGCGTCCTCTCAGCCCATCGTCCCAAGGTATAAGGTTTTCGTGACCCCAACACCATGGGATGGTGGCCTGGCAGGAGGATGAGCCATTTATACCCAGCATGAGTCTCCATTCTTATCGTTGCTTTAAATACCCCTTTTCAGTCAGTAGCAGTGCCGCTGCACCCGGGTCGGTGGTATAGTTATTTCTGACGGGCTCTGCTATCCATTAGACCCCTAAGGGGTTGGCCATATCGAGCCGTTCCCGATGGGAGCAGTCGATCCTAGGCCACCTGCTTGCTGTCTTGGCTGTCCCCTGGGAAAATAAAAGGTGAACTGCTGTTGGAAATGAGATGGAGTTGCTCAAGGGCGCCTCCAGAGAAGGGAGGGAGTCCACCGCATTTGTAGGCCTAGGAGAGGAGTAAACCTACTCCGGATCCGGAATGAGGACAATGATGGAAAGTAAGACAAGAATAAAAAGAATAATACAATTTATTGAAAACAAGTGTGTGTCGCTCCAAATAATTATAGTTTTAAAGAGAGCCATGACAAGGCTGCTTAATTTTGCTCGTTACCACCCAAATAACTTAGAATTATAAGCAACCCGTTTGGTTTTCATTGATACACTCATACACATTTAATATTTTCCACAAACTGTTGGCCTTCTACATACATTTTTAATTGTATTACTCTTGACAAATTAGATGTTTCTGTCTCATTTTCGGTAAAGTTTTTTACAGCTTTGGTTAAATTTAGAAAACTCTATTATGCGAAAAATTAATCTTAAATTTTAATTATTATTCTACCATTAGTTAATTTTCTCACTTCTTTTCCATACGCATCTTTGTTTGAAAATAATTTTATTTTCTATTATTTTTTTATTCTCCATTATGATTTTAATGTTTGTGTGGCTTTCCTTCTTTCTCTTTTTGGCGTGGATAATTTACTCAACTAAACACACTATGACCTCTTTCTTCACTTCAGTCGATTGGATTTCGAACCAAAGACATTCTTTTAAATGTCCACCAGTTTCGTCGACTAAGTTTCACGTTTTGGGTCTTCAATTTTGAGCCCTGTTACAAGAATTTACTACGCATTTGTTTGAATTGCCTATCATTCCATCCTGTTGCGTTATTTCAAAGGATATTCATGTAGGTTTGCCTTTTATTGGATGTATTTGTTTCCCTTTTGCCTTATATCTCCCGTCTCAATCTTGTTATTTTGAACGATGTGTTCTTTCAATCGCTAGAATTCTCAATGTCTTTATTTTGCTTGTATCCATTTTTCTGAAAAAATATGTTTCATTATAGTTAAATGGAGTTTCCACTGCACTGTGAAGGCGATCATTATTCGATTTTAAAGTTTCCCGCGTCAGAACAGACTCATACTTATCCGCTATAAGCCCACTTTACTTGCCGACTTCTAATCCTATTTTAGTCTCCTTTTGCCATCATATTTGGGATATCAGCTATGATGGTAATCTTAGTTTTTAGCTTTATTATTTCCGTGAACACAGTTGCTATTAATTCATCTTTTTCATGAAGACAGCATATTCCAGTTCCCTTTTGTTTCATTTGTTAAATTAATCTCTTTTTTTTTAATAGTTTCTTTAATGGTTTCCTTTTTTTTATCTTAACATGTTTTTCTGATCCAGTTTTAATACGCTTTTATACGTATTTTCCCATTTCCCTACATTTTGTCGACTCCACTTCGTGTCAGACACTCGTCCATGTTTTCTTAATTCAGCATTTATAACGACCTTGGTGCATCTTTCTGCTAGACTCGTTTTCTTAAATTTTAACATTTATTCTCCACTTGTTTTGTGGTTCGTATACTGTTTTTTTTATCCCCCGAAACGCTCGTTTACTTCGAATCACTTTTACTTGTTTACTAACTTGTCATTCCACTTTCTTTTAATAACTATATCTTGACGATGTTTCATTTTTTTTCAGTGTGATGCTTCTGAAATTATCTAGAGATCATTGTTTGCCTTTTTAGTTTCTATCTCTAGGATTTGATTCACTTTATTTGGTGAAAACTTCTCTCTTAAATATTTACTATATGTATATATTCCGTGAAAGTAATGAAAATATTATTCTATATTTAATATGATTCCAAATTTAGTTTATGTTGTTTGGCCTTATCAGCTTATACACTTTTTTTGTATAACTATTTCATTTGGAAGTACTCCTTTTACCCGATTGAATTACAACCTTTTTCTTTCTCAGTAAAGCGGGGGGTTGCCAAGACTGAGGATAACCAATTCCTCTGTAAACGTGGGAGATTGGACAATTGAGCTTAATGTGAGTAGTAGCCTAGTGGTAGGCACTTTGGTCTTGCCAACCTTTTCCTGGCATCGGTGTACCAGCTTGATACCACCTACATAGTGAAAAGATCATGAAGGACCTAGGAAAATGGTGCATTGGCAGCGGTGTTAGATCATGGAGACTGAACACCCCAATAATTGTCGGGGGGAAGCTAAGTGAAGAGTCGACTAACCCAGCTGAAGGCGACTTTAAGAGGAAGGACTCGGCTAACTGGAGACGGACATCAAACCCCACTCACAGCTAGCCTGCGGAAAAAATCGCTGGCCAAAAGGGCGGAATTAAGATACATACATAAAATTAAAAGTATAGCTGATAGTCTAGAGCGATTAATGCAACTTTAAGAAGCTGGAATATCAGGAGAACGTTGAATATATTGCACCTACAATAACAACTAATACAAAACCAATAACAGAGGCAAGGATGAATTTATTTTGCATGACTCTCTTCAACATTGTATTCAATACTCTGGAGCTCTGATCGAGTTCAACATCGGTGTGATGAAGCTGAAATAAAAGAAATTTATTATTGCAACCTCAGTAAACCAGGGTATGGTGTAAGCATACGCCTATGTATTAGGATAGGAAAAAAACATGCAACAGAGCCTAGATCAATCATGCCATGCCTGAATTTTCCCCTCGAATGTGTGTGACAGGGAAGCACTCTATTAAATGGGAATATGTCACGATAGTGGGCTCGATCCGGAAACGACAAAAAAACAACCTGAAGCACTCGGGGATTGAGGGCATGGCTAATGGGAAAAGGCACGGCGCACAACTTTAGGTTCCCGTCGGTTTTCTCCCATCTTCTTTGCCAGGCAGTCAGAAGGGCTGACCATATTCCTGTCATATAGTCAGTGTGGGGAAGCGCTAGTCCAGTCGCACAGTCTTCGAAGACTCTTTGGAGGCATCATTTCCCGCAATTCACACATATCCAGGAACCCGACAGAAAAGAATCTCGACATGCAGCCGGCTCACGGAAGCTAACAAGGGCATAAGTCGCCACAATTAAAATTTCAGCCTAGCACCTGGCTACTTTAAAATTCCCCCCACACCTCAAAAAAAAAATGGGGAGCCCATCTGGGGACCGCAAAGAGTAAGGAAAATAACAAAGGCAAGAAAAAGGAAGCACGCTGCAGCGTCGGGAAGAGGCGGGCCTCATCCAGGGCAGGAACATTCAACCATCAGCAAAGGGAGTACAAATAAATGGAAGAGGCCAGCCTCCTCCAAAAAGTCCAGATAGTTCCCGAGTCAGTGTGAATGAACTTGTCCCGAGTACAAAGGGTAAGCGGTAGCGATCTTGCTAGTCTCGGTCTGGGACAGGTAACGTGCGCGAAGCTCACCCAGACTGGGACATTCAACAAGAATGTGCCGAAAAATCTGGGAGGCAATGCAGTCGTCGCAATAAGGAGCTGGGGAGCGCTCCATAAAATGGCGCTGAGTGCCGCGAATGTGTCCAATTCGAAGACGACAAGCGAGTGAAGTCGTAGTTCCATAGGAACTGTCGGGGCGCAATGGCACGACTCTAAGTTCCCCTCGGCCGCCTCCCATCTTCTTTGCCAGACAGCAAGGAGGGTTAGCTGAATCTTGCCATATAGTGAGTGTGGCGAAGGCGAAACGCTGATGTGGTCGCCCAATCCTTGCGGACTCTTTTGCATCATCAATGCGCACTAATTACCTGCAATTCCCACATCTCCAGGAACCCAGCAGAAGACAGACGCAGCGCCTGGCAGAGCCCCGCTGACTTCAGACAGAGGGGACACGGCGTGGAAACTGATCCCCTCTTAAAACTTAAGAGCCATCCGTATACACTGGCACGGTTCCAGTGTGACGAAGTGTGTGTTCCAAAAAGGCCGAACAGAATACTCCCGGCGCTGTAGAAGATTTGGGAGCAGAGGCGTGGCGACAAAGAGCCAGGGGTGGAACCTGAGCAGAACTAGCGGGCGTCACCGTCCCGAGAGCTAAACCGAGCTCTCGAAGGAGTTTCCAAGCACTAAACCCAAAGGGCTTAGGGTATGACTGGCGTCCCATTCGAGGTGGGAGCTGTCAATATTGGGGCGCCTGCGTGCTTTCTTGGCATTTCCCTGTCAAAGAAAAGAGGGACTGCCGCTGGAAAGAGGAAGGCGCCCAAGAAGGCGTCCAGGCAAAGGGGTGAGGGAGAGTCCCCAGCACCAGTAGGCATAGGAGAGGAGTAAGCCCCTTTCTAGTCAGACAGGTTTGTAGGGTCCCCTGAGAAAGCAGAGGGGAAGCGGACCTCATTTTCTTTAGTAGAACTACCCGAGAGCAGCTCCGATGTTGGTTAAGGGGGAGTAAAGGAAGAGACCTTGGAAACTTCATTCATGGGCATGGTGACCCTAGTATTTGCACGGGACGCAAACGTTAATCACCCCACGCATTAGCTCGCTCTGCGAGGGGTGAATGCGGGGCCGGCTTCCGCCATTTGAGGCCACTCCTCCCGCCTAGTGGCCAGGCAGCCCAACAGCATGGCGGTTCCACCTTAGTCTCGTCATAAAATTAATAGTCTATGAAAAGAAAGAGAGGGTGTGTGGGGAAGGTGAGGGTGTGTGGGGAAGGTGAGGGTGTGTGAGGAAGGTGAGGGTGGGGATGAAGCAGGTTGTTACTCTCCCCCCCCCCCAACCGGAGCTCAGGGCTGAGGAAACATTGTCCCCTCCCCCATCAGCCCTGATCCAGGTTGGTTGGGCGACCAGAGAAAGTTTTGGGAGAGGTTGTAGGGAGAGTGAGGAAGTAGGGTGAGAAGATAGGTTGTCAGAAAGAAGAGGTAAGCTGGGGCCGGACGGGGCGCTGAGTCCCTTCAGCACGGCGGCCAGGATGCTTAACAATAATTGCACATCTTATACAAAACCATCAGTTACACAATGATGTGTGAAAGAATTCCCCTCATCACCAGGTGGCTCAGGGACGGGAATCTAGGCCCAGGGGTACAACAAAATGAAGCGTGTTTACCATTCCTGATTTGTTTACTCCACGACTCTCTTTTAAATCCTTTTCTTTTTCTTCCAATTGTTCTCTTATCACTCTTCCCCCAGGCCGGAATAATCCTAACTATAAGTGAATCATGGATTAAAAAAAAAGTGAAAACAACTGAGAGAATCTAAAATTATGGGCAAAAGTTTTGAGACTACTATATTTTTCATATAAGAAAATTAATATAACTAATCAAGCGTTGCATTTTGTTTTAGTCTGTTTGTATCATAATTTGAAGGTGAAATATAAAAAACAACAACACCCAAACCCATTTTATTAAATACAATCAATTAATGTGCGTAATCAATATTTGTAATGATGTCCCTTGTTCTCCAGGGCTGCTTCAATTCCTTTTGGCATGCTGGAAGCCAAATTTGTGATGATGTCACTGAATATTGCTCCATTTTTTTTTAGTAAGCACCGCAACTGCTAACAATTGGATGGCTTCTGTTTATCAACCGCCAGTTTGATTACCACCCACGAATTCTCTATTAGGTTAAAATATGGCAAATTCCCGGGCCAAGGTAGGAAAAGTTTGATGCATTTTCAACCCAAAACTTTGTGATTGCTTTGGATTTGTAACATGGGGCACCATCATGATGAAAAATAGTTATCCCCGAATTGGTCCTGAACTGTTATGAAAAGATGATGATGAAGCACGTTTTGGTACCGATTTTGAGTTCATGTCAGTATTCTTAGGCAAAGTTTTAGTGCTCCGGTTCCTATAGATAAGAAGCAACCATAGACATTGAGAATGTCTAGATGCTTCAACATGGGCACGAAAAGGACTCGTGAAAGCGCTCCCTTTTTATCCTCGTGACGAAGGATCTACCAGAAGCCCCAAACAAGTGAAAGAGTGCTTCATCAGAGAATATCACTTTGCCCATCTTCAATAGTATATTCTTTATATTTCCTACAAAAGTGGAGTCTATCTGTATGGTGAGAGAGGTTTCTTCGCAACCCTTCTCAACTTGAGACCTTTGTCAAAAAAGTCTGCTTCACTGTACACGCTGAAGCGTTCACATCTGCTTCTTTACAATCGTAAGCTAGCTTGGCACTGGAGATAACCTTATCCTTGAGCTGGAACCTTACCAGGAGGCGATATTGGTGTTCATTTGAAGCTCTTTGGCGTGCAAAAGAATTCTTCATTAATGATGCAACACCCTTAAACACTATCTCCTTGCATTTCAGGCTAGTTTGTTGCAGAGCGACAATAGCTGCTCATTTTTCAGCCCTAATCTGGCAACTACCTACCAGGGCATAAATCGCCGTAACCATCCATAACCTAATGCTAGGCTAATTAAAAAAAAGCGCAAAAGACCCTATAACAAAAACTAATCCAAAACAAATAAAAAGCCAGAGACGAAAAACAAGATGGAAAAAAGCACGCTCCGGCGGCAAGGGCAGGCTCGCCTCCACCCGGCGCAGGAAAAGGAAACCAATACCAGAGGGTAAAATAAAATGGACGCGTCAGATAATCCACACGTCTGTATGCACAAAATCGTTCTGAGTACAAGAGAGAAGAGGTAGCCACCCTGCTCACCCTGGTACAGGAACATCTAAACTGTGACATTTATCAAGAATGTCTCGAATTATCTGGGGGAGAAAACGTTCGTCGCATTAAGGTGGAGGAAAAGGCTCCACCAAATAGCAGTGCGTCCCGCGAGTGTACCCGATTGGAAGACGACAGAAAGCGACTTGAAGCCGTCATTGCATTGGTAGGTAGGTTAATGGAAACTGTCGCGGCGCAATGACACGCAACTTTAGGTTCATTTCGGTCGTCTCCCATCTTCTTTGCCAACCCCTGATTCCAGCCATGTAGCCAGTGTGAGGAAGAGCGAAACGCTGGTCTGGTCACCCAGTCCTCACTGACTATTTGGCGTCCTCATTTCCCGCAATTCCCACAAGTCCAAGAACCCAGCAGAAGATAATCTCGACATGCGCCCTGATCTTGGCAACCGTGGCGTCACGGATACCGCGACCATGGGGAGACTATAATGCCCCGAGATCACTGAGGGCGCAGTGTGCGTCGATAAAGGTCACAATCTGGTCTCCGAACCGGGCAAGACGTGTTATCTACCTTACCGATTTCTTTTTTCATTGTGGTAGTCCATCTGGCGAATGCCTACTTGGGCATAAGTCGCCGTACACAACACAGCCTACTACTAGGCTATATTAAAAAACAAATAACTATGCAACTAACAAATAACAAAGATAAAAAAGAACAAAGGCTAATAAAAAAAAAAACGAGAAAAAGCAAGAAGGAAGCGTGCTTCGGCGTCCCCCCAAGGGGGCAAGGAACATGCCGACCTACAAAAAGAAACATAAAATAAGGTCAAATAAAGTGGAGGAGGCCAGCCTCGTACAAAAAGTCGTAAAGCCCATAAGTCGGTGTGAACGAACCCGCCCCGAGTACAAGGGACAAGCTGTAGCGACCCTCAGGTAACGCGCAGAGATCACCCACACTGGGACATTCAACAAAAATGTGCCGAGCGGTCTGGGGAAGAACGCAGTCGTCACAATAGGGCGCAGGCGAGCGCTCCATCGAATGGCAGTGCGTCTCACGACTGTGTCCAATTCGGAGAAGACAGAAAAAACGTGAAGCCGTCGCGGAATTTTAAGTTTCCCTCGACCGTCTCCTATCTTCTTTGCCAAGCAGCCCGAAAAGCTACCCGTATTCCTGCAGTGAAATCGGTGTGAGGAAGAGCGAAACGCTGGTCTGGTCGCCCAGTCCTCGCGGACTCTTTGGCGCCCTCATACCACGCAATTCCTACATGTCCAGGAACCCAGCAGAAGATAATCTCCACATCCGCACGGCTCGCTAAAACTGTGGCGTCACGGATATCACGAACCAGGGGATGCGAAGATTCCAATACTTCGAGAGCACTCAGGGCGCTTTGTGAGTCGCTATAGATCACAATCCGGTCTCCGAACCGGGCACGTCGCGTAATCTCCCGTACCGAGCGGTGTATTGCAACGAGCTCGGCCGTGAAGACAGAAACAGCGCCTGTCAGAGCCCCGTTGACTTCAAACAGAGGGGATACGGCGGGAAAACAGACTCCCTCTTGGGACTTAGAGCGATCCGAATACACTGGCACGGTTCTAGCGTGACACAAAATGTGCTCCAAAAAGGCTGAAAGCAATACTCCAGGCGCTGTACAAGCTTTGGGAGCAGATGCGTGGCGACAAATAGTCAAAGGTGGTACCCTCTAGGGTGGCGTTCTGGGCAGAACCAGGGGCGCTACCGACCCTCGAAGGAATTTCCTAGCCCTAAACCCGAAGAGCTTAGGGTATGACTGGCGTCTCTCAGTGGAAGAGGCACCGTCGAGATCAGCTGCGAATGTATTGAGAATTGTTGGCAATTGAGGGAAGCGCCGGGCTCGTGCATACAAGCGAATAATGCACTGCGCACGGCGTAGAGTGAGTAACATCTCCCAGCATCGACCAACAGGCTCTCAATGGATAAAGTGCGGAAGGCACCGGTCGCAAGGCGAAGACCGGTGTGGTGGATCAAACTCACCTTCTGCAATAAAAGTTCGGCTGCGGATGCATAAAACTCGCATCCGTAGACGAACTTTGAACGAACAAAGGATCGATAAAAAAGTAAGGTAGTAGCCCTATCAGCGCACCAGGCGCTTAACGTCACGGAAAGAAGAATGTCCATGGCGCTGGTACAAGAGACCCAGGGGCTGCGAATGCGAGCTTCTTAGGTGAGGCGTCGGTCCAATACAAGTCCAAGGAAACGGTGCTAGTCTACCTCTTCCAGGCGCACCCCATTGAGAAACAAGTCTGGGTGAGGGGGGAAGGCGTGGATGGCGGCAGAAGTGCACCACCTTAGTCTTGGCCAACGAAAACCAAAACCTGTGCGCTTCGGCATAGCGAGAGACGCGTTTCAATGCCTGTTGGAGTTGACGCTTCAGAGGTGCATCTGGGCCGCGCCAAAAAAGATCGAAAAGTCATCCACGTAGAGCGTAACGAGAACATCTACCAGCAGCACCGAGATGATACCATTAATGCTCAGGGCAAATAGTGTGACAGTGATGACACTTCACTGCGGTACACCTTTTCATGCTCCATTGGGCCGGAGAAGGCTTCCCCAAACGGTACGCGGAAGGAATCGACGATCTCGAAAAAATTCAGATATAAGAATTGGGAAGCGTCCCATTGCCCCTATGCTGTGAAGAGTCTCCATGATACCGTAGGCCTTCTCCAGATAAAAAAATACCGTGGCGTAGTGCTGTCTACGAAGGAAGGCCTCGCAGACGGCTTTTGCAGTCGTAGCAGAGCATCCGACGTGGAGTACAACATGCGGAAGCAGCACTGTGCTGAAGAGAGATAGCCTCCGCTGTCCCCCCCAAAGGCTAATCTAACACTTACAATTTCTCAATCAACTTGCACACGTAGGAGGTTAGAGAGATTGAGCGGAAATCGGCTGGGGAAAGGGATCTCTTCCCGCTTTGCGAAGCGAGAGCGGAACGCAACTCACTAAGATTAAACCTGTCGTTGAAGGGTTCTCCGACTCTGGAGGTAAAGTCCAATCGGTGGCCTTCCGCGACATCACGAAGCGGATTGAATTCTGGCGGAGGAGCATCACGTCTAGAGAATGAATGCGGAGAAAGCGGTCGCGAAGGATTCCGCCACGGTCGCGGAGCACGAGATTGCGGTCCCATTCTCCTGGAGAACGGGAAGGGGGTCCTGTGAGAACTTGCCCCGAATTTTTTTGACTCGCTTCCATACCTCTGCTAGAGGGGTACTTCCCGTTAAGTGAAGGCACGTATGCCCGTCGAGAAGAGCGGGCGGGCGGGCTTCGAAATATACCGGAACCCAGTCCTAGCTCGACGAAATTCATCAACAGTGAAGTCATTCGGGAGGCGCTTATAGCGCATGTAGACATAACGCTTCTGTTTGTGGGCCGCCTCACACTCGGCTGACCACTACGGAAGCGGTCGACGTGCAAAACGGCTAGACGTTCTAGGAAGAGTAGATAGGCCCACGGCGATTAGGTTGCCTCGACTGAGACAGAAAAATCACTACCGGGGTGGGCTCTCGGGCGGCAGTGGCCCAGAAAATGATATTTGAATGGGAAAGTGATGACTACCATGGAGGTCATCGACCACCACCCACCCAAAATTAGGCTGTGCAGCCGGAGAGCACAAAGATAGATCGAGACAAGAATATGAAGCGGTTCTCGGGCAGTGGTTCGTAAACTCATCCCATTTAGGACATCCATCTCAAGCTCGTCGATAAGGTTGGCAAGCACTTGACCCCTGGGATTAATCGAGTAGTCCTCCCAGAGGTGGTGTCTACCGTTCATATCTCCGAGCAAGAGAAATGGCCTTGGCAACCGTGCCACGACGCGGCGGATGTTTCCCGCGTCGAAGTCGGCTGACGGTGGAATAAACACAGAAACAACAGTATATCTAGGTGCAGCTCCACAGCTACTGCCTGAAAGGAGGTATCTAAATCGAAGAGAAGAACGGAGACATCATGCCTGCCCCCATCTCGTGGTGGTGGGATCGCAAAACACATACCCGGGAGGGTAGGCAGGGGGCACGGGTCGAGCATAGTCTCCTGCAAAAAGAGAGCTAACGGAGAACGGGAGGAGACGAGCCTCCGATGCTCTTCCCAGTTGGCCCGGAGTCCGCGGCAATTCCATTGATGGAATATGCCCTCCAGGCCTAGCTCAAGGATGCAGGGGTCCTCTTCGAAGAAAAGACAATCACGGGAATGGCCGTACGCTTCGGGAGGCAGAACTTAGGGCGCTTTTGGCTGGAAAATGCGCTGTTGTCTTGAGGACTTATTGGGGGAGGTTGGGCTCGCCATGCGAGTCTTTTCCTCCCTCCCCTCGAAACCGTTTTTGAGCCACCTAGCCTACCACTGGGTGTGGGGGAAGGAGCAGAAGCTCCTTTAGTGCTGTCCTCCTTTCGGGGGGTAGCTTTAATAAGCTTGGAAAATGGCCTCACTACCATCTTCAGGGGTGTTACCTCTTGTGAGTCTAACTACTCTGTGAAGGCGCGCGGCCGTTTCGCCTTACGGGAAACGGTCACGCTGGGGAAAGGGAGAGGAGCCCTGGTTTTAGCCGGGGCTGAGTGTGAACCCTTTGTGCCACCAGCCCGGGTTGAGTAGAAGCCGCAGAAGGGCTCCGAATGAGCGGGGAAACAACCGTACTCGTAGGCCTGGAGGGGCCGGGAGACGAGGGGGGTCTTTCTTAACATGGAGTCATAAGACGTCCGAGGCAGCGCCAGGCGGGCCAGGACCAAGTCCTTAGCCTAGCGAAGTGAGAGACGATCCTGTGCCTGGACGGCCAGGATTTCCTTCTCAAGGAGATACGCACCACATTGCTTCAAGAAGCAGGGTGCGGCTCTCTCCAATTGACACACTTGGCCACACACGATTTGGACTTATGTGTGCGGCCTTGGATCAACCAACACAGATTTTGGGAAACCATGACTTTGCGCGTCTACAGGGGCGATTAGTATGGCCGAAGTGGTGACAGTAGTAGCACCTCCGCGGCAGTGGCACGAATGCCTTCACGCGGTAGCGATACCAACCGGCACGCACAGACTCAGGAAGCTTGTCACAGTCAAACGTGACGAAGAGTGCAGGGGTGGGTCTCGAGGCCCCTCCCTGTTTTCTCACCACATTGCCACTACCGCAGAGGTGCTACTACTATCATCACTTCGGCCATACTAATCGCCCCTGTAGACGCGCAAGGTCGGGGTTGGCCACATGGACCCCCCCTCCCGCCAAGATGGACATGGTCCCTGAGGTGACCCAACCCCAGATGGTAGCATCTCCCATGGGGTCGAACCCGGGCTCGGTGCCAAGCACAGAACCCATGTCCGCCCCTATGCATGCTCCTCCTCAGAATGAGATGAACTATCTACTCCCCCAGCTGGTGCTCCTAGGACAAGCAGGACCTTGCCAATTTCAGAGAAGGATCTTCCCGAGGACGGCCATTTGGCCTAGAGACTCCTACCGACAGAGGGAAGAAGCGGGTTCATTCCCCGCCCTCCTCTCCTAAAAAGAAAAGGAGCCCCTCCTGCCGTTTCGGTTAGCGACCGAGCCAAGATCTGTACGTTCTACCCTCTTGCTCCCCCGGGTGGTGAGTCCCACACGAAGCCCAGAACTGCGCAGAGCGGAGCCTCGATTACGTCGGGAGGCTACTTGACGTTTTCGAGCCTGCTGTCTTCAAACGCTTGCTTGTTATTCGCTCCACTGATAGCAGCATGTTGGCTAAGGGCAACATGATCCATCAGAGGAGATCTTTAGATAGTGTGATTGGTAGAGAGCCGAAGGTGACCCGTTTCTCGGATGTGATCCTTTTGGCGAATGCGTCGAATCCCTCCGAGGCGGCCATGATTAGTGCCCTGCGGACACGTGATGGCACGCTTGTGAGTGCGACGCCGCACTCTACCATGAACTGCGTGAAAGGAGTAGTTTATGCGACGGAACTCGTGGACTACTCCATAGATGATGGATATGTAGCACTTAGCCAATATGTTGCCATCAGTGGAGCGAATAACAAGGAAGCGTTTGAAGATAGCAGGCTCGAAAACGCCAAGTAGCCTCCCGACGTAATCGAGGCTCCGCTCGAATGAAAAAAAATAATATATATTAGTCTCAAAACTTTATGCCATCACTGTATGCTAACGGTGTTTGAAAGAGGTGCAAGCAGTCCCCTTGTGGGGAAAACTGTAAATTAAAGAGTACAATTAAAAAAAACTGTCTTACCCTCTCTCGAGCACGAGTTAAGGTTTCTCGTTGATGTTGCAGATCTCCTAGGATTTGGGCACCAATTTGCTCGGAGTCAATGGCAGATCTGTAGCTCTGAGTGAGACGCATTGATGTTCTTTCCATAGTTTCAGTATTGTTCAAGAGTCGTTGCTTCTGGTCATCTTCAAGATTGTGAGAGCTCTGGGTGCTTTCAAAGAGGTCTTGTCGCAGAGATTCTGCCAAACCAAGTTCAGGAGAAAGAGAACAATTCGCTCATTCATTACACTGGTGATTTTTTTTCTTGGTGCCTAAGATTTCAGCCCTTATTCTGGATATTTTTATGCCACTGATTAAGAAATTACCAAACCATTTGTTCTATTAGCTAAGGTTTTTAAGATAATGTATACAGCATTACCTACTTTATTACCCTTCTGGAATGGTATTATGAATTGTTCATAATAATGTGAATTTTTTCATTTATCCCATGAAAGTGTTTAAATCATGTAGTTTTTTGTTTTTTATTTGTGAAAAGGAAAGTACACAGTCATTGAAAGGAGCATATTTATTTCTATTTCAAAGAAATAGGGAACTAAGATTAACCATGGCTTCTTTCTTCATTTTGTGGGTAAAAAGTGTAGAGACCATATACAGCAATGGGCAAATGGAAAGAGGAGGCGCCTGAAATATGGTATGGATTTTTTCAAAAAATTTAGGAGCCCATCTGGTGGCTGCCTACTAAGGCAAAAGTTGCCATACTCGCACCATAGCCTAGTACTAGCCTATATTAAAAAAACAAACAACAATATGTAAATAACAAATAACAATGATAAAAGGGACAAAGAGCAAAATGCTGGTCTGGTCGTCCAGTTCTCGGGAACTTTCTGGCGCCCTCATTCCCTGCAAATTTCTACATGTCCAGGAACCCAGCAGAAGATAATCTCGACATCCGCCCGGCTCGCCAAAACCGTGGTGTCACAGATATGGCGAACCGGGGGATGCGGAGATTACAATGCCTATAGAGCACTCAGGGGATTTGTGAGGCGCTATATATAAATCATAATCCGGTCTCCGAATCGGGCACGTTGGGTTATTTCGCGTAGCGAACGGTGTATTGCAACTAGCTCGGCCGTGAAAACAGATGCAACGCCTGGCAGAGCCCCGCTGACTTCAAACAGAGGGGATATGGCGTGGAAACCGACCTCCTCATCGGACTTGGGCCATCCCGATACACTAGCAGGGTTCCAGTGTGACACAAAATGTGCTCCAAAAAGGCCGAACGCAATACTCCCGGCGCTGTAAAAGCTTTGCGAGCAAAGGCGTGGCAACAAATAGTCAAAGATAGTGCCCTCCAGGGTGGTGTCTTGGGATGAACCAGAGGCGCCACTGACCCGAGAGGTATAACTAACTCTCGGAGTTTCCAAGACCTAAACCCAATAGAAACTGTTGGCGACTGAGGGATGCGGCGGGCTAGCGCGTACACGCGAATAATGTACTGTGCACGGTGCAGAGCGAGTGGTATCTCTCCAGCAATGACAAGTAGGCTCTCAATGGGGGAAGTGCGGAAGTCACCGGTCGCCAGGCCAAGGCCGGCGGGGTGAATTAAGTGCACTTTCCGCAATACACACTCAGCTGCGGATGAATAAAACTAACATCCGGAGTAAAGATTCGAACGGACAGAGGATCAATGAAAAGGTAAGGCGGTAGCCCTATCAGCGGCCCAGGCGCTGAACGTCACGGAATGAAAAATATCCATGGCGCGGGTACAACAGACCCATAGGCTGCGAATATGAGCCTCCCAGGTGAGTCCGTCGGCCAAATACAAGACCAAGGAAAAGGTGAGAGTCCACCACTTCCAGGCGAACACCATTTAGAAACAAGTCTGGGTCAGGGTGGAGCCGTGGATGGCGGCAGAAGTGCACCACCTTAGTCTTGGCCAAGAGAAACCGAAGCCTGTGCGCTTCGGCATAACGAGAGACGGGGTTCAATACCTGTTGGAGTCGACGCTCCAGAGTTGGCATCATGGCCGCGCCAAGAGAGACCGAAAGGTCGTCCACGTAGAGAATAACAAGAACATCTTCCAACAGCACCGAGGTAATGCCGTTGATGTTCAGGGCAAAGAGTGTGACACTGAGGACACTTCCCTGCCTCATTGGGCCGGAGAGGGCTCCCCCCCCCCCCACCCGTACGCGGATTCGATGATCTCGCAAAAATTCAGATATAAACATTGGGAGACGTCCCCTCGCCCCCTATCGTGCGAAGAGTCTCCATGATACTGTATCGCCATGCAGCATCATAGGCCTTCTCCACATCGAAAAACACCATGGCGTAGTGCTGTCTACGAAGGAAGACGTCGCAGACGGCATTTTCCAGTCGGAGCAGAGCAACTGACGTGGAGTGAAATTTGCGGAAGTCACACTGTCCAGAAAAAAGGCTAATCTAACATTCACAAAATTTCTCCATCAACTTGGGACATGCAGGAGTTAGAGAGATTGGGGGGAAACCGGCAGGGGTAGAGTGATCTCTTCCCGGTTTGCGAAAAGCGAGCACACTAGTGATTCGCCAGGAATCTAGGAGGATACCCTCTAACCAGATCCTGTTAAATAAATCTAAGAGAAAGGCCATGCCTCGCTCAGCGAGGTGTCGAAGCATGGCGTACGGGACATCGTTCGGACTACGGGCGGTGTCCGCGTACGAAGCGTGAGCGGAACGCAACTCACTGAGTTAAACCTATCATTGAAGGGTTCTCCGCCTGGAGAACCCTATTCTCCTGGAGAACGGGAGAGGGGTCCTGCAAAAACTTGCCCCGAATCCTTTTGACTCGTTAAGTCAAGACATGTATGCCCGCCATGAAGAGCGGCAGGCGTGCTTCGAAATATACCGGAACCCAGCCCTAGCTCGACGAAATTCACCGACAGTGAAGTCGTTCAGGCACCGCTTATAGCGCATGTAGGCATAACGCTTGTTTCTCTTACACTCAGCTGTCTATCACGAAAACGGTCGGCGTGCAAAACGGTTAGACGTTCTAGGAATAGTTAGTCCCACGTCGATGAGGTTGCCGGAGAAGAACTCAACGGTCTCATCTACCGACCTAAACTCCGACTGAGACAGAGAAATCATGCATTTCCTGAAATGCGGATCACCGCGCCAATGACAAGCACCACCGGGGCGGGCTCTTGGTCGGTAGCGGCCAAGAAAATGATATTTGAATGGGAAAGTGATTACTTCCATGGTCATCGACCACCCGCACCCAAAATCAGGCTGTGATTCCGGAAAGCACAAAGATAGATCGACACACAAAAATGAAGCCGTTCTCGGGCAGTTATGCGTAAACTCATTCACATTTAGGACATCTATCTCCAAATCGTCGATCAGGTTATTTAGTTATCCATTTTTAGCGTCTTTTCAGTCTTACTTAACGAGGTAAGACGTGCAACGGTGGACCGCCATTCCCTTCTATCCAGAGCCATCTCTCTCCTCAAATTATGCTTTGTCAAATCCTCTTCCATTTTCTTTCTCCAAGTTTTCTTAGGCCCGTCAGGCACATCTAGATTTCTTATTCTTCCAATTGCTTCGCCCTCGCCGATTCTCTCCACATGTCCGAACCAGCTGAGTCTTCTCCCCTGCAGCACTGCCTCCAAATCCCTCAGGCCACACCTTCTTGCCACCTCTTAACTAGGCTGTCCTGAGTACGCTGACTACAATCCAGATGCAACTGCACAGCTACTGCCTGAAAGGAGGTACGAGGGTGGTCAATAAGTTTTGCAATTCGGATATAAGGAAAAGTGTTTTATGATTTTTCAATAACTACCCTCGACTTCAATGCGCTTGCGCCACTTGTCCCTGAGGCTTCGAATTCCCCAAAACCAGAAATTTCCCGACTGCTGTTCAATCCACTCCCGGAAGGTGAGCTGGACATATTCATCGTCCCCAAACCGGCGTCCACGCAGTGCAGGCTTGAGCTGGCGGAATAAAAAGTAGTCGCTAGGGGCCAGATCTGGACTGTAGGGGGGGATGGTTGAGCTCCTCGAATCCGCACTCGCGCAGGGAAGCTTGTACAACTCTGGCCTTGTGGACTTTGATGACGTTGAAGTCGATCATGGGGTGTGAGGTTTCTAGGGACCCAACGTGCAGAGGAGACCTTGGTCATGGCCAAATTGTCGTGGATGATGTTGATAACACTTCCATATGATATTCCAAGTTCTCGCTCGATTTCTTCGACCTTGACCCGTCGATTTTCGAGGATCAACCTCTCCACACGGGCCATATTGTCCTCGTTGGTCACGTCTGACGGGCGTCCTGGACGGGGGTCATCATCAAGGGACTCGCGACCATGGCGGAACTCCCTATTCCAGTGAGCAATGATTGCATAGGAAAGGGCGGTGTCGGTATACACTGCAACCATGCGTTCATGGATCTCTTTTGCATTCTTGCCTGCCTTGGTCAAAAATTTGATCACTGCGCGGTGCTCAACCTTCTCCATTGTTGAAAAGTTTGTGACTGACGATCTGCGATCAGCTACTCTTTAAATAGACGAGGCAGGAACGTGCGGTTGTAGGTCCTGACTTGTCATAACCTGTCCTAACACCCCCACAAACAGCCATCCCCCTTCCTCTGTTTTGCCCTACGATTCGCAAAACATATTGACCGCCCCTCGTATCTAAAGAAAAGAAAACAGAGACATTATGCGGGTGTAAATCGCGCATCCTCCTGCTCAGGGACGGGTGTGAGGGGGAGTCTCCTACACCCGTAGTCCTAGGAGAGGACAAAACTGCCTCTCTGGTAAAAGAGTTTTGCAGGGTCCCATGTGAAATCACAGTGAGGAGGGGGGGGGGGCCTCCATTTTTTCGGTCGAGCTACCCGAGGGCGGGTCCGACCCTGGTAAAAGGGAGGGGGAGAGAGGGTTTTGTTGATTTTCATCATCGGGCATGGTGACCCTATACTTGTCACGGGACACAAACGCACATCACCCCATGCAGTAGCCCGCTCTGAGAGGCGTGAATACGGGGCCGGCAGAACCAGCTGCCGCCATTTAAGGCCACTACTCCCGACTAGTGACCTGGCATCCCATCAGCATGGCGTAAAAATTGATAGAGTGAAAGGAGATTTTTTAAATTTTTTATGGAGCCCATCTGGCCACTACCCACTTGGGCATAAGTCGCCGAAAAACACGACAGCCTAGAACTAGGCTACTTTAAAGTAAAAATATAAAAACTTAACAATGATATAGATTGGAAAAACTTAACAATCGAAGCAATCTCCGGCAGCGGGGGGAGGTCCCCCTCACCCCGGTGCAGGAGAGTGCAACCTACAAACAAAACAATAACAAAAAAGGAACCTTAAATAAAGGGGAGAAGCCCGGCCTCCCCCCAAAAGTCAACAAGTCCACAGGTCAATGTGCACGAATCTGTCCCGAGCACAAGGGACAGGCGGTAGCGACCCCGCCCATCCCGGTACTGGGACAGGTATCGTGCGCGAAGATCACCCAGACTGGGACATTCGACAAGAATGTGACGAACAGTCTGGGGGACGACGCAGTCGTTGCAATAGAGCGCAGGCGAGCGCTCCATCAAATAGCGATGCGTCACACGGGTGTGTCCGATTCGGAGACGACATAAAGCAACCTGAAGCCGCCGCGGCATTGGGGGATAGGTCCATGGGAACAGTCGCGGCGCAATGGCACACAACTTTAAGTTCCCTTCGACCGTCTCCCATCTTCTTTGCCAAGCAGTCCGAAGAGCTGCCCGTATTCCTGCCAGGTAGTCGGTGTGAAGAAGAGCGAAACGCTGGTCCGGTCGCAGAATCCTCGCGGACTCTTTGGCGCCCTCATCGGCTCGCTCATTCCCCGCAATTCCTACATGTCCAGGAACCCAGCAGAAGATAATCTCGACATCCGCCCGGCTCGCCAAAACCGTGGCGTCACGGATATCGCGAACCAGGGAAGGCGGAGATTCCAATGCCCCGAGAGCACTCAGGGCGCTTTGTGAGTCGCTATAGATCACAATCCGGTCTCCAAACCGGGCACGTCGCGTAATCTCCCGTACCGAGTGGTGTATTGTCACCAGCTCGGCCGTGAAGACAGACGCAGCGCCTGGTAGAGCCCCGCTGACTTCAAACAGAGGGGATACGGCGTGGAAGCCGACCCCCTCTTGGGACTTGGAGCCATCCGTATACACTGGCACGGTTCCAGCGTGACACGATGTGTGCTCCAAAAAGGTCGAACGCAATACTCCCGGCGCGGTAAAGCTTTGGGAGAAGAGGCGTGGCGACAAATAGCCAAATGTAGTACCCTCCAGGGTGGCGTCCTGGGCAGAACCAGGGGCGCCACCGGCCCAAGAGCTATATCTACCTCTCGAAGGAGTTTCCTGGCCCTAAACCCAAAGGGCTTAGGGTATGACTGGCGTCTCTCGGCGGCATAGGCACCATCGAGATCAGTTGCGGAAGCAGTGAGAGCTGTTGGTGACTGAGGGAGGCGCCGGGCTCGCGCGTACAGGCGGGCGATGCACTGCACGCGGCGCAGAGCGAGTGGCATCTCTCCAGCATCGACCAACAGGCTCTCAATGGGGGAAGTGCGGAAGGCACCGGTCGTAAGGCGAAGGCCGGTGTGGTGGATCGAATCCACCTTCCGCAATAAAAGCTCGGCTGCGGATGCATAAAACTCGCATCCGTAGTCGAGCTTCGAGCGAACAAAGGATCGATAAAAAAGTAAGCAAGTAGCCCTGTCAGCGCCCCAAGCGCTGAACGTCACGGAACGGAGAATATCCATGGCGCGGGTACAAGAGACTCTAAGGCTGCAAATATGAGCCTCCCAGGTGAGGCATCGGTCGAATACAAGACCAAGGAAACGGTGCGACTCAACCACATCCAGGCGCACCCCATTAAGAAACAAATCTGGGTCGGGGTGAAGCCGTGGATGGCGGCAGAAGTGTACCACCTTAGTATTGGCCAAAGAAAACCGAAACCTGTGCGCTTCGGCATAGCTTGAGACGCGGTTCAATGCCTGTTGGAGTCGACGCTCCAGAGTTGGCATCTGGGCCGCGCCAAAAGAGATAGAAAGGTCGTCCACGTAGAGCGTAGCGAGAACATCTTCCGGCAGCACCGAGGTGATGCCGTTGATGCTCAGGGCAAAGATTGTGACACTGAGGACACTTCCCTGCGGGACACCCTCTTCCTGCTCCTTTGGGCCGGAGAGGGCTCCCCCCACCCGCACGCGAAATCGACGATCTCGCAAAAATTCAGATATAAACATTGGGAGGCGTCCCCTAGCCCCCATCGTGTGGAGAGTCTCCATGATACCGTATCGCCATGAGGAATCATAGGCCTTCTCCAGATCGAAAATCGCCGTGGCGTAGTGCTGTCTACGAAGGAAAGCCTCGCAGACGGCATTTTCCAGTCGGAGCAGAGCATCCGACGTGGAGTGGAACTTGCGGAAGCCGCACTGTGCGGAAGACAGATGGCCTCCGCTGTCCAGGAAAAAGGCTAATCTAACATTTACCAATTTCTCCATCAACTTGCACACGCAAGAGGTTAGAGAGATTGGGCGGAAACCGGTCGGAGTAGAGTGATCTCTCCCCGGTTTGCGAAAGGCGAGAACAGTAGCGATTCGCCAGGAGTCTGGGAGAAGACCTTCCACCCAGATCCTGTTGAAGAAATCTAACAGAAAGGCCATGCCTCGCTCACCCAGGTGTCGAAGCATGGCGTACGGGACATCGTCCGGACCATGGGCGGTGTCCGCGCAAGAAGCGAGAGCGGAACGCAACTCACTCACAGTAAACTTGTCGTTGAAGTGTTCTCCGCCTCTGGAGGTAAAGCCAGCCGGCGGCCTTCCGCGACATCACGACGTGCATTGAATGCTGGCGGAGCAGCTTCACGGCTAGAGAATGCGGAAAAAGCGGTCGCTAAGGATTCCGCCACGGACACGGGGTCCGAGATTGCGGTCCCATTCTCGTGGAGAACGGGAGGGGGGTCCTGCGAGAACTTGCCCCGAATCCTTTTGACTCGCTTCCACACCTCAGCTAAAGGGGTCTTCCCGTTAAGTGAAGACACGTATGCCCGCCAAGAAGAGCGGCGGGCGTGCTTCGAAATATACCGGAACCTAGCCCTAGCCCGACGAAATTCAGAGACGGTGAAATCGTTCGGGCGGCGCTCATAGCGCATGTAGGCATAACGCTTCTGTTTGAGGGCCGTCTCACACTCGGCCGACCACCATGAACTGGTCGGCGTGAAAAACGGTCAGACGTCCTAGGAATAGTAGTCAGGCCCACGGCGATGAGGTTGCCGGAGAAGAACTCAACGGCCTCATCTACCGACCTAAACTCCTCGACTCAGATAGAGAATTCAGTCATTTCCTGAAATGCAGGCCGCCGCGCCCGTGCCAAGCACCACCGAGGTGGTCTCTCAGGCGGCAGTTGCCATTAAAATGATATTTGAATGGGAAAGTGATCACTACCATGGAGGTCATCGACCACCCGAAAATCAAAATCAGGCTGTGCATCCGAAGAGCACAAAGATAGGTCAAGGCAAGAAAATGAAGCGGTTCTCGGACAGTGATGCGTAAACTCATCCACGTTTAGGACACCCATCTCAAGCTCTTCGATCAGATCGGCAAGGACTTGTCCCCTGGGATTTATGGAGTAATCTCCCCAGAGAGGATGCCTGCCGTTCAGATCTCCAAGCAAGAGATAGGGCCTCGGCAACCGTGCTACGACGCGGCGGAAGTCCCCCGCGTCGAAGTCAGATGACGGTGGAATGTACGCAGAAATGATAGTATACCTCCTATCCAGGTGCAGCTGCACAGCCACTGCCTGAAAGGAGGTATCTAAAGAGAAAGGAAGAACAGAGACATCATGCCGGGTGTAAACCGCGCATCCTCAAGCCCGGCCATCCCGCGGTGGTGGGGTCGCCAGACCCTTGTACCCCGGGAGGGCGGGCAGGGGGCACGCGCCTAGCATGGTCTCCTGCAAAAAGATAGCTAACGGGGAGCGGGACGAGACGAGCCTCCGCAGCTCCTCCCAGTTGGCCCGGAGTCCACGGCAATTCCATTGAAGGAATATGCCCTCCAGGCCTACCTCGGAGGAGACGCGGGGGCCCTCCTCGAACTGAAGACCCTCACGGGAATGGCCGTACGCTTCCCGGGGGCAGAACCCCGGGCGCTGTTCGCCGGACAAAGCGCTGTCGCCTTCGAGGACTTATTGGGGGAGGTTGGGCTCGCCATGCGAGTCTTTTCCACCCTCCGCCTCGAAACCTTAGGCGGGCGCTGCGGCTTCGGAGGCGGGGGGCCCTCTTTTCGAGGAACCACCGTCTCCGAGCCACTCGCTCCACCTCGGGGCGTGGGCGAAGGAGCCGAAGCTCCTTTGTTGCTGTCCTCCTTTCGGCGGACAGCTTTAGGAACCCCCGAAGATGGCCTAGCGACCATCTTCTGGGATGTTGCCTCCTGTGAGTCTAACGACTCGGTGGAGGCGCGTGGATTTTCGCCTTGCGGGAAACGGTCACGCTGGGGGAAGAGGGGGGAGCTCTGGTTTTAGCCGGGGCTGGGTATGAACCCTTTTTGCCGCCAGCTTTACCAGGGGAGCGCCCGGGTCGGGTAGAGCCCACAGAAGGGCTCCGAATGGGCGCGGAAACAACCGTGCTCGTTGGCCTGGATGGACCAGGAGCAGAGGGTGCCTTTCTAACTATTGAGGCATATGACGTCCCAGGCAGAGCCGGGCGCGCCAGCATCAAGGCCTTAGCCTCGCGGAATGAGAGTCGATCCTGGGCCTGAACGGCCAGGATTTCTTTCTTAAGGAGATATGCACCACATTGCTTCGAAGAAGCGGGGTGCGGCTCTCTGCAATTGACACACTTGTCCACAAACGATTTGGACCTATCGTGTGCGGCCTTGGAGCAATTTACACAAACTTCGGGTGACCCCGACTTTGCACGTCTACAGGAACGATTCGTATGGCCAAAGCGGTGACAGTAATAGCACCGCCGCGGCAGTGGCACGAATGCCTTCACGCGGTAGCGGTACCAACCGGCACACACCGACTCAGGGAGCTTGTCACAGTACAACGTGACGAAGAGTGTAGGGGTCGGTCTCGAGGCCCCTCCCTGTTTTCTCATCACACCTTCGACCTTGACCGCCCCATGGTCGGCCAGCTCTAGGGTGATGTCCTCAATGGAGTAGTCAACGAGTTCCCTCGCATAAACTACTCCTTTCACAAAGTTCATGGTAGAGTGCGGCGTCACACTCACCGGGGTGCCATGAAGTGTCCGAAAAGCACTTATCTTGGCCGCCTCGGCGAGATTCACCGCATTCGCCAGAAGGCTCCCGTCCGAGAAACGGGTCACCTTCGGCTCTCTACCAATTGCACTAGCTAATCCTCTCCTCTGATGGATCATGTTGCCCTTGGCCAACATGCTGCTATCAGTGGAGCGAATAACGAGGAAGCGTTTGAAGCCAGCGGGCTCGAAAACGCCAGGTAACCTCTGAATGAGGGGCCCAGATGTCATCGAGGCTCCGCCCTGTGCACTTTTAGTTTTAGTCAGTGGCTCCGCAACCGGAGGGGCAGAGGCACTGGATGTGCCGATCTTGGATTGGTCGCTTGCCAAAGTGGTAGCAGAACCATCCGCCCCCGTAGCCCCCGCGGGTGGAGAGGTGCCCCGAGTCTTCCTAGTCTTTGTCCTTTTCTTTTTTCGAGAGGAGGGCGGGGAATGAACCCGCTTCTCACCTCCGCCGATAGGAGCACCTAGGCCAGATGGACGGGCCTCAACCGGGTCCTTCTCCGAAAGTGAGAAGGTCCTGGTGGTCGCAGGGGCACCGGTTGGAGGAGATCCCTCCCCTCCTTGTACTGACTCGGAGCCCTCAGCCGTTTGAGGAGGACCTTGCATAGGGGCGGATTCCCCCCTATGGAAGGTCCTATCGTCTGAGGCTGGGTTTCCTCAAGGACCATGTCTATCACAGGATGGGCCTCCAGTTGGCCATCCCCTCCCAGGACATCGCAGGTCCCCTTGGCAGCGTCATCAGTCTTTTCGGGAGGCACAGACCTTGACCCTGGAAGGTTTAATATTCTTGCCAGCAGGTCTATTGAGGGAAGTGACCGAAGGGGCCTGGCTTCCCTCTCCCCCCTAGGGGGGTTTGCCCTACCGAGCCACTTACACGAGGGGCGGTCGACAATCGTCTGCCTGCTGGCTTTCTTGGCAGTCCCCTTGGAAAGAACAGAGGGGACTACCGCTGGAAGAAGGGAGGTGCCTGAAAGCACCTCCAGAGAAGGGGGTGAGGGGGAGTCCCCTTCACCCGTAGGCGTAGGAGAGGAGTAAGCCTACTCTCCGGTGGAAGAAATATGGAGGGTCCCCTGCGCAAGCACAGGGGAGGAAACCTCCATTTTTTCCTGTGGAGCTGCCCGAGAGCTGCTCCGTCGTTTGTACAGGGGGAGTTAAAGGGTTTTTGTGGTTAGACTCATCATTGGGCATGGTGACTCTCTTTTTATTACAGGATGCAACCACTCATCACCTCTCGCAATTGTCCGCACTGCAAGAGGTGCTTACAGGCCTGGCAGAGCCAGGCGCCGCCATTTGGGACCACCCCTCCCGCCTGGTGGCCTGGCAGTCCATCGACATGGCGGCTTCACCTTAGACGCGGCGTAAAATTGATAGAATGTGAAGAGGAGAGGAAAGGGGATGTGAGGAAGGTATGGGTGGGGATGAAGCAGGTTGTTAAAAAAACCCATCCCGGACCGGAGCTCAGGGGTTAGGGAACATTGTCCCCTTCCCCCTCAGCCCCGATCCGGGATGGTTGGCTTGAGAAGAAGGTCAGCATCTACCCTGTGAAATTAGAGGCTGACCATTGAAAGTTGTGGGAGAGGTTGTATGAAAAGCGACGAAGTAGGGGTGAAATACAGGCTATCTGAAGGAAGGAAGATAGGCTAAGCTGGGGCCGGACGGAGCGCTGGATCCCGTCAGCACGGCGGCCATGATGGCAAATCGCCGCGCCCCTTACGGGGGGGGGGAGGTGCCCGAAAGCACCTCCAGAGAAGGGGGTGAGGGGGAGTCCCCTACACCCGTAATCGAAGGAGAGGAGTAAGCCTCCTCTCCGGTTAGAGAGATATGGAGGGTCCCCTGTGCAAGCACAGGGGATGGGGACCTCCATTTTTTCGGTGGAGCTGCCCGAGGGCGGCTCCATTGGTGACACAGGGGGAATTAAGGGGAGTTTTGTATGTTTCTCATCATTTGGCATCGTGACCCTATTTGTTTCATGGGATGCAATCGCTCATCACCTCTCGGAGTTACCCACACTGCAAGAGGTGCTTACAGACCTGGCAGAGCCAGGCACCGCCATTTGGGACCGCCTCTCGCGCCTGGTGGCCTGGCAGTCCATCGGCATGGGTGGGGATGAAGCAGGTTGTTAAAAAAAACCCATCCCGAACCGGAGCTCAGGAGTTAGGGAACGTTGTCACCTCTCCCCTCAGCCCCGATCCGGGACGGTTGGCTTGAGAAGAAGGTCAGCATTTACCCTGTGAAATTAGAGGCTGACCAGAGAAAGTTGTGGGAGAGGTTGTATGAATAGCGACGAAGTAGGGAAGAAATACAGGCTATCTGAAGGAAGGAAAAGAGGCTAAGCTGAAGCCAGACGGAGCCTCCTGAGAATCTAGCGACTTGGAGGAGGCGCGCGGCCGTTTCGCCTTACGGGAAACGATCACGCTGGGAAAAGGAAGGGGAGCCCTGGTTTTAGCCACACACGATTTGGACAAATCATGTGAGGTCTTGGGTTAACTTACACAGACGTAGGCTAACCCCTACTTTGCACATCTACACGGATCGATTAACATGGCCAAAGCGGTGACAGTAGTAGCACCTCCGCGGCAGTAGCACGAATGCCTTCACGCGGTGGCGATACCAATCGGCACGCACCGACTCAGGGAGCTTGTCACAGTCGAATGTGACGAAGAGTGTAAAGGTGGAATTCGAGGCCCCTCCCTGTTTTCTCATCACATTCTCGACCTTGACCACCCCATGGTAGGCCAGCTCTAAGGTGATGTCATCTATAGAGAAGTCAAATGAATTCCGTTGCATAAACTACTACTTTCACGCAGTTCATGGTAGAGTGCGGCGTCACACTCACAGGCGTGCCATCAAGTGTCCGAAGGACACTGATCATGGCCGCCTCGAAGGAATTCGACGCATTCGCCAAGAGGCTCCCGTCCGAGAAACGGGTCACTTTCGGCTCTCTACCAATCATACTAGCTAAAGCTCTCCTCTGATGGATTATGTTGCCCTTAGCCAACATGCTGCTATCAGTGGAGCGAATAACAAGGAAGCGTTTGAATCCAGCGGGCTCAAAAACGCCAGGTAGACTCTGAATGAAGGGCCCCGATGTACCGAGGCTCCACTCTGCACATTTGCACTTTTCGTCTTTGTCAAGGACTCTGCACCAGGGGAAGCAACGAGGACGGACGTGCTTATCTTGGCTTAGTTGCTTACCGAAGTGACAGTACGCACATCCGTCCCCGCGGATGGAGAGGTGCCCTGAGTCGATTGCATCTTTTTTCTATTTTTTTTTCCTTTTTAGGAGAGGAGGGCGGGGAATGAACCCTCTTTTCCCCTCCGCCGGCAGGAGCCCCAAGGCCAGATGGACCGGTCTCAGCAAGATCCTACTCCTAGATGTAGAAGGTCTTGGCTTTCACAGGGGCACCAGCCGGAGGAGGAGATCCCTCCTCTCCTTGTACAGCCTTTGAGATCTGAGCTGTCTGAGGAGGACCTTGCACAGGGGCGGACTCGGGTTCGGTGCTTGGCACTGAGCCCAAGTTCATCCCCATGGAAGGTTCTACTGTCTAGGGCTGGGTTGCCTCAGGGACTATGTCCATCTCAGGGGGCCTCCATGTGTCCACCGACAAGGGGGGACGTAGGGTGAACCCCTCTAATCTCACAATTTTAGCCTGAAGGTCTTTGGAAGGAAGACGCCAGCGGGCCCTGTCTTCCCTCCTCTCCCTAGTGGGGTTGGCCTTATCGTGCTGCTCCCACTGGGAGTGGTCAATTATGGGAGCCTGACGTAATCGAGGTTCCACTCATTGCACTTACGACTTCGGTCTTAGTCTGGACCTCACCATCCGAGGGCGCATCGGGGCTGGATGTGCTGATCTTGGCTTGGTCGCTTTGCCAGAATGGCAGCGAACCCATCCATCCCCAAGGCCCAGGCTGAGTGAGATGAACCCTTAGTTGTCTTTGTCTTCTTCCTGTCCTTTCTCATTTTAGAAGAGGAGGGTGGGGAATGTACCCGTTTCTCTCCATCGCCGGAAGGAGCCCCTAGGGCGGATGGACCAGCCTCAGCAAGATACTTCTGTGGGATGGAGAAGGTTTTGGCTGTCAAAGGGGCAACAGCCGGGCAAAGAAGTCTCTCATCTCATTGTGATTTCTCGGAGGTATGAAGAACGCTAAGAGAATCTTGCACAGGGAGGGATCTAGATTCAGTGTTTGGCACCGAGCTCACGTTCACTCCTATGAAAAATCCTGCCATATGCAGCTGGGTCACCTCAGTGACCATGTCCATCTCAGGGGAAGGGGGGTCCATGTGGCCATCCGCACACCCAAGGATGCCCCCATCTTATGTACCTTGTCAGAGTCAAGTGTCTGGTGGCCGGCAAAATGACCTCTATCAGGGAAGAGAGTGGGGAAGGCACACCGACCTCCATCGGGGAAGAGAGTGGGGAAGGCACACCGACCCCCAGTAATATCAAATACATGACTGCAGAGGGAACGTTCTGCCAGGCCCCCCCCCCCCTTTCCCTTACCGCCCCGCCCTATTGAGTTGGGAGTAGTTACTTTTAGAATGCCTGGCTATCTCTTAGTAGTCTTCAGTGATAGAAAAAGTAGGACTGCCATGGGTTAACTCAACATAAGGGGGTGAAGGGGGAAACCCCCTGGCACCCATAGATCCAGAGAGGAGTAAGCCTTCTCTCAGGTAGAAGAGGGTTGGAGGGGCCCCTGAGAAAGCACAGATGGGGGGGGGGATCCTTTTCAGAGGTGGAGCGGCTCTAAAGATAATAAAGGGGAAGCTCATTTGCCTATGCGGATGGTGATAGGTGAACCCCTCCACCGTTTGAAGGGGTGTGTCATGTTACCTCATCCTTCCCGACACCTAAGGAGGGTCAGGGTGGGCTTATGGATGGATCCTCATGTGCAGTTCCACTATTACTTTCACTTGTGGCCATAATATGGGAAGAGAAAAAGGAACTCATGGAGAGTAGATACTATGACCTCCCAATCACTTGGAAGTTTAAGAGAAAACTCTCCATAGGATCATAATCGGTCTCGGTCCAGGGTTGATGGGCTTTCCCAACCTGGCTCGCCATTCAGACACAATTGCGCTGGAGTTTTAACCATACAGAACGGTACTGGCATTGCTACCTTATAAGTGGACTGGAAGAAGGTGTGCAGAGTCGATGGCCCAGCACACCCCACACCTAATACTTGTCCTAACCAGTGGTCTTTCAGCCCTTGCATCAGGTAGGGACCTCAGAGTATACACTGCTACTTGGCTAAGGCTTATAAGAGGACAAAAGTGTGCTGGGTCGCCAGAGCTTCTGTGGATAGAAGAGCAAGTTTGGAAAGTGGGGGGGAAGCAGTGGTGGGATTCAAAAATTTTGAGAACAGGTTTTCTTACTGCAGGTCTCACTAGCAACAGGTTCTATCGCTATAGGTCTCTAGCAGCAAACCATAATATGTGCAAAGATTGATCTTTAGTACTTAAATACTTGAAGAAGGTGCATGGACCCCGCCTGGCCATCTCATTGTCGAGACCGCCATCCTCTTAGGTTGTTGCATACTATAGTCTATGAAGTGAAATTCTAAATTTTATTTATTTTCCCAACTTTAAAAAAGCTTGAGAACCCCTCATTTAAGCTAACAACTGGTTCTCGGGATAAATAAAATTCCAAGAAGAGGTTTGACGAACTGGCTGAATCGCATTAAGTTGCTTAGGAGGGTATGTAATAAAGAGATAGGCAGTTCCACTAACGACTAGGGTAGGTGATCACCTATTATTATCATACCCTAGTGCTAGATGATTTAAAGATGGCATGCAGTCTACCAAGGCACCATGGCTACCGGACAGAACTCTGTCCAAGTGGGAACAGTCCTCATAGTACAAAGTGCGGGTAGTAAAGGTTGAGGGGGATAGCTATAATAATAATTAATAATAAGAGTACTTAATAATAACAATAATATACAGAATACCCAGTAATAGTAATAAGCAATAACTGTAATAAATAATTATAAATAATAATAATCATAATTAATACTAATAAAAAATAAAAATAATAATAAAAAGGTAAAGTAGTGCTGAGAGGGGGTGAGTGGAAAGCGCACCAACAACTTTCCCAGGCCCATCAGAGAGTTCAAGTCAACCTAGTGACAGTGCTGCACTCAAGCTGGGAGGATGTGCAGGTCCTCCAAGTACTAAAAGTAACATGCTACAGAGGGTACTCCCCTTCATGTGGTAGCAATACTAACCAGCCTGCACCGATTCAGGAAGCCTATCACGATCGAACAACAAGGGTGTAGGGGGTGGGTCTCGAGGCCTCTCCCTGTTTCATCATCACACGCTCAAACTTGACTGCTCCTTGGTTACCAGCTCTTTAGTGATATCTCCCAATAAGTAAGTAGTCCTTGAGTTACCTAAAATAAACTACTGTCTGTATTAGTAGCCACTGGGTCCAAAGAACACTTATAATAGCAATTTGGGTAAGGCCAGCCACATTCACCAGAAGGCTCACCTGCAAGAGATGAGCGACCTTCTGTTCTCAACCAATTATTCTAGCAAAAGCTTGTCTTTGATAACATAAGAACATAAGAAAAGAAGGAGACTGCAAAAGACCATTCATGGCCTACACTTGGCAGCTCCTGTTCCATTCAACACACAATAGACTTCTTACCAGAGAAAAGTCATCAACATTGTCACCCTTAACAGGAGTTCGTCAGATCTAATCTACAATATACATAAAATGCATCCAGAGGATTATGTCCATTCATGCAACCGCAAAATATAGTCTTCCCACTCCTTAGAAAAATATATACATATGTACATAAAAAAAAGTCAGTCCCATCTAGCAGCTTCATCCATATATTTATCTAATCTATTCTTAAAACTACCCAGAGAGGAGGCTTCTATCACATGCCTAGTGAGCCTATTCCATTCATCTACCACACGATTTGTAAACCAATTCCTCCCAATCTCCTTCCTAAACCTATACTTATCAAGCTTAAACCCATTGCTACGTGTCCTGTCATGTTCACTAAGTATAAGAACCTTACCCAGATCCCCTTTATTATATCCTTTTACCCATTTGAAGACTTCAATCAATTTCCCTCTGACTCTTCTCCTTTCCAATGTATGTAGATTTAGTTTTCTGAGCCTTTCACCATAAGGTAAGTTCCTTAGCCCACCAATCATCTTTGTCATCCTTCTCTGCACAGACTCAAGCAAATCAATATCCTTCCTATAATATGGTGACCAAAATTGTACTGCATAGTCTAGATGAGGCCTAACTAGCGCCAGATACAGTTTTAGAATGACTTTGGCACTCTTATTGCTTACACTCCTCCTGATGAATCCCAATATCCTATTAGCTTTATTCTTAGCATTTAGACATTGCTTTCTAGGATGAAGGTCTGAACTTACCAAAATACCCAAGTCTCTCTCACAATCAGTCCTCCCTAAAATTCTGCCATTTAATTTATAACTATTCAATGGATTATTTCTACCTATACTAAGTACACTACATTTGTCTATGTTAAACTTCATTTGCCATTTCTCGGCCCAATTGGACAGAATGGTCAATTCCTCCTGCATTACAACAGCATCAGAATCAGCCCTAATGGCCCTACCTAGCTTAGTATCATCAGCAAATTTACTCAGGTCACTACTTATACCTATGTCAAGATCATTAATATAAATTAAGAATAGCAAGGGACCCAAAACAGATCCTTGAGGAACTCCACTGCTAACACACCCCCACTCAGATTTAACTCCATCTATACTAACTCTTTGCTGTCTGTCACCAAGCCATGACTGAATCCACCTAAATATACTGCCATCGATCCCATGTGCTTTAACTTTGCTCAGAAGTCGTAAGTGTGGCACTCGATCAAAAGCCTTACTAAAGTCCAAGTATAAAATATCATAGTTTTCATCATTATCTGCTGCTTCATACACCTTACTATAAAAAGACAGCAAATTAGTGAGACATGGAACATATAACTATTGGCTAGCATGCTGCCATCAGTACACCAAATGTCAAGGAGGGTGTTTGAAGCCAGCAAGCTCGAAAATGCCAGATAACTACTCAATGAGGGGCCATGACATCATTGAGGCTCCATTCACCTAAGGTATGACTTTTGCTGTCTGGGCCTTACCCTCCCTACCCTACCCAAGTGCGCCACAAGACTGGACATGCCATTCTTGGCCTGTCAGCCTGCCAAAACAGCAAGGAGCCCATCCATTCCCATAAGCCCCGCCCTTCTCCAGAAAGAGAAGAACTATTCTCTTCCTTATTTGAATACGAGAGCAGGAAGTGAACCCTCTTCATGGATAGTTGGAGGAGAGTCCCTCCACAGCTAAGAGTAGTGCCTTAGGTTTTACCTTACACTCTTTCTGAGGGCCAAAGCCATGATAAATTTAACAAAGAAAAAAGAATGCATGAAAAGTTGATACTATGACTCCCTCCCCCCAAAAACGCCTTGGGAGGTAAAGGAAAAAGTCCCCATAGGATCAGAAACATTGGCTTACATATTCAAGCTAAGATGGGCCTAGACAACCCAACCCATCATAATGGTGACTTTGTCCTGAAGCTTTAAACCATAAGATAAGGAATGGTGATGGCATATCCACCTCATATATGCTAAGGAAGCAGTAAATAGGGTCAGCAAATCTAATACCTCCCCTAGTCAGCAGGATTTTATCCCTCACATGCCACTAGGCATGTTATGGTAGGAGTATGAAAGTGCACCAAAGCCACAAGAACCTCTCTAGATAGTAAGAATAAAAGTTGGAATGGGGAAGACATGGGTATGTAATAAAGAAGAATAGAGATAGAAGTATCAACTCCATGAAATCAGTTGTGTTTCAAAGAAGATGAAAATATTTGACATCATTGTATGAAATGGGTGGACACAATGGGTTGAGAACAAGCTCTTGTACAAAATGGCAGGCAAGTCCAGAAATATACAAGAGCCACAGGAAATTTTAAAAATCATTCCAAATGCAATCTCTGATTACATCTTTGTATATAAAGACAAAAGTACACAATAAATTTTATGTTTCTGCAGTCGGTTTATAAAGTATTAGCATTTAATCAGAGAAAAGAAAGAACAAATAGTAAAGGGTAGTATAATATTTCAGACATTAACTCCTATTGGCTCTTTGTATTATTCTACCTTCATTTGGATGTGATGATTTTCTACTTCGCTGGAATTCACCCTCTAGACGTTTGAGTTCAACTTCATAACATTTAACTCTCGACCTTAACTTCTCTCGTTGGTCTTGTGGTGTTTCTCGTACTTCCAGTTCCATGTGTTCAAGCTAAAGAAATATATAGTATATATTTTAGAGTACAAATTACAAACATAATTGAGGCCAAACAATGGATGCTGAATATTTAAATGTTACATAAGTATTTACAGTGAAACTACTATTCAATTTTTGACTCAGAGATGAGGTCAGCACACTAATACCACTAGAAAATACCCTCTATCCCAGGGTTTCCAAACCTCTTTTAACCCAGTGCCTACTTTGAACCCGGAATTTTTTTATGGCCCATGAAATTATTAGAGCCCCAAAATACTTCACTTTTACATATGCATAATATATTCAATAGAGATAACAGTCATGTCTATTTATTGCACATACACAATTACACAAGCATCAAAAATATTTTGCATCTCCAATGAAACAACCATTTCTAACCATTATATATTTTCATAATTTTTCTAATATAATGTATAATAAAATACTTTCACTGGCAAAAAAAAAAAAAATTAATGCCAAAGATAAAATTTTTTGTTGGCTTCAAAATATAAAACCATTTTCAAAATAAGAAAAGCTATAATAAAATTGTGGCTGATGCAGCTTAACAAGTTTTTTTTTGTCAGGATTCATGCTTGTTAAAGACAGACAAAGATCGCCTCAACTTACAACTTCTAAGCAGTTTTGTTCTTTTGATAATAGCTGAGAGAATGCTAAAACCTGATTCTACTAGGTAAGACATTGGAAAGGCAATAATATATAATTTAATATTCTCCCAGAGCAATGGAAATTTGGCTGCAATTTCATTACTTTTCCACAAGTTATGGATTCTGTGTTTAAATTTAGCTTGATCAGTTTGATTACTCTGCAACTCAACATGGTTTTCTCATAGTATGATGTCAATATCAGCTGTATTTGTCTCAAATGGGTCTACCACCCAACTTGGAATCTTCATTTCTAGGAGATTTAAACCTAATTTCCTTATCATTGTGTTTTTTTCAAATGATCAATGTAAATGAAAATATCATCATTATGCAGCTCTTCAAGAGTGGCAGGAGTTGGAAAATGTAGCAACTCCTTATGCCTGATATTAATCTTGAACAAACAAAGCTTTCAAAGAAAAGTACTGATTGCCTCTTTGCAAAGTAAAAGATTCATACTTTTTCCTTGTAGCTGTTTGTTCAGCATAGGTATTTAGCTTATTAAATATATCTGAAAGGTAGAAAATGTTGGATTTTGCAGCTATGATTTCTTCTCCAAGCTTTGTGCCAGTTAGGAATAATTCAACACTTTCCCATAGTTCAATGAAACAATGCATCACACCTCTGTATGTAAAATTAGTTTTCTAACCTCTTAATTATTAGCACAAACTTGGCGGAAAACACAATCTTGAAGTGGATTTGACTTGATAAGATTAACAACCTTTTACATTATCATGAACATCTTTCAAACGTCCTCCTAATTTTTCACAATTAAATGTTGCCAATGAAGCATGCAGTGTATGCAAAACACATTGGGGGCAGTCTCTTTTAAATATTCAATAAAGCCCTGTATCAAACTACCATAACAGCAGCACCATCAGATGCACATGTTATGATGTTACCCATTGGAATATTTTTTTCTTGGAAATATATATATATTTTTTTTTATTAAGGGGCTATCTGGCGACTGCCGACTTAGGCATAAGTTGCCGTAAACAAACAGCCTAGTTCTAGGCTACTTCAAAATAATTCAACAGGAAACAACAATAAAAAGAAATAACAATAACAAAGCAATAACAAAAACGATAACAAAAACAACAACAACAATAAAACCGGGTTAAATGAAAGGGAGAAGGCCGGCCTCCCCCCAAAAGTCAATAAGTCCACCAGTCATGGTGCACGCACTCGTCCCGAGTACAAGGGACAGGCGGTAGCGACCCCGCCCATCCCGGTACCGAGACAGGTATCGTGCGCGAAGATCACCCAGACTGGGACATTCGACAAGAATATGCCGAACAGTCTGGGGAACGACGCAGTCGTTGCAATAGGGCGCATGCGAGCGCTCCATCAAGTAGCGATGCGTCACACGAGTGTGTCCGATTCGAAGACGACAGAAAGCAACCTGAAGCCGCCGCGGCATTGGGGGATAGGTCCATGGGAACAGTCGCGGCGCAATGGCACGCAACTTTAAGTTCCCTTCGACCGTCTCCCATCTTCTTTGCCAAGCAGTCCGAAGAGCTGCCCGTATTCCAGCCATGTAGTCGGTGTGAGGAAGAGCGAAACGCTGGTCCGGTCGCACTCTTTGGCGCCCTCATCGGCGCGCTCATTTCCCGCAATTCCTACATGTCCAGGAACCCAGCAGAAGATAATCTCGACATCTGCCCGGCTCGCCAAAACCGTGGCGTCACGGATATCGCGAACCAGGGGATGCGGAGTTCTTGGAAATAGTCTAATACTTCTTTAAATATTGTTGCTTCTTTGGTATCTATTACAAGACTGCAGAAAAAAGCATTTCTTCTCTGAATTCACTTTTATCATCCCAAAACCTAACATAAGCCAATAAGAATGGCTTATTAGGTAAAATTGTTTCATCAATCTGGAACGCAAAATTCCTTACTTGCAAAAGTGCAACTATGTAGTTGATTTTCAATATCCTCTGCAATTCCATCAATGCGTCTTGATACTGTATTGTTGCTTAATGGAACAGAATCAATAATTTCTCGGGGACTCTGTTGCATAAGAGTAGAAACTGCTACAGATATTGAGAGCAAAATCAAATCTTCACCAATAGTATGATGTTTTCCAGTTTTTGCTATTAGCTTGAAAATTTAATAAGATGCGATGAAACCTTTGTCTAATTTATTCTGATTCTTGCTGAATAAGGAAGTAATAGTGCTCTGTCTTTGGAAAGCATCACAAAGTTTACCTGAGCCTATACTATCATTAGAAAGTTCTGTCATATATATGAGACACATTGGCTTTGTTATATCGCTTGGAGACTATAAAATCATATGCTAAAAACTCGCTGAGTATTGTTGGCATAATTTGTAAATATCAGCCATGGGTAGTCTATGAGGAAAAAATAAATTGATAACTACCTAGAATCTAAATACAAATATATTGTTATATGATTGGAAAAATAACTTAATATAATTAATGATTGAACTTCCTATTTTAAGTAACAGTTATTCAGGAATGATTAATACACAAATACATAAAACTATCAGGGATATATATTTTGTGTGTGCTACCTGTGTCCTGCATAGGCAACAAAATTTAATTTTAATTTTTATATTAAATATTAAATTCATCTAATTATATTTTTGGATTAACCAATTATTTGCTATTTACTTTTTATGCTCACTCTGATATAGAAGCACAGCCTATTGCAGAACTCACAGTACACCACTGAAAACTATACCAATAGTCCCTCGTTTATTGCAGGCTTTAGGTTCTAACACCCCCCCTCCCACACACACACACGAAAAGTGGAAATCCACAAAGTAGAAAGTATTGTTTATTATGCTATTTATATATATATATTTTAAGCCCTTATGAAGCCTCCCTACATTCTTAACCTTTCCTACTCTTAATAACCTTTCCCATACTCTGATAAATACTCCCTCTGCTCTTAAACACTTTCTACGCTCGTAATAATACATAATTTTTATGTACTGTACTACAACTTGAATTTCAATGATGATGAATGTACTGCACAACCAAGAAGAGCACTTACAGCTCTTCTGGAGGCGTCGTTTAAACAGGCCCTTCGTCAGGTGGTGCAGTATCCTTGGCCTCATCAGTAGCTTTTGTTTCCACTGAAGGCATAGGCATAACTGGCGACGCCCTCTGAGTTAGGAACATGGTTATGGGGAGTTGCTGGCGTTGTTTTTTTTTCTGGGCAAGAATGGATTTATACACTGACATGGATCCTTCCATTGAATTTGCAAATTGCAATGAACGAATCATCTGGGGGTCCCATTCTTCAGCCACTCATTGAAGTTCTTTGGCCATTCTGACCATGGTTGCGAGGCGCTCGAGTGTTAGGCCAACCTCTTCTTCTTTAGCTCATGGTTCCTCTTCCTCTTCTTCACTTGCAGACTTTGTCATCTCTGTCAGTTTGTCATCTATCAACGGTTGTGAGTATGCATCTACTAATTCATTTATGTCCTCGGCAGTCATGTCACCGAAGCCATCTCCTCTGAGCCTTCTTGCCAGTCTCACAGACGTATCAACTGCAGAGTAGCGGGCTTCGTCAGGAGAAAAGCCCTTGTAACCGTGGACCACTTCTGGCTACAGTTTCTGCCAACTTGCATTCAAAGTTTCTGTCTTCATGTCCTTGATGGCCTTCTGGATATTTTGCAGACACGAAGCAATGGTGTAGTCACGCCAGTTAGCCCTCAGTGAGAAGTTATCTTCAGAGTCAATAGCTTCAACAATATTTTCTAGGGCAGAGCGTGTATAAAGCACCTTGATCCACTGGCTGAATAAGTGATGTGGTGTTTGGTGGCAAGAATTCAATCTGAACACCATTGTAAACACATCAACTGATGAATGCCCTCCAGCATTGTCCATGAGTTTTTTTGTTGTTTTTTTAGAGCCCATCTGGCGACTGCCAACTTAGGCATAAGTCGCCAGAAATACGACAGCCTAGAACAGCCTGATAAAAGTTTGTGAGGAAATGTTATTTTCTCAGGGTGAAAATTGAGTGATTTTATAATTTTTTGGAGACTTCTAAATTACTACAGCATGATAAATATAACTATCCTTTGATAGAAACTAATTTTATTTTATCTTAACACATAATTCAGCAATAAAGCTAGGCCAAAAATCTCAAGCTATAGTCAGTGCTTTAAAGCTAATTTATTCTGTCAGAGAGGTGCAGCCAGTCAAATTCATTCTCTGCCAGGCTACTCTTTCTCATCACCAGTACAAGTCTTATGACATAACTCTTTAAAAAATTGTAGTAGAAGATGCTTGTGCTCATAATGAATCACTAGTTTTTAAAAAATTAAAATCTAAAGCTACTAAAATAACTCAATAAAATTTAGCCTCAACTAACTAATTTTATGGTGTGAGCAGCCATGGATGAAATGAGAATGATTGGTGAGTGGAGAAGATGGTGAAGCTGCATTTACAAGCAAATGATGCACTATGCATGGCATACAGCTTGTGGAATCTCCCCTGCATCAATAAGGAGGTTCAATGTTTTTTTTGTTTTTTTTTTGTAGAGCCATCTGGTAACTAACTGCCCACTAGGGCATCAGTCACTGGAAACACGACAGCCTAGAACTAGGCTACTTTAAAATAAAAATATGAAAAACTTAATTAGGAAGCAATCTCCAGCAGCGGGGAGAGGTCCCCCTCACCCCGGTGCAGGAGCGTGCAACCTACTGGGACATTCGACAAGAATGTGCAGAACAATCTGGGGGACGATGCAGTTGTCACAATAGGGCGCAGGCGAGCGCTCCATCAAATAGCGATGCGTCATAAGAGTGTGTCCGATTCAGAGATGACAGAAAGCGACCTGAAGCCGTCGCGGCATTGGGGGATAGGTCCATGGGAACAATGGCATGCAACTTTAAGTTCCCTTCGACCGTCTCCCATCTTCTTTGCCAAGCAGTCCGAAGAGCTGCCCGTATTCCTGCCATGTAGTCAGTGTGAGGAAGAGCGAAACGCTGGTCCAGGCGCAGAGTCCTCGCAGACTCTTTGGCGCCCTCATCGGCACGCTCAGTCCCCACAATTCCTAAATGTTCAGGAACCCAGCAGATTTTTTTTTTTTTTAATTTTATAGAACCCATCTGGCAACAACCCAATTGGGCATAAGTCGCCGAAAAACACGACAGCCTAGAACTAGGCTACTTTAAAATAAAAATATGAAAACTTAACAATCGATATAAATTGGAAAAACTTAACAGTCAGGAAGCAATCTCCAGCAGCGGGGGGGGGGGGGGGGAGGTCCCCCTCACCCCGGTGCAGGAGAGTGCAACCTACAAACAAAACAATAACAAAAAAAGAACCTTAAATAAAGGGGAGAAGCCCGGCCTCCCCCCAAAAGTCAACAAGTCCACAAGTCAATGTGCACGAATCTGTCCCGAGTACAAGGGACAGGCGGTAGCGACCCCGCCCATCCCGGTACCGAGACAGGTATCGTGCGCGAAGATCACCCAGACTGGGACATTTGACAAGAATGTGCCGAACAGTCTGGGGGACGACGTAGTCGTTGCAATAGGGTGCAGGCGAGCGCTCCATCAAATAGCGATGCGTCACACGAGTGTGTCCGATTCGGAGACGACATAAAGCAACCTGAAGCCGCCGCGGCATTGGGGGATAGGTCCATCGGAACAGTCGCGGCGAAATCGCACGCAACTTTAAGTTCCTTTCGACCATCTCCCATCTTCTTTGCCAAGCAGTCCGAAGAGCTGCACATATTCCTGCCATGTAGTCGGTGTGAAGAAGAGCGAAACGCTGGTCCGGTCGCAGAGTCCTCGCGGACTCTTTGGCGCCCTCATTCCCCGCAATTCCTACATGTCCAGGAACCCGGCACAAGATAATCTCGACATCTGCCCGGCTCGCCAAAACCGTGGCGTCACGGATATCACAAAACAGGGGATGCGGAGATTCCAATGCCCCGAGAGCACTCAGGGCGCTTTGTGAGTCGCTATAGATCACAATCCGGTCTCCAAACTGGGCACGTCACGTAATCTCCCGTACCGAGTGGTGTATTGCCACCTACTCGGCCGTGAAGACAGACGCAGCACCTGGTAGAGCCCCGCTGACTTCAAACAGAGGGGATACGGCGTGGAAGCCGACCCCCTCTTGGGACTTGGAGCCATCTGTATACACTGGCACGGTTCCAGCGTGACACGATGTGTGCTCCAAAAAGGTCGAACGCAATACTCCCGGTGCAGTACAAGCTTTGGGAGCAGAGGCGTGGCGACAAATAGCCAAATGTGGTACCCTCCAGGGTGGCGTCCTGGGCAGAACCAGGGGCACCACCGGCCCGAGAGCTATATCTACCTCTCGAAGGAGTTTCCTGGCCCTAAGCTTTGGGCTTAAGGTATGACTGGCGTCTCCAGGCGGCATAGGCACCATCGAGATCAGCTGCGGATGCAGTGAAAGCTGTTGGCGACTGAGGGAGGCACTGGGCTCGAGCGTACAGGCGAGTGATGCACTGCACGCAGCGCAGATCGAGTAGCATCTCCCCAGCATCGACCAACAGGCTCTCAATAGGGGAAGTGCGGAAGGCAACGGTCGCAAGGCGAAGGCCGATGTGGTGGATCGAATCCACCTTCCGCAATAAACTCTCGGCTGCGGATGCATAAAACTCGCATCCGTAGTCCAGCTTCGAGCGAACAAAGGATCGATAAAAAATTAGGGCAGTAGCCCTATCAGCGCCCCAAGCGCTGAACGTCACGGAACGGAGAATATCCATGGCGCGGGTACAAGAGACCCTAAGGCTGCGAATATGAGCCTCCCAGGTGAGGCGTGGGTCGAATACAAGGCCAAGGAAACGGTGAGACTCAACCACATCCAGGTGCACCCCATTAAGAAACAAATCTGGGTCGGGGTGGAGCCGTGGATGGCGGCAGAAGTGCACCACCTTATTCTTGGCCAAAGAAAACCGAAACCTGTGCGCTTCGGCATAGCGAGAGACGCGGTTAAATGCCTGTTGGAGTCGACGCTCCAGAGTTGGTATCTGGTCCGCGCCAAAAGAGATCGAAAGGTCGTCCACTTAGAGCGTAGCGAGAACATCTTACGGCAGCACCGAGGTGATGCCGTTGATGCTCAGGGCAAAGAGTGTGACACTGCGAACACTTCCCTATGGGACACCCTCTTCCTGCTCCTTTGGGCAGGAGAGAGCTCCCCCCACCCGTATGCGGAAACGACGATCTCGCAAAAATCCAGATATAAAGACTGGGAGGCGTCTCCTTGCGCCCATCGTGTGGAGAGTCTCCATGATACCGTATCGCCATGCGGTATCATAGGCCTTCTCCAGATCGAAAAAGACCGTGGCGTAGTGCTGTCTACGAAGGAAAGCCTCGCAGAGGGCATTTTCTATTCGGAGCAGAGCATTCGACAAGGAGATGAACTTGCGCAAGCCGCCCTGTGCAGAAGACAGATGGCCTTCGCTGTCAGGAAAAAGGCTAGTCTAACATTTACTAATTTCTCAGTCAACTTGCACACGCAAGAGGTTAGAGAGATTGGGCGGAAACCGGTCGGAGTAGAGTGATCTTTCCCCGGCTTACGAAAGTCGAGCACAGTAGCGACTTGCCAGGAATCTGGGAGAAGACCTTCCACCCAGATCCTGTTGAACAAATCTAACAGAAAGGCCATGCCTCGCTCACCCAGGTGTCGAAGCATGGCGTACAGGACATCGTCCGGACCATGGGCGGTGTCCGCACACGAAGCCAGAGCGGAGCGCAACTCACTCACAGTAAACTTGTCGTTGAAGGATTCTCTGCCTCTGGAGGTAAAGTCCAGCCGGCGGCCTTCCACGACATGCCAACGTGCATTGAATGCTGTTGGAGCAGCATACAGGCTAGAGAATGCGGAAAAAGCGGTCGCGAAGGATTCCACCTGGACGCGGGGTCCGAGATTGCGGTCCCATTCTCGTGGAGAACGGGAGGGGGGTCCTGCAAGAACTTGCCCCGAATCCTGTTGACTAGCTTCCACACCTCTGCTAGAGGAGTCTTCCCGTTCAGTGAAGACACGTATGCCCGCCAAGAAGAGCGGCGGGCGTACTTGGAAATATACAGGAACCTAGTCCTAGCCCGACGAAATTCAGCGATAGTGAAATCGTTCGGGCGGCGCTTATAGCGCATGTAGGCATAACGCTTCTGTTTGAGGTCCGTCTCACACTCAGCCGACCACCATGGGAGTGGTTGGCGTGCAAAACGGCCAGACGTTCTGGGAATAGTAGTCAGGCCCGCGGCGATGAGGTTGCCGGAGAACTCAACGGCCTCATCTACCGACCTAAACTCCTGGACTGAGATAGAGAATTCAGTCATTTCCTGAAATGTAGGCCACTGCGCCCGCGCCAAGAACCACCGAGGTGGGCTCTCAGGCGGCAGTTGCCATGAAAATGATATTTGAATCGGAAAGTGATCACTACCATGGAGATCATCGACCACCCCACAATCAAAATCAAGCTGTGCATCCGAAGAGCACCAAGATAAGTCAAGGCAAGAAAATGAAGCGGTTCTCAGACAGTGATACGTAAACTCATCCACGTTTAGGACACCCATCTCAAGCCCTTCGATCAGATCGGCAAGGACTTGTCCCCTGGGATTTATTGAGTAATCTCCCCAGAGAGGATGCCTGCCGTTCAGATCTCCAAGCAAGAGAAAGGGCATCGGCAACCGTGACACGACGCGGCGGAAGTCCCCCGCGTCGAAGTCAGCTGACGGGGGAATGTACGCAGAAATGATAGTATACTTCTTATCCAGGTGCAGCTGCACAGCCACTGCCTGAAAGGAGGTATCTAAAGAGAAAGGAAGAACGGAGACATCATGCCGGATGTAAACCGCGCATCCTCCAGCGGTGAGGTCACAAGACCCTTATACCACGCAAGGGCGGGCAGGGGGCCCGCGCCTAGCATGGTCTCCTGCAAAACGATAGCTAACGGGGAACGGGATGAGACGAGCCTCCGCAGCTCCTCCCAGTTGGCCCGGAGTCCACGGCAATTCCATTGAAGGAAAATGCCCTCCAGGCCTAGCTCAGAGGAGACGCGGGATCCCTCCTCGAACAGGAGACCCTCACGGGAATGGCCGTACGCTTCCCGGAGGCAGAACCACGAGCGCTGTTTGTCGGACAAAGCGCTGAAGGCGCTGTCGCCTTCGAGGACTTATTGGGGGAGGTTGGACTCGCCATGCGAGTCTTTTCCTCCCCCCGCCTCGAAACCTAAGGCGGGCGTTGCGGCTTCGGAGGCGGGAGGCCCTCTTTTCGAGGAACCACCGTCTCTGAGCCACTCTCTCCACCACTAGGCGTGGGCGAAGGAGCCGAAGCTTCTTTCGGGGAACAGCTTTAGGAACCCCGGAAGATGGCCTAGCGACCAACTTCAGGGGTGTTGCCTCCTGTGAGTCTAACGACTCGCTGGAGCGCGTGGCCGTTTCACCTTATGGGAAACGGTTACGCTGGGGGAAGAGGGGGCAGCCCTGGTTTTAGCCGGGGCTGGGTGTAAACCCTTTTTGCCGCCAGCTTTACCAGGGGAGCACCCGGGTTGAGTAGAGCCCGCAGAAGGGCTCCGAATGGGCGCGGAAACAACCGAGCTCGTTGGCCTGGATGGGCCAGGAGAAGAGGGTGCCTTTCCAACTATCGAGGCATATGACGTCCCAGGCAGAGCCGGGCGCACCAGGACCAAGTCCTTAGCCTCGCGGAATGAGAGTCGATCCTGGGCCTGAACGGCCAGGATTTATTTCTCAATGAGATATGCCCCACATTGTTTCGAAGAAGAGGGGTGCGGCTCTCCGCAATTGACACACTTGGACACACATTATTTAGACTTATCGTGTGCAGCCTTGGAGCAATTTACACAGACTTCGGGTTACCCTGCCTTTGCACATCTACAAGAACGATTCGTATGTCCGAAGCGGTGAGAGTAATAGCACCACCGCGGCAGTGGGACGAATGCCTTCACGCATTAGCGGTACCAACCGGCACGCACCGACTCAGGGAACTTGTCACAGTCGAACGTGACAAAGAGTGTAGGGGTGGGTCTCGAGGCCCCCTCCGTTTTCTCATCACACATCCGACCTTGACCGCCCCATGGTCGACCAGCTCTAAGGTGATGTCCTCTAGGGAGTAGTCAACGAGTTCCCTCGCATTAACTAAACCTTTCACAAAGTTCATGGTAGAGTGTGGCATCACACTCACCGGGGTGCCATGAAGTGTCCGAAGAGCACTTATCTTGGCCGCCTCGGCGGGGTTCGCCGCATTCGCCAGAAGTTCCTGTCCGAGAAATGCGCCACCTTCGGCTCTCTACCAATTACACTAGCTAATCCTCTCCTCTGGTGGACATGCTGCCATCAGTGGAGCGAATCATGAGGAAGCGTTCGAAGCCAGCGGGCTCGAAAACGCCAGGTAACCTCTGAATGAGGGGCCCCGATGTCATCCAGGCTCCGCCCTACGCACTTTTGGTCTTTGTCATATTCGGGGGCTCCGCACCCCGGGGGGCAGAGGGGCTGGATGTGCAAATCTTGGCTTGGGCGCTTTCCAAAGTGGGAGCAGACCTGTCCGTCTCCGCAGCCCCCGCAGATGGAGAGGAGCCCAGAGTCTTCTTTGTCCTTTTCTTTTTTGGAGAGGAGGGCGGGAAATGGACCTGCTTTTCACCTCCGCCGGCAGAAGCCCCCTGGCCAGATGGACCGGCCTCAGCCAGGTCCTTCTCCGAAATGGAGAAGGTCCTGGTAGTCATAGGGGCACCTGTCAGAGGAGATCCCTCCCCTCCTTGTACTGCCTCAGAAACCCTGGCCGTTTGAGGAGGTCCTTGCATAGGGGCGAATTCGGGTTCGGTGTTTGGCGCCGAGCCTGGATTCCCCCCATGGAAAGCCCAACCGTCTGCGGCTGGGTTTCCTCAAGGACCATGTCTATCACAGGAGGGGCCTCCAGTTGGCCCTGCCCTCCCAGGACATCGCAGGTCCCCTTGGCATCATCACCAGTCTTGTTTGGGGAGGAACAGGCCTTGACCCCGGCAAGGTTTAATATTCTTGCCTGCAGGTCTTTTGAGGGAAGCGATCGAAGGGGCCTGGCTTCCCTCTCCCCCCTAAGGGGGTTTGCCCTCCCAAGCCGCTTCGATGTGGAGCGGCTGGCTTTCTTGGCAGTCCCCTTGGAAAGGAAAGAGGGGACTGCCGCTGGAAATAGGGAGGTGCCCGAAAGCACCTCCAGAGAAGGTGGTGAGGGGGAGTCCCCTGCCCCCGTAGGCGAAGGAGAGGAGTAAGCCTCTTCCCCGGTTAGAGAAATATGGAGGGTCCCCTGCGCCACAGGAGGGAGGGGAAAGGAACCTCCATTTTTTCACTGGAGCTGCCCGAGGGCGGCTCCATCGTTTGTTAAGGGGGGATTGAAGGGGTGTTTTTTTTAGACTCATCATTGGGCATGGTGACCCTCTTTTAATTATGGGATGCAACCGCTCATCACCTCTCGCAGTTGCCCGCACTGCAAGATGTGCTTACAGGCCTGGCAGAGCCAGGCGCTACCATTTGGGACCACCCCTCCTGCCTGGTGGGCTGTCAGTCAATTGGCATGGTAGATCCACCTTGAACACGGCGTAAAAGGATAGATTGTGAAGAGGAGAGGAAAAGGGATGTGAGGAAGGTATGGGTGGGGATGAAGCAGGTTGTTAAAAAAAAAACATCCCAAACCGGAGCTCAGGGGTTAGGGAACGTTGTCCCCTCCCCCCTCAGTCCCGATCCAGGATGGTTGGCTTGAGAAGGTCAGCATCTACCCTGTGAAATTAGAGGCTGACCAGAGAAAGTTGTGGGAGAGGTTGTATGAAAAGCGAGGAAACAAGTGTTTTGAAGGAAGGAGAAGAGGCTAAGCTGGGGTCGGATGGGGTGCTGAGTTCCGTCAGCACGGCGTCCAGGATAGCAAATCGCCGCGCCCCTTACGGGGTGGAGGTTCAATGTAGAAGACACATGTAAAGCACCAGTCGCTGAAGGGACGTGATAGATCAAATTTACTTTGCACAATAAATGCTGTGACATATGGCATGAGGACATGCCATATGCCTCAGAGCATAAAAAGTCCATGACGCATGTACAAAAGAGCCTAGGCCTCCGAATTTGTGCATCCCAGCTGAGGTTTTGGTCAAATAGAAGACCAAGAAATCAGTACAAGTCATCCAAGTGCACCATGTCCAAGTGAGCCTCATTAAGGAACAGGGCTTGGCTTAGGGTGATGGATGTGGTGACAGTAAAAGTACACTACCATGATCTTATCCAAAGAAAGCTGAAACCTGGTGCTTTTAGGCATAATGAGACATGGTGCAGCCTAAAAAAGTTGTAGATATAAATCATGGTGAGAATGTTGCTTGGCAGCACCAAGTTGATACTGTTGATGTGTACAACAAAGAGAGTAAAGCTGGGGACATCCTCCTATTTCCTCATGGGCTTGGTGAGGCATGATCCCATACATAAGGGAAAATGACGATTTTTGTAGAAACTCTGTAAAATGGTTAGGCATTCCATCACCCCTATTAAATGATGGGTCTTGATAATACAATATTACCATGCAGTATCATAGGTCTTCTCCATATTGAAAAACTGGGGCAAAATGTTGCCTGAGAAGGAAAGTTGTGCAGATAACTCTCTCCAACTGGAGCAGAGCATCCAATATGGAATGGAACTTATTGAAACATAACTATCAGCTCTTGAGGAAATAAGCTAAACCTTTACCAATTTTTCCATCAACTTTCCCACACAGGAGGTGAGAGAAATTTAGCAGAACCCAAGAGAGATCTTTCCCAGTTTCCAAAGAGTAAACATGGTAGCCATTTGCCAAGAATCTCAGAAGATGCTATACAACCAGGTCCTGCTGAACAAAGTTAGCAAAAAGAACAAGCCTCACTCACCTAGGTGTCAAAGCATGGCAGAATGCAACTTGATCAATGAAAACAGGTCACTGAAGGGTTCCTCACCTCTGGAGGTGAAGTCCAGTTAGCAGCATTCAGAAACTGAGCAACATGGTTGGAATGTTGATGGGACAGCATCCCAGCTAGAGAATATGGAAAAAGCAGTCATGAAAGATTCTACCATGGAGGCTGAGTCCCAAGATGGTAGTCCAATCTTTCTAGAGAATGAATGAGGGCACCTGGGAGAACTTACAAGTATTCAGACAGGCTGCGTGTGCATCAGGAGAACAGGGAAAGGTCAAAGTAGGAAAACAAAGCTGTTCTTGGACAGTGATATGTGAATTCTTCCATATTAAGGATTGATCTCCAACTCTTAGACCAATTATGCAAGGAACTAGCCTCCAGCCCCTGAGATTGATCATGTGGTTCCTCTAGAGGGAGAATTACCATCTAGGTTTCAGAGAAGAAGAAAGGGCCTTGACAACCATGTTATAATGTGGCTCATCTCTACCTCATCAAAGCCAGGTAATTGTGGAATATACAGACAAGAGAATAACTCCTATAGAGGTGGAGCTGGACTACTACCGCCTGAAGGGAGGTTTGGAGAGCCAGAGGAAAATTAGAGATCACATCAGGTATAACTTTCATCTCATCTATCCACCCCTATCCATTGGAAGAGAGGGTCATGAAACTGATAACCAGGGTAAAGTGAGCAGGGAAGATGCATCCAATAGGGTCTCCTGAAAACAGCTAAAAAGGAATGGAAGGAGGCACGATTCTGCAGCAGCTCCCAGTTACACCATAGTCTGCAGCAATTTCACTAAAGGATCTTGACCTCTGGAGCTGCACCCCTTTTTGTCCACCAGCCATATATAGGTGATGCCAGGGAGTATATCCCACAAAAAGGTTCACAATGGGCAGTAGAGCTAACACAATTATAAGCACACAGGATGCATTCCTCGTTCCACAGACCATGAGAGAATAACTTCTTTAACCTCTCTAAACAAAACACAGTGGCTGGTTCTTCAAACCACAACAGGATTATCTCCTTAGTCTATCTAAACTAAAGAGTGAAATTTGCATGGCCAGGATCTAGCAAATGAATATTACACGAAAATTGGATGCCCACTGAAAATTCTAATTACACTGATTTAGACATCTAACAAATGTAATATTAGTCACATACACAAAAATTACTTTGCTGCATTTTAAATGACATGGCAGCACTTTAAATTTGTATCAAGTAGTGATACCATAGATTCCATCAAAGTTGAAGCAAGGATAAATAAACAAATTTATGGTCAACCTTGGTTTGCAGAAGAGATTAGTGATGCATTAATAGTTTATAGAGACAGTGACTCCCCAAAAGCCTAATCTTTATAAATGGACAGGTTGCTTTGTAGATGGAAGACAGGAGGTTGAAGATGACATGCTCAGTGGCAGACCATCAATATCAATAAGGAAAGAAAACCATGTGCATGCACTAATTAAGGAGGACTATTGAACAGGTTCAGTTTATTCCATCTTGATTAACCTACCGAGGCTCAGTAAGCTTTCTGTTATATGGAGTTAAGTTGAAAAATAAAATTTAGACTTTTTATTTTAATTGTATTCTATTTTTCCCCCCAAATTGAAGATTCCCTCACAGTTCTGAGCCATCCTAATATTATCATTCCAAGATTAACCAGAAGATTGGAAGAAGCATACTTTCACGGTCCTGTTGTTGAAATAATCTGACTAAGACAATGTACTTAACACCATCCATCACCCACACCAAAATAACCTGTTGCTTCAAGCCTGCCCCGGTGCCAGCCAAACAGCTGAAGTCTCTGTGAATGCGTCCACGCAAATGGCCCCCCAAAAACATTCTCACATCCACAAAAAATTGAGGCCAAGGGCATTCCCCAGCCGGATTCACATATGGTTGTTTTAAAAGTAAATAAATTCCATTATTTTTTTGAAGGTCAATTAGCGTCCAATATTAAAGTGAGCTTTGGGTCAACCATTACTTTATATTCATTTGTTTAAATTGGTAAGTTTCACTTAAACTCATTTAATTCATAGCTGTATAGTTTGTTTTGTTACATTTCATTTTTTTATGTTGTAATTAAAGATCTATTTTCTTAGAAGTATTTAATTCAATACTTGAAACGCTGAGCATCACATTAGAAATCCTCAAAGATTAAAATAATGTAATAATAATAATATAGCGCTCTTAGAGAAAATGTAATCAAGGAGTTTTTGAAGTACATAACAAACCTATATGTACGTACACCACCACTTGGTCCTTGCAATACCAGAACATAAATATTTGGTGTCAGGTTTTATGGGTATTGGAAGAACTCAGTGTAGTTGTTTGACTTGCTTTCCCTTCAGGAATAGTAAATGTGTGCCTAGCATTCAAATAAAAGTTAAACATAAAAAGGTCTGTCTATAAATTTGTGGTTAATTTCAGTGATTAGCCATTAAGGTTATTAATTAATTTTTTGGTGGAGTGGTATTCCACTTAGCAGAAAGTGTTTTAATAAGGGCGAGTTAGGCAGCGCACTACTTGTTTGAGGTTGCATAGGGACCTTTAACATATCAGTGAGTTTTGGGATGAACAGACAGAGATAAAATGGAAGCGTTTGACAGATTCCACCAACAAGCCCAAGCTTTGTGACTAAGAGGCATGGAACTAGTTGCATACATCCAGGAATGAGAAGACAAACCAGCAGATAGGGAAGCAGAAGAGAGAACAAAAATGCACTCATGAAAGTGAAGAAATTAGAATACTGATGGATATAAAAATAGAAGAAGGAAGAATACAGTGATAGAGAAGTAGAAGAAAGAAGAATACAGATGAAAAGAATAATAGACAAAACAAGAATACAGTGGAAAATAGAAGCAGAAGAAAGAATACCAAAGGGAAGTCAAACAAAAGAAAGAATAATACAGTTGAAAAGAGAAGCAGAAGAAATAAGAATAAAGATAGGAAGAGAAGCAGAAGAAAGAAGAATAAGATGGAAAGAGAACTAGCACAAGCAGAAAGAGAAGAGAGAAGAAAAAGAAAGAATGCTCGCACATGAAAGGGCATCGAGCAAGGATCAGATGGAAGTCACAGTCGGTGTATTCCAGCCTAGACCTAGGAAAGTACTTACGATGAAAACCCAGCCAAATGGGGTGACGAGGGAGGAAGAAGGAAGTGGAAACGTGGTATACCAAGGTAAACCGAGTCAGATGGTAGAAGCAGATAACGAGTATCCCCTACCCTTAGGATTCTTTCCCCAGAACAAAACATCCACGGTTACAATTAAAACCCCAATTTGCCGTGAGAGCCACAAACCCATTAACAATCCTGTAAAGAAACTTTTCCCCGACCCCATTATATCGAATCCAAACCCGATCTCCCAGTTTAGCTTGGTGAAGGATGACGATGGGACTCCTGTGCCCATCACTTATGCAACCATGCAATAGGCCGCCCTAGCCATAATGGGAAGATTAAAGTTATTCAGTTGCCATAAAAAAGGTAGTACCAGTACGTTGGAATTCCATTACCAGTTTATGACATACTTGGGTAGACACAATAACCAGAACAGCCAACTCATGTGCTGTAAAGTATTGGTCATCGAGCACCACTTTAATATTAATTATATCAAAGGTGCTGATAAGGTAAAGCATCTGTATAACCTGAGTCGAAACCCCATTGAGGGTTATTTCATCTCCTGTTAATCTTAAAATCATTTTCTTTTTTTTGTTGTTCATGTTTTGTGTATATATATTTAGGGTCTTAGGGTTTAGAAATGTAAGGATGTAGCTGGCTAGATATCACTTTAGAGCCAGGCTCCCTTTTTTTGTGTGTGTAATCGATGATTTGGTTTTTGTTTGTTTGTCTGTTAAATTGGGTGTTGTGAGATGTACCCAGTAGGCTCGCTAGGCCTAGGTCGATCACCTGCTTTTGTATGGCACGTGTACGCCTGAAATCAAAGAAACTTAAGTTAATAGGATGGTTGATCCAGCTAGTGGTAGGAATCAGTATTATGGTCTAAGACATATAAGTTTGCTTTTGTCGATGATGTTTATTTGATTGTTTGTTTTTTTGTTTATTTCACTGGAGTTTATCCCCCCCCCCCATTAACCTCTTTGAAGGGAGGAATGTGGGGAAATAGATAACCCACCCTAAAAACAGAGGCCCATTCCATCACCATAATGTCCTGGCATTTGACAGAGTAACCCGATTACTTAACCCCTCCCCCCTCTCTCCCCTCGCATCGCGGATCACCAGAAAGGCTTCCTCACAACCATGAGATGCTCGAATCATCAGATTTTGAGTCCCACGAGCCTAAAATTGGTTAAACCAGCAATAGTTCCCCTAAGAGTTGGGATTTAATTTCACTTCCTAGATGAAATTAGAGGAGCATTGACCAAAAGCCACAAGATGTTTTTAGGGTTAAGTGAAAGATGCTTGGAGAAGCACCATTAGAGGAGTAGGTTTAATTCCTAAGACCTCAACTTCCCCCCTCCTTCCCCTACCACCAGTGGGGTGGTGAAGTATATAGGCAGATAACTGTAGAAGAATGAGGAAAATTGAGTTAGCAATTGAGATGAAGTCTGGCTAGAGTGCCCAGCAACCCAATGAAATGAACACAAAAGCTCATGCTGAGCCTGTTCCTGGTGGTCACACCAAAATTTAGTTTAGCTTGTATTGAGAAACAAGCTCAATCATCTCTCATCAGAGAAACCCTCTATCACAGTTTACAACAAAACCCAGAGATAGTCCTCATCATTGAGGAATACCCCGAAGTGAACTCCCTCAAACACTTCCCATTCATCAAAGGATTCCCTCATTTGCTCATCACTCATCAGTGCGAATCATTCCAAGATTAACGGGAAGATTGGAAGAAGAATACTTTCACGGTCCTGTTGTTGAAATAATCTGACTAAGACAACATGCTTAACACTATCCGTCGCCCGCACCAAAATCACCTGTTGCTTCAAGCCTGCCCCCGCGCCAGCCAAACAGCTGAAGTCTCTGTGAATGCGTCCACATGTTTGGCTCCAAAAAAACATTCTCGCATCCACATAAAAATTGAGGCCAAGGTCAGTCCCCAGCCAGATTCACATGTGATTGTTTTAAAGGTAAAAAAATTCCATTATTTATTAGCATCCAATATTAAAGTGAGCTTTGGGTCAACGATTACTTTATATTCATTTTTTAAAATTAGTAAGTCTCACTTAAACTCATTTAATTCATAGCTATATAGTTTGTTAGATTTCATTTTTTTTTTTATGTTGTAATTAAAGATCTATTTTCTTAGAAGTATTTACAAAGATGCTTCATGTCACTTCATTATTGAAGTGATAAGAAGCATCTTTGTAAATAGCTTTGTCATGAAGTGATAAGAAGCATCTTTGTATATAGCTTGGTCATCTACTACCTCCTAAAGTGACTAGTATCGTAAATACTTTTCAAGAGGTTAAAATATTCAATGTCATTATTATGGAATTGTTACCACTTGATTTTTTATTTTTTTAATTCTAGAAGCCCATCTGGTCACTGTCCACTTGGGCATAAGTCACCGAACTCACGAAAGCCTAGTACTAGGCTAAATTAAAATAACAATATTCAGGAAAAAACTACAAAAAACAAAAGAAAACAACAGAAAAGAAAAAGAAAAAAAGGCAGCAAGCACGAACACACGCCAAGGCGAGCCTCCTCCAAAAAGAGTTACCACTTGAGAATGAAATTAGTTACTAGAAATTTAGCAAACTTCTAGGATAACAAAGATTTATATCCAGTATCATCAAACCATATATTTCTATGACAATCTCTTTACCTTTTAAATAATAATAGTGTTAAATGAAGATTAAATGAGTAACTTACTAATTCATGAGCATCTCTCAGTAAATTATTTACTTCATTCACTATCTTCAACTCATCAACTGCAAAAGAAAATAATTAACATCAAACTTCTTTTATGAATTCAACAGAATTTTTATTTAAAATAAAAAGCATATTCTATAATAAGAAAAAAAAATCATTTCACATAAACCACAAGTAACTATCAAAGTTACCAGAAGCAAAGTTTCCCGCTATCCACCACAATTAAGCCAAAACAAATATTATACACTAATCTAAAAGATATCAATTTATATATCCCCCCAAATTTATATCCCCAAATTAGTATAACATTAGGATGTACCACATCACACCTCTTTTGTTGGTATGAACCACCTGTTATAAATGAACACCAATTAAGCAAACTAGCAGAAAGAATTCTTTGAAAAATATTCAACAACTTGCAAGCATCTCCTATAGCTGTTTCATGCTGTGTGAATCAATGGAAAAGTGAAAAAGTTGGGCAAATTAGTTCCACATGTATTGATGAACATCAGAAATTGCAACATCAAGAGATTTGTTGAGTAGCACTAATCTACAGTACAGCCATTGCCCCTAAATTTTAGACACTTCAGCCATTGCCCTCAAATTTTAGACACTTCAACCATTGCCCTCAAATTTTAGACATTTCAGCCATTGCCTTCAAATTTTACACACTTCAGCCATTGCCCCCACTTTTAGATACTTCAGCCATTGCCCCCAAATTTTAGACACTTCAGCCATTGCCCTCAAATTTTAGACACTTCAGAAATTTGCAGGAATTAGATAAATGCATGACAAAGTTTTTATTTGCATAGAAATATGAATATAAATGTGAAATAAGGAAAAATAAATAGCAATAAGTCATATATGCCCCAAACAATCAACAAGAATTAGCAAAATACAAAATTTGTCAAATCATGTAATATCAGCAACATATAAAAGATGAGCAGATGAAGCTATGTGAAAATTACATAAGTACTAGGAAGCTCAGTAGTGTGTTGAGAGTTTTTTGTCCTTGATGAGAGCATTTAATCTTCAAGACATGCTCTTTATGAGGGTATGACATCTGAGGAGCTGATGCTGACCCACTACTAGGTGGTGACTGCCTACAGTTGCTCATTCGAGGCTGACTGATATCTTCTTTCAGGTTCAGCAAGAGGTTTTCCAGTAGATTCGTATCTGGAGGCTGAGATGACCAGTCCATCAGCATGATATTGTTGTTCCAGAATCATAGGATGTTGGATGCAGAATTGTGACATACGGCAATGTCCTGCTGGAAAATTACATTCCAGGCCTTTCTAAAAGAGATACTCGGGCTGAGAACAACCCACCCCTGAACTTGACATACAGCCCAATACCATTATAAAATGGCTAGCATGTTTTACTGGTAGCACTATACACTCTCAATTCCACTGCTCCCATGGCCTCCTGCAAACTAACATTGCTTGTGGTTGAGAACAACTAGAATTTTTTTTATTATTTAAGGGGCTATCTGGCGACTGCCGACTTAGGCATAAGTTGCCGTAAACAAACAGCCTAGTTCTAGGCTACTTTAAAAAATTGAACAGGAAACAACAATAAAAAGAAATAACACTAACAATAACAAAGCAATAACAAAAACAATAACAAAAACAATAACAAAAACAACGACAACAATTAAACCGGGTTAAATGAAAGGGAGAAGGCCGGCCTCCCCCGAAAAGTCAATAAGTCCACCAGTCAAGGGACAGGCGGTAGCGACCCCGCCCATCCCGGTACCGGGACAGGTGTCGTGCGCGAAGATCACCCAGACTGGGACATTCGACAAGAATGTGCCGAACAGTCTGGGGGACGACGCAGTCGTTGCAATAGGGCACAGGCGAGCGCTCCATAAAATAGCGATGCGTCACACGAGTGTGCCCGATTCGGAGACGACAGAAAGCAACCTGAAGCCACGCGGCATTGGGGAATAGGTCCATGGGAACAGTCGCGGCGCAATGGCACGCAACTTTAAGTTCCCTTCGACCGTCTCCCATCTTCTTTGCCAAGCAGTCCGAAGAGCTGCCAATATTCCTGCCATGTAGTCAGTGTGAGGAAGAGCGAAACGCTGGTCCAGTCGCAGAGTCCTCGCGGACTCTTTGGCGCCCTCATCGGCGCGCTCATTCCCCGCAATTCCTACATGTCCAGGAACCCAGCAGAAGATAATCTCGACATCTGCCCGGCTCGCCAAAACCGTGGCGTCACGGATTTCGCGAACTAGGGGATGCGGAGATTCCAATGCCCCGCGAGCACTCAGGGCGCTTTGTGAGTCGCTATAGATCACAATCCGGTCTCCGAACCGGGCACGTCGCGTAATCTCCCGTACCGAGTGGTGTATTGCCACCAGCTCGGCCGTGAAGACAGACGCAGCGCCTGGTAGAGCCCCGCTGACTTCAAACAGAGGGAAGACGGCGTGGAAGCCGACCCCCTCTTGGGACTTGGAGCCATCTGTATACACTGGCACGGTTCCAGCGTGACACGATGTGTGCTCCAAAAAGGTCGAACGCAATACTCCCGGCGCAGTACAAGCTTTGGGAGCAGAGGCGTGGCGACAAATAACCAAATGTGGTACCCTCCAGGGTGGCGTCCTGGGCAGAACCAGGGGCGCCACCGGCCCGAGAGCTATATCTACATCTCGAAGGAGTTTCCTGGCCCTAAAGCCAAAGGGCTTAGGGTATGACTGGCGTTTCCAGGCGGCATAGGCACCATCGAGATCAGCTGCGGATGCAATGAGAGCTGAGGGCGACTGAGGGAGGCGCCGGGCTCGCGCGTCGGGCGAGTGATGCACTGCACGCGGCGCAGAGCGAGTGGCATCTCCCCAGCATCGACCAACAGGCTCTCAATGGGGGAAGTGCGGAAGGCACCGGTTGCAAGGCGAAGGCCGGTGTGGTGGATCGAATCCACCTTCCGCAATAAACGCTCGGCTGCGGATGCATAAAACTCGCATCCGTAGTCGAGCTTCGAGCGAACAAAGGATCGATAAAAAAGTAAGGCAGTAGCCCTATCAGCGCCCCAAGCGCTGAACGTCACAGAACGGAGTATGTCCATGGCGCGGGTACAAGAGACCCTAAGGCTGCGAATATGAGCCTCCAAGGTGAGGCGTGGGTCGAATACAAGACCAAGGAAACGGTGCGACTCAACCACATCCAGGCACACCCCATTAAGAAACAAATCTGGGTCGGGGTGAGGCTGTGGATGGCGGCAGAAGTGCACCACCTTAGTCTTGGCCAAAGAAAACCGAAACCTGTGGGCTTCGGCATAGCGAGAGACGTGGTTCAATGCCTGTTGGAGTTGACGCTCCAGAGTTGGCATCTGGGCCGCGCCAAAAGAGATCGAAAGGTCGTCCACGTAGAGCGTAGCGAGAACATCTTCCGGCAGCACCGAGGTGATGCCGTTGATGCTCAGGGCAAAGAGTGTGACACTGAGGACACTTCCCTGCGGGACACCCTCTTCCTGCTCCTTTGGGCCGGAGAGGGCTTCTCCCCAAACGTACGCGGAATCGACGATCTCGCAAAAATTCAGATATAAACATTGGGAGGCGTCCCCTCGCCCCCATCGTGTGGAGAGTCTCCATGATACCGTATCGCCATGCGGTATCATAGGCCTTCTCCAGATCAAAAAACACCGTAGCGTAGTGCTGTCTACGAAGGAAAGCCTCGCAGACGGCATTTTCCAGTCGGAGCAGAGCATCCGACGTGGAGTGGAACTTACGGAAGCCGCACTGTGCAGAAGACAGATGGCATCCGCTGTCCCGGATATAGGCTAATCTAACATTTACCAATTTCTCCATCAACTTGCACACGCAAGAGGTTAGAGAGATTGGAGGGAAGCCGGTCGGAGTAAAGTGATCTCTTCCCGGCTTTGGAAGGCGAGCACAAGTAGCGATTCGCCAGGAGTCTGGGAGAAGACCTTCCACCCAGATCCTGTTGAACAAATCTAACAGAAAGGCCATGCCTCGCTCACCCAGGTGTCGAGGCATGGCGTACGGGACATCGTCCGGACCATGGGCGGTGTCCGCGCACGAAGCGAGAGCGGAACGCAACTCACTCACAGTAAACTTGTCGTTGAAGGGTTCTCCGCCTCTGGAGGTAAAGTTCAGCCGGCGGCCTTCCGCGACATCACGACGTGCATTGAATGCTGGCGGAGCAGCATCACGGCTAGAGAATGCGGAAAAAGCGGTTGCTAAGGATTCCGCCACGGACGCGGGGTCCGAGATTGCGGTCCCATTCTCCTGGAGAACGGGAGGGGGGTCCTGCGAGAACTTGCCCCGAATCCTTTTGACTCGCTTCCACACCTCAGCTAAAAGGTCTTCCCGTTAAGTGAAGACACGTATGCCCGCCAAGAAGAGCGGCGGGCGTGCTTCGAAATATACCGGAACCTAGCCCTAGCCCGACGAAATTCACCGACAGTGAAATCGTTCGGGCGGCGCTTATAGCGCATGTAGGCATAACGCTTCTGTTTGAGGGCCGTCTCACACTCGGCCGACCACCATGGGAGTGGTCGGCGGGCAAAACGGCCAGACGTCCTAGGAATAGTAGTCAGGCCCACGGCGATGAGGTTGCCGGAGAAGAACTCAACGGCCTCATCTATCGACCTAAACTTCTCGACTGAGATAGAGAATTCAGTTATTGCCTGAAATGCAGGCTACCGCGAACGCGCCAAGCACCACCGAGGTGGTCTCTCAGGCGGCAGTTGCCCTGAAAATGATATTTGAATGGGAAAGTGATCACTACCATGTAGGTCATCGACCACCTCCCAATCAAAATCAGGCTGTGCACCTGAAGAGCACAAAGATAGGTCGAGGCAAAAAAATGAAGCGGTTCTCGAAAAGTGATGCGTAAATCATCCACGTTTAGGACACCCATCTCAAGCTCTTCGATCAGATCGGCAAGGACTTTTCTCCTGGGATTTATGGAGTAATCTCCCCAGGGAGGATCCCTGCCGTTCAGATCTCCAAGCAAGAGATAGGGCCTCGGCAACCGTGCCACGACGCGGCGTAAGTCCCCCGCGTCGAAGTCAGATGACGGTGGAATGTATGTGGAAATAACAGTATACCTCCTATCTAGGTGAAGCTGCACAGCCACTGCCTGAAAGGAGGTATCTAAAGAGAAAGGAAGAACAGAGACATCATGCCGGGTGTAAATCGCGCATCCCCCAGCCCGGCCATCCCATGTGGTGGGGTCGCAAGACCCTTATACCCCGGAAGGGCGGGCAGGGGGCACGCGCCTAGCATGGTCTCCTGCAAAACGATGGTTACCGGGAACGGGATGAGACGAGCCTCCGCAGCTCCTCCCAGTTGGTCCGGAGTCCACGGCAATTCCATTAAAGGAATATGCCCTCCAGGCCTAGCTCGGAGGAGACGCGTGGGCCCTCCTCGAACTGAAGACCCTCACGGGAATGGCCGTACGCTTCCCGGGGGCAGAACCCCGGGCGCTGTTGGCCGGACAAAGCGCTGAAGGCGCTGTCGCCTTCGAGGACTTATTGGGGGAGGTTGGGCTCGCCATGCGAGTCTTTTCCTCCCTCCGCCTCGAAACCTTAGGCGGGCGTTGCGGCTTCGGAGGCGGGGGGGCCCTCTTTTCGAGGAACCACCGTCTCAGAGCCACTCGCTCCACCTCGGGGCATGGGCGAAGGGGCCGAAGCTCCTTTGTTGCTGTTCTCCTTTCGGGGAACAGCTTTAGGAACCCAAGAAGATGGCCTAGCGACAATCTTCAGGGGTGTTGCCTCCTGTAAGTCTAACGACTCGGTGGAGGCACGGGGCCGTTTCGCCTTACGGGAAATCGTCACGCTGGGGGAAGAGGGGGGAGCCCTGGTTTTAGCCGGGGCTGGATATGAACCCTTTTTGCCGCCAGCTTTACCAGGGAAGCGCCCGGGTTGGGTAAGTCCCACAGAAGGGCTCCGAATAGGCGCGGAAACAACCATGCTCGTTGGCCTGGATGGGCCAGGAGCAGAGGGTGCCTTTCTAACTATTGAGGCATATGACGTCCCAGGCAGAGCCGGGCGCGCCAGGACCAAGTCCTTTGCCTCGCGGAATGAAAGTCGATCCTGGGCCTGAACGGCCAGGATTTCTTTCTCAAGGAGATATGCTCCACATTGCTTCGAAGAAGCAGGGTGCGGCTCTCCGCAATTGACACTCTTGGCCACACACGATTTGGACTTATCGTGTGCGACCTTGGAGCAATTTACACAGACTTCGGGTGACCCTGACTTTGCACATCTACATGAGCGATTCGTATGGCCGAAGCCGTGACAGTAATAGCACCGCCGCGGCAGTGGCACGAATGCCTTCACGCGGTAGCGGTACCAACCGGCACGCACCGACTCAGGGAGCTTGTCACAGTCGAACCTGACGAAGAGTGTAGGGGTGGGTCTCGAGGCCCTTCCCTGTTTTCTCATCACACCTTCGACCTTGACCGCCCCATGGTCGGCCAGCTCTAGAGTGATGTCCTCAATGGAGTAGTCAACGAGTTCCCTCGCATAAACTACTCCTTTCACAAAGTTCATGGTAGAGTGCGGCGTCACACTCACCGGGGTGCCATGAAGTGTCCGAAGAGCACTTATCTTCGCCGCCTCGGCGGGATTCGCCGCATTCGCCAGAAGGCTCCCGTCCGAGAAACGGGTCACCTTCGGCTCTCTACCAATTGCACTAGCTAATCCTCTCCTCTGATGGATCATGTTGCCCTTGGACAACATGGTGCCATCAGTGGAGCGAATAACGAGGAAGCGTTTGAAGCCAGCGGGCTCGAAAACGCCAGGTGACCTCTGAATGAGGGGCCCCTATTTCATCGAGGCTCCACCCTGTGCACTCTTGGTCTTAGTCAGGGGCTCCGCACATGGGGAGGTAAAGGGGCCGGATGTGCCGATCTTGGCTTGGTCGCATACCAAAGTGGCAGCAGACCCATCCGTCCCCGCGGATCGAGAGGAGCCCCAAGTCTTCTTTGTCTTTCTAGTCTTTTTCTTTTTTGGAGAGGAGGGCGGGGAATGAACCTGCTTCTCACCTCCGCCGGCAGAAGCCCCCATGCCAGATGGGCCGGCCTCAGCCAGGTCCCTCTCCGAAATGGAGAAGTTCCTGGTTGTCATGGGGGCACCTGTCGGAGGAGATCCCTCCCCTCCTTGTATTGCCTCGGAGCCCTCAGCCGTTTGAGCAGGGCCTTGCATAGGGGTGGACTCGGGTTCGGTGCTTGGCGCCAAGCCCGGATTCCCCCCCCATGGAAGGCCCTACCGTCTGAGGCTGGGTCTTCTCAAGGACCATGTCTATCACAGGAGGGGCCTCCAGTTGGCCCTCCCCTCCCAGGACATCGCAGGTCCCCTTGGCAGCGTCAAGAGTCATTCGTGGGGAGGCACAAGCCTTAACCCCGGCAAGGTTTAATATCCTTGCCAGCAGGTCTTTTGAGGGAAGCGACTGAAGGGGCCTGGATTCCCTCTCCCCCCTAAGGGGGTTTGCCCTACCGAGACGCTTCGATGTGGAGCGGCTGGCTAAGAGCTGCCTGCTGGCTTTGGTGGCAGTCCCCTTGGAAAGAAAAGAGGGGACTGCCGCTGTTAAAAGGGAGGTGCCCGTAAGCACCTCCAGAGAAGGGGGTGAGGGGGAGTCACCTTCACCCATAGGCGTAGGAGAGGAGTGAGCCTCCCCTCCGGTTGGAGGGTCCCCTGCGCAAGCACAGGGGAAAGGACCTCCATTTTTTTGCTGGAGCTGCCTGAGGGCGGCTCCGTCGCTGTTATAGGGAAAGTTGTGGGTTGGTTTTTTATTTGTTTTACATACATGGACATGGTGACCCTCTTTTTAATACGGGACGCAATAGCTCATTACCTCTCATAGTTGCCCGCACTGCGAGAAGTGCTTACAAGCCCGGCAGAGCCAGGCGCCACCATTCGGGACCACCCCTCCCGCCTGGTGGCCTGGCAGTCCATCGGCATGGCGGCTCCACCTTGGACACGGCGTAAAATTGATAGAATGTGAAGAGGAGAGGAAAGGGGATGTGAGAAAGGTATGGGTGGGGATGAAGCAGGTTGTTAAAAAAAAAACATCCCGAACCGGAGCTCAGGGGTTAGGGAACAATGTCCCCTCCCCCCTCAGCCCCGATCCGGGGTGGTTGGCTTGAGGAGAAGGTCAGCATCTACCCTGTGAAATTAGAGGCTGACCAGAGAAAGTTGTGGGAGAGGTTGTATGAAAAGCGACGAGGTAGGGAAGAAATCGGGCTATCTGAAGGAAGGAAGAGAGGCTAAGCTGGGGCCGGACGGAGTGCTGGATCCCGTCAGCACGGCGGCCAGGATGGCAAATTGCCGCGCCCCTTACGGGGAGAACAACTGGAACAAAGACTTCTCGGACCATAAGACTGATGCATGGTCAAGTTGCAGTGAACACATGCCCAAGCCAGTTAATGCCGCTTCTGCTTAATTAAGGTTGATCGGTGGCTTCTGGCAGGCTTTACATGACTTCAGGCTTTGTGTAAGCAGGCTGCGATGAGCTGTAATGATGGATGCATTAGCCTGGCCATGCTCTGTCCATCCATGTAGCAGCTGGATAGTAGTTTTCTTACACTCTTGAAAGCTCACATAATAAAGAGACCTGTCATCATATTGCGTACTAACCCTGGGTCATCTAGAATGATGTCAGTCATGGATGTTGCCACTTTCTCAAATCCTCTTCAACACTTGAATGTGATCCATCAACTCTCCAGACGATTTGTTAACAGGTGAGACCTACCTCATGCAACTTCTTTCCTCTACAGTATAGACAAATTTTCAAGGAAAAATTAAAATAGGGATATACTGCTGCTCAAAATGCCAAGATCAACAAAGCATTTTGGGTGACCATCACTATATAGTAAGACCTGCTCAGCATTGGTTCAATAAGTTTAGGTCTGGAAACTTGGACAATAATATTGAGACTTGAGAGATGGCAAAATCTATTCAGAATGATGAAGAATTATCAGCTGCAGTGGCCAATAACTCACAAAGAGCAGTTTGAGTAGATCCTATAACATATAACATAACATAATTTAACGGATGACAAAAGCCACAAGGGCCTATCAAAGGTCATCTGCATCCATCAAAACCCACCCACATAGGACTATATCAGATCATTCAACTATTTTATAAACAATCCCTAGGATTGTGTCAGATCATGCATCCACAATATACAATTTAAACAATCCATAGGATTGTGTCAGATCACGCGCCCACAATATACAATTTAAACCAGCCACACAAGCGGATCAAAAACAAAAAGCACCATCGCCAGGGGACGACAAAATCAAAGTCCCCCACAATATAATATAACAGATGACAAAAGCCACAAGGGCCCATCATAGGTCATCTGAGTCAAACGGCCTAATTTTTAAGGCACCCAAACTCCCAAGAAAACTATATCCAGAGGATTGCATCCAGAAACAAGGGTATCACCAATCAAGGCTTGTCAAGAACTAAATCATGCAGCTATAGATATATACAAACAATATTAATATATACAAAACTTAGGAACCATCACAACCTTCCCTCCCCATAAACTCATCCAACCTACTCTTAAATACATTTAAATTTGGACTACCTACTATCCTCGGCGGCAATTTGTTCCAGAAGTCCAGCACTCTATTGGTGAAAAAATATTTTCTTAAATCCAACCTACACCCTTGCTTTTTAATTTTCAAGTGGTAACCTCTAGTCCGATTTCCATCATCTAACTCAAAAAACTTGCTAATATCCAATTTATCTATCCCAGAAATTTTTTTAGAAACAGCTCAATCATATTCCCTCTCACACACCCCCTTTCAAACGAGAACATATTTAATACCCTCAGTCTATCTATATATTCAAGGTGCTTCAGGGAAGGAATAATCTTTGTTACCCTCTGTTGCAGTGACTCGAGAAGGTTAATATCGTGTCTAAAATGTGGGGACCATGCCTGTATACAGTACTCTAGATGTGGCCTAACATAAGAGTTATAGAGTTTAAGAATAACCTCCCTACTTTTATAACCAACCTTTCTCATAATGAAACCCGGCACTCTATTTGCCCTATTCTTGCTTCAATACACTGCTTAGAAAACCTTAAAGACTTATCTATTACTACTCCTAGATCTTTCTCATCCTCTACTGAGCTCAGCCAATGCCCATCCATTTCATAGTTAAATTCTCTATTATCTTTTCCCATGTTAATAACTTTGCACTTATCAAGGTTGAAAGTCATTTGCCACTTATGTGCCCAGGATAACAATTTATTTAAATCCCCCTGCGACTCCAAAACTATCATCAATATTTTTAACTACAGCTGCAAATTTGGTATTATCTGCAAAAATTAACACTATTATTAACTGCCTCCCCAAGATCATTTATATAGATGACAAATAATAATGGACCAAGAACTGATCCCTGAGGAACCCCACTGATAACATCCCTCCACTCTAACTTTACACCATTTAGCACTACCCTTTGCTTCCTATCTTTCAGCCACTCAGCTATCCAATTTGAAACACCCCCACATATCCCAATCATTTTTAATTTATGAACCCACTCCTATGTGGTACCTTATCAAATGCTTTACTAAAATCCAAATAAATTACATCTACATTCTCTCCCTTATCTACTTGATTTGTTACAAACTCCAGAAAGTCTAGTAAATTAGTCAAACATGATATACCTGATATCAACCCATGCTGAGCATGGCTGATTAACCCCTCCCTCTCTAGATGTTGGCAAATCCCTTTTTTAACTATTTTCTCAAGAATTTTACAGACTACAGGAGTTAGGCTAACTGGTCTAAAGTTATTTGGATCCTCTTTACTACCCTTCTTGAAAATGGGGACTACATTCGCTCTCTTCCAATCATCGGGTATTTCTCCATATTCCAGTGACTAGGTATACAACTTCTCTAGAGCTATTGAGATACTTTCTACCCCTTCTTTAAGTATCCTAGAATGAATATTATCAGGGCCAGAGGCCTTGGTAGTATCTAACTCACCTATTAGTCCTTTTATCATCCTTCAATCCACACTAATGGTAGTAAACACCTCTTTCACTGACCCATGAGTACTATACATAAGACTATTTAATTTCTCCTTTGTAAATACTGATGCAAAATGACCATTTAGTACCTCAACTATTTCCTAATCAGTTTCTCTCAGAACCCTTTCATATTTGATAGGGCCTATTTTAACTCTGCCAGAAAGGTTATGGTTACAATTTGGTGGAATCATGAAGGAATCATCCATTTATTTTGTTTTGGATTCAGGGCAAACAATAACTTGAATCATATTGTTGTAAGATTGCTGAAATGCATTCAAGATCAGTCATCAAACAGCCTACAATGATCAATAGACAGCAATAATGCTTCATAACAATATCAGACCCCAAATCCACCCAACATTTCCACTACCAATTACTCCAAGTACTTTAAAATCCATATTTGCAGTAAAGGTTCAATAATAGGAAGACAATTCATGTTTTTACTGAATTTGTGACCAAGAGAGAAAGAATTTTATAGAAAGGGGATAGTGATGCAAGTAGATCATATTCTGATTAAATGTTCACTATTTTTTCTTTTTTATGGCATTTTAAATTTAATATATAGAAATAAAATCATGTGAAACTTTATAGTCTGAGAGATTAATGGCTGTATGCTAAAACAAATGTGGAATGCACATTTGAGCAAAAAAAAATGTTTTTTTATTTTAAATTTTAGCCTTTTGCATATAATAAATTTATAAATAGTTGTGAAGCTACACTAAATCTGATAAAAGTGCATTTCACATTTTTTTTAGAATACAGTCAGAAGAGGCACAGTCATTATCGAAGCACTACACTTACTGAATACCAAAAACAAACCAGCAAGAATTCACCCACAACACAACCAAAATCCCACTTCCCTAGAAATAACTCTCTTCCCCCTCACTTCCACATGCTCCAATCTCACTAACTCCCATAGAAAATACCATCTCCAACTTCACACTAGGTCAATTTCATTCCTTCTATCAAACCCTCCACCCCTTCAACACAATCTACCAGGCAAGCAAGAAATATATCCCCCAATGACATAGGAAATGCTTCAATCCCAATTTCACAGCTGAAATAGACAACCTCGTAAGAAAGAAACACACTTAGACAAAACTAAGCCCCCACTACCTAAAAATTTGGCCAAATTCACATTTTTAACAAGTGAATCAATACTCTCATCTCTACCACAAAAAAACCCCAGAAAATTAGAAACAATACTCTCAAACTATCAATCATAAACAGCTCCCAACTGGCAGACAATAAAAAAAAATACACCCCACATATATATTTCTCCTTACACATACCAAAAAATTCCTAGCCAAACTGAAAAATGAAACCCATTCATGATCCACTACCCTGAAATCAATGAACTACCCACAATAATAGGAAAACAATAAAAACAGAAAAATTACATATATTGCAATTTCCATTTTAGCCACAAGACTTTATTCACCATCAAATCAATCACAAACTTGCAAGCTGAAGGACCAGACCACATTTCAAATATCCATCTATTAAAACATGTGGCTCCACAGCCATATTTGCCTGCATAAACATTTTTAATTGCTCCTGATTACCCATTATCACCCCCCTCCCTGTCAAAACATGGATTCTATTTATTAGGGTAGTACCATTTATTACCATTTAGGAATGCTACAATGAGTAATTTATACCTCTTTCTTTTAGATTATAAAAATATTGTTCATAATCTTCAGATTAGACGTTTTACTCAATAAGTTTCATAAAGTTGTCGTCAATGCAAGTACAGCGGCAAATTCTATTCAGAGCATTTATGGGTATGATGTAGTAAATGAAAGAAGTTGAAGTGGTTTTCACATTTCTGAAGTGGGGATTTTAGTCTAAAAGATAGCCCCCCAAAAACTTTATTCTGTAGAGTCGGAAGCTCTTGTCACAACAAATCCTGCTACAACTTCTTTGGAACTGCCAGAACAATTTAACATAACCCATACGACTGTCCTAAATCCACTGAAAAGGATTAGAAAATGGATCCTGATGAACTGTCCAAAGTGAATGTGCAATGGCATGTTGGTTGCTGTGAGTCAGTGCTTTAATGACACCTTAAGGCAACATTTTTGTGCAGGCTTGTTACTGGAGATGAGAAGTGGATCCTTTATCATAACAATAAACGGTATCCTTCGTGGATAAGCAGAGTTTTTACTGAAATCAACTTTGTCATTTGAAAGCCACTTTGGACCCTTATGAACAACAATAACTGTCCTCACACAGCTTGAATGACTAAAGATCTCTTAGAGGAAGTGCATTGGGTCTTCCATACTCTCCTGACCTTGCTCCTTCTGATTATCCCTTTTTTAGGGGAATTACAGAAACATTTGGGTGGTCTTAGCTTGACATCAAGAGAATAGGTTGAAAACGAGTTAGATTCATATTTTACATAAAAACCTAAATAATTTTACAAACATGGCATTTATAAGCTTGTTGACAGATGAAATGAGGTTCTAGAAAGCAGGAGGCTATGTTGCTGATTAAATATTTCCAGTCATAAGTTTTTTTCATTTTTAATATACACCCTAAAATTGGACATTACTTTCTTTCCAATCTGATACATCCTGATCCTCTTAAGCAAATAAAACCCCAAACCTCACCATCTCCTACAGACCTATCTCATTCCTCACATCCTTCTCAAAAATAGTAGAAAAACTAATCCCCAACCAAATTAAACCTATCCCACCCCTGTCACACACACAACAAAGATTCATATAAAACCACTCCACAATCACACTATAGACAACATGGCTTAGAAGGCTTAAACAACAGAAACTGTCCCCCACAATACATAATAGTTGCAATAAACATCAGCAAACCCTTTGACACTGTCCTAACAATCTTCATACAAAAATAGTGGACACCAACTACCACACCAAAAACTTCATCTCAAATAGACATTGGCCAAGTCGTCCGACACAGGACCCAATCAAAAAAAAGAAAGATTCCCCATAGGATTACTCAGGGTGCCATCCACTCCACTTTTTTCAACCTTTTCATGCATGACATACCCCTCTCTTTTAATACATCAATGTCTAAATATTTACTCAGATGACTTATCACATCCTAATCCACAGCCCCCAGAAATCTAAAGAGGTACTTGCAACTCAAAAACTGGTTCATGCTAAATATAATTCTAAACTCTCCTCTAAAAATCAAGTCACCCTATTTATTTCTTAAAATCGCAAATCAAACTTACACCCACACACATCGCTCCACAGCCAATGTCTCCCATTCAACCATAACCCCAAACATTGAGACTAAACTACACATCTACAGCCTGGGGACCAACCATATCTAATACACATATAAACAAATATAACCCAAAACAGTGCCCTGCCTATCACAACTGGCTGCACAAAAAAAACACTGCTGATCTAAACCTATCCTACCTCCTTTTCTTGAGTATCTCAGAACCACTTCCAATATAAAAGCTTTAGAAGACCTCAGGTAATAAATATATGCCCTGGCATCCTTCCTGTGCACTGCTGGGTTGGATTCAAGATAACACGGAAGACAACAAATTAGCTAACACTAAGATTACAATTCAAATAATGTATACCGATATTTAAGATTTGAATTATTTTTCCTATTATAATCATACACAGCCAACTTAAAACACCATAATTTATCAGTACATTCCTTCATATACACTGCATCACTGTCCTGGTTCTTGGAATCCACCAAAGAAAATCCCCCCCCCCCTCTTGTTAATATCACGCTGTTGATTTGTTTATGGTATGATGTCATAGTTGTGCGGCTGGTGGTGTAATGGCGGCTGGGTGCTGGCTCCGCAGCAGTTGTTCAGAGTTAAGCATGTGCAGACATTCTTAACAGTGGTAGCAGAGCTTATGTCATGGCCTCTGTTATGGAAAGCATTAATACTGGTACCTGTTCATTGAAATGGCTGGCTAAACTTGACAATGATGGGTGCTATGACAGTTGGAAAAAAGATATTGGTATTTGGTGTGAACTTACTGAATTGCTGAAAACTAAACATGTATTAGCGATTCATCTTTCCTTGGCTGGAAGGGCTAGGGTAGCCTCTTCAGAATCAGTGTTGATGATTTAAAAAAGGATGATGGTGTCAAAATCTTGTTGGCAAAACTAGATGGATTGTTCTTACTTAAAGGTTGTCGATAATTTACAGCTTTTTGTAATTTGTACAATTTTTGTAGGTCAGAAAGTGTAAACATTAATCAGTTTGTGAGCGATTTTTAGCACATGTACAGTGGGCGCAAAGGAAATGTTAACATTAAGAATTTTTGGATAATTAAGCACAAAAGTACATTTCAAGTTTGTTTTATTGGGTCCTTTTACTTACATTTCTTTACATTTAGTACTTTGTCATGTTCCCACAGGTCTTCAACATCTCCTGGATCCTCTTGGGCATGGATGTTGCAAGATTCTCGAAGTAGGAGCTGTCCATTGACACCCACAGCTTAATGAGTGTCTCCTTCAGGGCGGAGATCGAGGTGGGCCGGAACTTAGCAACTTCATTTTTCATTAGGTTCCAGGCATTCTCTATGGGGTTTAAGTCAGGTGAGTTGCCTGGCCAGGCCAAAACTTCAATGTTCTGCTCATTAAGGAACTCTTTGAAAGCTTGTGCCTTGTGTGCAGGGACGCCATCGTGCATAAAAAAGTCGCAGCCATGGAGAGCGTAGAAATGGAGTAGATTTTCCTCCAAAACCTCAATGTAATTCTTTCCCTTCATGGTGATGTTCTTGGGGAGGAAATAAGAGACCATCCCTGCCCTTCTCCCCACTGAAGCATCCCTAAACTATGACGCCATCGGGGTGCTTCACGGTCTTCACGGTGTAGCGGTGGCCATATCTGCTCACATCACTGGGCCGATGCACCACTTTCGAGCCACCCCTGATGAGCCGAAAAATGTTCTTGTCACTCCACATGACTTTCTTCCACTGCTCTGGTGTCCAATCTTGATATTTCTTCGCGAAAGCTAGCCATTTTTTCTTCATACCCTCTGTCAGCAGCGGTTTCTTGGCGGCACGGCAAACCCAGGTCTTTTTGTAGCCGGTGTTGAATCGTACAAATAGTGATGTTGTGGAGCAAGTCAGGATGTTTCCCCTTCAATTCAGCCACTGTTATCCAAGGATCCTGCTTCACCTCATGTAGCAAAACCTTGTCAGTCCGAGCAGTTGTCTTCTTCTTGCCCTCAGAGCCAGGTTTGCGAGGCGGTGCGGTGCCGGGAGGGAGTATGGTGAATGCTTTTTTGAGCTTAAAGAGTGACACACGGCTCACGTTCAGATGGGCAGCTACACGCTTTACTGGCACTTCCTGCTCCATTGGTGTTAGGGCACGGGTCTTCTCCTCCATTGTCAGCTTGCTACGCCCATTGCGATGGTATGGTAGTGTCTGGTAGGGCGTCAAAGTCAGCAGAAAGGTGAAAAAGATGCGGTCTGTGGGGCAGCGTAACACAGATGTACACTGTTGAGCTCTACGAGCACACTTAAACTGAGCCTGGCGGGAAGTTGCGAGGGAGCCCTGGCTGCAGGTACATGCATCATACCAAGCTCCTCCCACTACCTATATGGCGGGAATGCGGTAAAAAAGTTAACCGCAAAATTCAAGTTAACATTTCCATTGCGTTTAAGAGGTTAACATTTCCTTTGCGCCCAATGTATTTCAAATTTTTGCAGGAAGATATAAATCTTCCTGATCCTGTAATGGCGTTTATGTTGTTGGTGTCTTGTAAACTTCCTGAAAATGAAATGCAGTTAGTCATGTCGGCCATTAGTGATGTTTCCTCTTCTAATATGAAATCTACTCTAAAAGGTGTTTTTGGTCATAAAATTGGTGTTTCGAGTGCAGCAACTATGATACCCATTGTTAGTATCAAGAGTGAGTCAGTGTTTTGTGCTGGCAAGCCCACTAGTGGTGAGGCATTGTTTACTCATCTTGTAGTGGATGGCATGGTCAAGGTTCCTACTGTGATGGTCATGCATCGCAGGGTCAGGTGCTCATAAATTTAATCCTATAGGACGTGATGGCCAAGTGTCTCAGTGTGCAGTTTGTGATTGAAAATATCATTGGGCACATCAGTGTCCACACACAAATAAGAACAATAATAATAGGGTCACTAAAGAAGATGATCAGACTGAAAGTGTGCAATTATCAATGTTCATGGGGGATGTACTCAATGAAGGGAAACTAAGCTGCTTGCATTGCTTGCAGAGTCAGAAGGCTGCGCTATACTAGACACCAGTTGTTTTGCTACAGTGTGTGGTAGTTTGTGGCTTCAGCGATACCTAAATTCCCTATCTGAATATGAGCAGTCATTGAATAGAGAGCAGCCATCTGTTTCAACATTTACATTTAGTGATGGCGCCTCTGTACCTTCATTGAAGAAATTAATAATTCCTTGTTGGATTAATAACATGTGTGTGGAAATTACTACCGATGTTGTCAACGCTAATATTCCATTGTTGCTGAGCAAGAAGTCTATGAAAACTGCTGGCATGGTTTTGGATTTTGTGAATGACACCATGAAGTTTGCCAAGAAATGGGTCAAGCTAGGTTCTGGACACTATGTACTACCGTTGTGTAGATGACTAGACCAGGCTAACGTTCATGAGGTGATGTTGACTTCTACTGACGCTGTTGTGAAGAAAGTTGCCTTGAAGCTACACAAATAATTTGGACATCCCACAGCTGAAAAATTGATAAAACTTCTAAGAAATGCCGGTAGCAACAATACTGATCTTGAACAGGAAATTAATGATTTATCAAGCATTTGTGAAACATGTGTTAAATTTAAAAGACCTGTTCCTAGACCAGTTGTATATTTACCAATGGCAATGAGTTTTAACGAAGGTATTGAAATTGATTTGAAAGTGTGGGGTAAAAGAAACAAAGCGCCATATTCTGGAAAGATAGACTGACCAAATAGAATATTACCTCTGTATTAGAAGCAAACTATTTAGAATGTTAATGTAGTAAGGCCACTAGTATTTTACAAAGTTCCAAGGCCGTATTCCTCTTGTAAAGAGTATCTGACTTTGTTAAGTTTAAAATAGTTTGGCATTTAAAGAAAGAGGGCTTATAATAGCCATGCAAGTGTGACAAGGTCGCTTATCTTATACTCTTATACCCAGCTCGGAGGCGCCATTTTGTTTGTAAGTCCTAGGCATTTTGCCCGCTCAAGTGGTGGCTGGCAGGATGTTCCCCCCTTGTACCACGTGAGTCCTTTTCTTCTTTTGTTTGTTCATTTATTGTTTGTTGTTATTGCCCTGGCAGATATTTTTTGGTTGTTGACTTTGCCTATCTTCCTTTTGTATAGTCTAATTGAGCATTTTTTGTATAATCCTTTTGCTAGTATTCATAAGTAGGATTTATTTATTTTTTTGATTGGGTATATAGGAAAATTAGATATCTATTTTTGTGTGCATAAGTAACAAGATCTCTTGTAAATATTATCATTTTTTGTTTTTTTTGAGTAAAGGACTGTATATACAATCCATTTCATTCTCCTTCAATTTCTCATGTCCGAATTAGTATAGGAAGTGGGTTGAAACGATTGGGATTAGAGCATAGATTTTTGGCCCGCTACTGGGTCACTATTACTTCCTTGTGATAGTCGACACAGCTACAAGATTTTGTACAGCAACAGTAATCAAAAACAAAACTGCTTCAACAATCATTAAATAATTGTTCATGTGTTGGATTAGTATATTTGGTTCTCCCCAAAAGATCCTCACTGATAATGTGGGTGAGTTTAATAATGATGAGATGAGAGCTGTTGGTGATGCATTCAATATAAAGGTGATGACTACAGCAGCAGAGAGCCTGTGGAGTAACAGGACTTGTGAATGGTTCAATGCAGTCATTGGTAATCAAGTAAATAAAATTATGGCTGATCCTTGCCTGGGATAATTTCTGCATGTAATGCCTTGTTGAATAATTCAGGATTTTCACCTAACCAACTAGTATTTGGTTTTAATGCTGCTATGCCTAATGTGTTTTGCAATAAACTTCCTGCGTGTGAACCAGTGATGGCTTCCACTATTGTAAGAAATAATTTGAATGCTGTTCACTTTGCAGGCAGCAGTTTTTGAAAATTAAGTCAAATGAGAGACTAAAGAGACCATTAAGAAGCAATGTGTGTACTAATGATGTGGATAATCTAAGTGATGGTGAAGTTTTCTATAAGCGTAATGACAATAACAAGTGGCACAGGCCCAGTATTGTGATTGGATACGACAGAAAGTAGGTATTGGTTCATTATGCTAGCGTCTATGTGAGAGTTCATGCTTGTTACTTAATCCATGCTCCAGTTAGCAAGACCATGTTCAGTGACACTAAACCAGATGGTGTAGAGCAATGGCAGTTGGGCTAAGAGGACTGCTGTCATCCTGTGGATGATCATAGCTATGACAGTGACAATGACTGCAGTCATGCTGCTGCTGAAGTGCACCAGCTGGCTGATGGTAATGAAGATAGTTGCATTGACATCGGCGGTAACTCAGCAGCCCAAATCAAAGTTGGACAGCGATTTTAAGGTGTGAGTTCAGCTACTGGTGACCTTATCTCTGGTAAGGTGATAAGTAGCGTGGGAAAGGCCATAAGTAACAAATATCATAATTGTTTCAATGCCGGGTAGGATTCTGATGGTGCTGTTGGTTGGATTGACTTCAATGATATTGTTGAATTGTCTGTGATACCTGACAGTGTAGAGATGGTTGCAATGTTTAATAGTGATGATGTAATAGCAGCGGAAGAAGCTGAAATACAAAACTGGAGAAATAAAAGTGTTTATGAAGAAGTTGGAAATGAGGGTCAAGATGCATCATATCAGTGATGTGGGTGATAACTGAGAAAGTGCAAGATAATAAGATAGTTACAAAAGCAAGATTATTAGCATGTGGCTTTGAAGAAGACACTATCTCGTTGCACAAGGATTCGCCTATGTGTTCCTGGAAAGCAGTATGCCTGGCTTTGTTTCTGGCATCTTCCAAGCAGTGGGAGTGTCACACCATTGATGTCAAGGCTGCTTATCTGTAGGGCAATGTCATTGAACGTGAGATTTACTTGAAACCTCCTCCTGAATATTTTCATGGTAACTTGTAGAAATTAAAGAAGACTGTGTATGGTTTGTGTGATTCTGCCAGAGCTTGGTATTTAAGAGTGTAGGATGAATTATTGATACTTGGTATTCACATGTGTTCATTAGATACTTCTTTGTTTTCGTGGTACAATGACAACAATTTTGAGGGCATAATTTGTGTCTATGTTGATGATTTTCTCTGGGTGTGAACTGCTGTATTTGAGGACGATGTTGTTAAGAAATTACATCACATGTTCTTAATTGGCAGCTTAGCATCAGCATCATTCAAGTATGTTGATTTGAACATCAACATGACTGTTGATCAGTTCCTGTATGATTCAACTTTGACACCTGTCGGCATTAGTCATTAGCGTGCTCTTCTTAAAACAAGCAACTGAACACTGGCGGAAAAGACTGAGTACAGAGCTTTGATTGGACAACTGAACTGGATCGCAACACATACAGAGCAGATATTGGTTTTGGAACTTGTCAATTGAGTGTTGCATGTAACAACAAGGCAACTGTTGGTGATTTGCTAAGATTGAATAAGTTAATAGTTCAAGTGACAAGAGACAACAGGAGATTAGACATTCATAAGTTTGAGCAACTAGAAGCATGTTCTCTAAAGTGTTATTTAGATGCAGCTTTTGCTAATTTGGCTGATGGTAGATCTCAAGGAGCGTTTATTGTATTCCTGGAGGTGCTCATTATCCAATCTACTGGCAGACTAGGAAAATCTGGCATGTTGTCAAGTCAACATCGTCTGCTGAGACCATGGCTCTTCTTGAGTGCATTGAACCTACAGTGTACATCGCCAGTATCATTGTTAAAATATCTTGCTGCGCTAATGTTAACATTCATTGTTTTGTGGACAACAAGAGTTTGGTTGATGCTGTTCTATGGGATGTGGCTGTTCTACACGATATGCTTGCTAGAAAGGATATAACATTTGTGACTTGGATTGACACGGTGCAACAACTAGCAGACAGTCTCACTAAGCATGGAGCATCCACCCAGCAGCTATGGGCTGCTATCAGTAGAGAATAATGGTTGTTTATCGAGCCGCTTTCAATGCGAACAAGATCAGGCAGAGTAACAATGCCAGCAACTGTTTATGGCATGGTGTGACATCATAGCTATGCGACCGGCAAGTGTGACATCACAGCTGGTGGTGTAATCGCGGACGGGTGATCGCTCCACAGCAGTCGTTGTTCAGAGGTAGGCGGGGTGTCAATAAGTTTGCAATTCGGATATAAGGAAACGAGATATGAGGAAAAGTGTTTTATTATTTTTCAATATAACTACCCTCGTCTTCAATGCACTTGCGCCACTTGTCCCCGAGGCTTCGAATTCCCGACAACCAGAAATCTCCCAACTGCTGTTCAATCCACTCCTGGACGGTGAGCTGGACATCTTTATCGTCCCCAAACCGGCGTCCATGCGGTGCAGCCTTAAGCTGATGGAATAAAAAGTAGTCACTAGGGGCCAGATCTGGACTGTAGGGGGGATGGTTGAGGTCCTCGAATCTGCACTCGCGCAGGGAAGCTTGTGAAACTCTGGCCTTGTGGACTTTGATGACATTGAAGTCAATCATGAGGCGTGAGGTTTCTAGGGACCCAACATGCAGAGGAGACCTCGGTCATGGCCAAATTGTCGTGGATGATGTTGATAACACTTCCATGTGATATTCCAAGTTCTCACTCGATTTCTTCGACCTTGACCCGTCGATTTTCGAGGATCATCCTCTCCACACTGGCCACATTGTCCTCGTTGGTCATGTCTGACGGGCGTCCTGGACAGGGGTCATCTTCAAGGGACTCATGACCATGGCGGAACTCCCTATTCCAGCGAGCAATGGTTGCATAGGAAGGGGCGGTGTCAGTGTACACTGCAACCATGCCTTCATGGATCTCTTTTGCATTCTTGCCTTCCTTGGTCAAAGATTTGATCATTGCACGGTGTTCAACCTTCTCCATTGTTGAAAAATTTGTGACTGACAATATGCGATCAGCTACTGCTTCTTAAATAGACGAGGCAGGAGCATGCGGCTGCAGGTCCTGACTTGTCATAACTTGTCCTAACGCCCTCACAAACAGCCATCCCACTTCCTCTGTTTTGCCCTACCGATTCGCAAAACTTATTGACCGCCCCTCGTAAGTATGCGCAGACGTTCTTAACACCTGTTCTCATATTGAATAGGTGGTCTCCCTTGAGCTAGAGAGATTACGAACACTTGTTAGCAGTACTATCCTTCTTCTGCATCTTCATCCCAATAAGTAGCCTTTTTTTAAAATTCTAAGAGCTCATCAGGTGACTGCCTACTTAGGTATAAGTCACCGTATTCACCACTGCCAAGTACTAGACTTTTAAAATAGTAACATGAAATAACTACAAAAAAAAAGAACACTAAAATAAAAAAAAAGGAGGCAGGATGCAAGCTCCAGCGTCGGAGGGGCGGGCCGCCTGCCCTTGGCCGGTCTCCCCTCAAAAGTCGGTAAGTCCATCAGTCAATGTGCACGAACTCATTCCGAGTACAAGCGACAGGCGGAAGCGACCCCGCCCACCCCATTCCCGGGACATGTAACGTGCGCAAAGATCGTGCAGAGTGGGACATTCAACAGTCTGGGGTGGACATGCAGTCTTCGCAGTAGGGCGCAGGCCATCGCTCTATCAAATGGCGGTGCGTCCCGTGAGTGTGTCGAATTCGGAGACGACAGAAAACAACCTGAAGCCCTCACGTCATTGGGAGGTAGGTCCATGGGAACAGTCGCAGAGCAATGGCACGCAACTTTAAGTTCCCTTCGACCGTCCCCCATCTTCTTTGCCAAGCAGCCCGGAGAGCTGCCAGGATTCCTGCCATGTAGTCGGTGTGATGAAGAGCGAAACGCTGGTCCGGTAGCTAACGTCTCGCGGACTCTTTGGCGCCCTCATTCCACGCAATTCCTACATGTCCAAGAACCCAGCTTGACAAAACCGTGGCATCACGGATATCGCGAACCAGGGGATGCAGAGATTCCAATGCCGGAGAGCACTCAGGGCGCATTGTGAGTCGCTATAAATCACAATCCGGTCTAAGAACCAGGCCCGTCGTGTAATTTCCCAACCGAGTAATGTATTGTCACCAGCTCGGCCGTGAAGACAGACGCAGCGCACCTCTTGGGACTTGGAGCCATCCGTATACACTAGCACGGTTCTAGTGTGACACGAGGTGTGCTTCAAAAAGATCGAAGGCAATACTCCCGGCACTATAGAAGCTTTGGGAGCAGAGTCCTGAGAGATGGGTAGCTCTGGAAGGAGTTCCCTAGCCCTAAACCCAAAGGGCTTAGGGTATGACTGGGGTCTCTCGGCAGCATTGGCACGGTCAAAATCAGCTGCGGATGCAGTGAGAGATGTTGGCGACTGAGGGAGGTGCCGGTCTAACACGTACAGGCGAATAATGCACTGTGTACGGCGTAGAGCGAGAGGCATCTCCCCAGCATAGACAAGTAGGCCCTCAATGGGGGAAGTGCGGAAGGCACCGATCACAAGACAAAGGCCGGTGTGGTGGATCGAGTCTACTTTCCGCAATAAACGCTCAGCTGCGGATGAATAAAACTCGCATCCATAGTCGAGCTTCAAACGAACAAAGGATCGATAAAAAAGTAAGGCAGTAGCCCTATCAGCACCCCAAGCACTGAACGTCACGGAACGGAGAATATCCATGGCGCGGGTACAAGAGACCCTAAGGCTGCGAATAGGAGCCTACCAGGTGAAGCGTCGGTCAAATATAAGACCAAGAAAACGGTGCGATTCAACCACTTCCAGGCATACCCCATTGAGAAACGAGTCTGTGTCAGGGTGAAGCCGTGGATGGCGGCAGAAGTGCACCACCTTAGTCTTAGCCAACGAAAACCGAAACCCGTGTGCTTCGGCATAGCGAGAGACGCGGTTCAATACCTGTTGGAGTGGACGATCCAGAGTTAGCATCTGGGCTGCACTAAAAGAGATCAAAAGGTCGTCCACGTAGAGGGTAGCGAGAACATCTTCGGGCAGCACCGAGGTGATGACATTGATGCTCAGGGCAAAGAGTGTGACACTGAGGACACTTCCCTGCGGGCACCCGCTTCCTGCTCCATTGGGCCGGAGAGGGCTCCCCCCACCCATATGCGGAATGGACGATCTCGCAAAAAATCAGATATAAAGACTGGTAGGCGGACCCTTCGCCCCCATCGTGTGAAGAGTCTCCATGATACCGTATCGCCATATGGTATCATAGACCTTCTCCAGATCGAAAAACACCGAGGCGTAGTGCTCTTTACGAAGGAAGGCCTCACAGACGGCATTTTCTAGTCGGAGCAGAGCATCTGATTTGGAGTAGAACATGCGGAAGCCGCACTGTGCAGACGACAGATGACCTCCGCTGTCCATACAAAAGGCTAATCTAATATTTACCAATTTGTCCATCAACATGCACATTCAAGAGGTTATAGAGATTGGGGAGGAAACCGGCCGGAGTAGAGTGATCTCTCCCTGGTTTGCGGAAAGCGAGCACAGTAGCGATTCGCCAGGAATCCGAGAGGAGACCCTCCACCCAGATCTTGTTGAACAAATCTAACAGAAAGTTAATGCCTCGCTCACCCAGGTGTCGAAGCATGGCATATGGGACATCGTCGAGACCATGGGGGGTGTCTGCGCACAAAGGAGTGGAAAGCAACTCACTCAAAGTAAACCTGTCGTTGAAGGGTTCTCTGCCTCTCGAGGTAAAGTCCAGTCGGCGGCATTCCGCGACATCACTACGTGCATTGAATGCTGGCGGAGTAGCATCCCAGCTAGAGAATGCGGAGAAAGCGGTCGCGAAGGATTCCGCCACGGACGCGGGGCAAGTTTGCGGTTTCATTCTCCTGAAGAACGACCGGGTGGTCCTGCGAAAACTTGCCCCGAATCCTTTTGACTCGCTTCCACACCTCTGCTAGAGGGGTCTTCCCGTTAAGTGAAGACACGTATGCCCGCCAAGAAGAGCCGGAGCCTAGCCCTAGCCCGACGAAATTCACTGAGAGTGAAATTGTCCATGCGGCGATTATAGCTCATCTAGGAATAACGCTTCTGTTTGAGGGCAGTCTCACACTCGGCTGACCACCACGGGAGTGGTCGGCGTGCAAAACTGCCAGACCATCTAGGAATAGTAGTTAGGCTCGCAGCGATGAGGTTGCCAGAGAACTCAACAGCCTCATCTACAGACCTAAACTCCTTGACTGAGATAGAGAATCCAGTCATTTCCTGAAATGCAAACCACTGCGCTCATGCCAAGCACCACCGAGGCGGGCTCTCGGGCGGCAGATGCCCAGAAAATGATATTTGATTGGTTAAGTTATCACTACCATGGAGGTTATCGACCACCACCGAATCAAAATCAGGCTGTGCATCCGGAGTGCATAAAGATAGATCGAGGAAGGAAAATGAAGTGGTTCTCGGGCAGTGATGTGTAAACTTATCCACATTTAAGACACCCATCTCAAGCTCGTCGATCAGGTCGGCAAGGACTTGAGCCCGGGGTTTAATCAAGTAGTCTCCCCAGAGGGCGTGTCTACCATTTAGGTCTTCGAGTAAGAGAAAGGGCCTCAGCAACCGTGCCACGACGCGGCGGAAGCTCCCGCGTGTCGAAGTCTGCTGACGGTGGAATGTATGTGGAAATAACAGTATACCTCCTATCTAGGTGAAGCTGCACAGCTACTGCCTGAAAGCAGGTATCTACAGAGAAGAGAAGAATGGAGACATCATGCTGGGTGTAAATCGCACATCTTCCCGCCCGGCCCCAACCCTGTGGTGTTGGGGTTGCAAAACCCTTATACCCCGGGAGGGTGGGCAGGGAGCATGCACCCAGCATGGTCTCCTGCAAAAAGATAGCTAACAGGAAATGGGGAGAGATGAGCCTCTGGAACTCTTCCCAGTTGGCCCGGAGTCCGCGGCAATTCCATTGAAGGAATATGCCCTCCAGGCTTAGCTTGGAGGAGACGCGGGGGCCCACTTCGAAGAGAAGACCCTTACGGGAATGGCTATACACTTCCTGGAGGCAGAACTCCTGGTGACCACAGGAGTGGTTGGCGTGCAAAATGGTCAGAAATTCTAGGAATAGTAGTTAGGTGAGAGCACTGTCACCTTAGAGGACTTATTGGGGGAGGTTGGGTTCGCCATGCAAGTCTTTTCCTCCCTCCCCCTCGAAACCTTAGGCGTGCGGCCCTCTTTTCGAGGATCTACCTTCTCCGAGCCACCCAGCCCATGACTGGGTGTGGGCGAAGGAGCCAAAGCTCCTTTAATGCTCTCCTGCCTTTGGAATGCAGCTTTAGGAACCCCAGAAGATGGCCTGATGACCAACTTCAGGGGTGTTGCTTCCTGTGAGTCTAATAGGCGCAAGGTCGTTTCTCCTTATGGGAAACGGTCACACTTGGGGAGGGGGCGTTAGTAAGGGCTGGGTGCTGACCCTTTGTGCCACCAACTTTACCAGGGGAACGCTTGGGGTGGGTAGAACCCGCAGAAGTGGGAGAGGTTGTGGTGGAGCAAATGTGAGTGTGTGTAAAAGGGCCATTCTCCCACCCCTTTTCTCAGTACCCTCTCCCTCCCTCTGTAAGAATGTGTGTGTGAGTGGGAATGAGGTTTTTTATATTTTCTCTTTGTATATATATATGTATTTGATTTCATGTATTAATTGTTTTCTCTTTCTCAGATTGTACTTTGCTTAAAATAATCTTTTATCAAAATTGTACTTTGTTTATAATATTCTTTTAGCAAAGCGCCATATTCTTGAAAGAGGTAAGCTAGTCGATAAATTTACTCGGGTAATGCCCACTTATTAGTTTCCCTTCCATGTATAAATAAAGGGGTCATAAAAGGAGGATATATCTCTTCTACAGAGAGTGGAAGCGTGGACTGACAGCAGGAAGGGTTCTCTAGACGAGTGCTCCGCCCAGCCCTGAGACGGAGGGCTTTCATACCTCGCTAACCACCTGGACCTCCATACCCGCCTTCGTTGACAATCCTGCCTCCTTCTAAGTTAGCCTACTACCACCCACCTCCAGCACACAAGTGATAGCGCGTGCCCCTTTTCGTTCGATTGTTGTTGTGTTTTTTTATGTTTTGTGTAGATATATAAGTAAATTTGTTGTATTCGCCTGTTATAAAATTCTCTTTTGGTATCGTATTTGGATTGGGGAATTTGGCCTCATTTTGAAGTGTGCACACTTCCCTTGTAAATATAAATTGCTGTAAAAATAACTGTAACTATCATTGTATTTTTTTGTTAGTAAAGGACTGTACATACAATCCGTTTCATTCTCCCTCGATTTCTCATGTCCGGACAGTGTAGGAAGCGGGTTGGATCGATTACCGATTGGGATTAGAGATATATTTTCGGCCCGCTACATTTGGCGCCCGAATAGGGACGTGAGACTTCGAAACTGGGAGCGTGACTGGATTGGATTGCAGTCCATACCCAATTAGTGTGACAAGTAGTTTGATTGATTTTTCCCTCCTCCTATCTTTTTACTAACTTGGGAACAATGGCTGTAGCGGAAACGTTGAATGAAGAAGTAGTGCGATTGAGACTGGAGTTGAGAAAGAAAGAAGAGGAGTGTGAAATGTTGCGGGGAATGATGGAGGGAATGGAGAATAAAATAAAAGGGATGAATGAAAAGACTGATAGGATGAAGAAGGAAATGGGAGACCGACAGGATCAGACGGACCGACGGATGCAGGACCTGTATAACATGATGACAGGGGCTGGAACAGCCCCAGGACCTACAACCCTGACCCCTGCTCCTACTGAAGGGACTCCGCTAAATGGAATGGATGGCAATATGATTGAGTCTAAAGAAGATACTGTGAGTGGTAGGAAAGGGGGTGAATGGAAGGGAGTGGAAAGTAAGAGAGGAAGTAAGCATGGTTCTAAGGTTAAGGATAGGAAGGCAAGAGGGAAGAGTGTGGATTCGCTATACTCAGATGAGGGAGAGAGTGACGATATGATTGGAATGAGTGAGACCGAGAGTAGCTCTTCGGAGAGTGAAGTGAATGTGGGAAAAGGAATTTTGATTAGGGAAGTGCCAAGGATTGATAAGTTTAGATTGCATGGGGAAAAGAGTATGGATGAGTTCTTCGAGGATTTTGAGCGGTACTGCAAGCTCAAGTACCCGCAGAACAAGGGTCACTGGGTGAGTGTTCTGGGAGATTGTTTGGATGGGAAAGTGTTGGAGTTCTTGCGAGTGATAACGAGTGTGGGAGAGCCAAAGTACGATGTAGTGAAGAAGAGATTGACTGGGCAGGTGAAACGAATGAGAGAGAGTGTGAAGTATAAAAGGGTGAATGAATTTGAGAAGGCTCGAATGGGGAAGAGTGAAAGTGTGAATATGTATGCACATAGGCTTGAGAGTATGGCAAGAACGAGGTATGGTGATGATGATGTAAATGAATGTAAACCACTCATGAGGAAGTTTTTGGACACGATCCCGCGAAAGGTGAGTGAATGGCTGAGTGGAAAGAGAAAGGAGAGAGTGAGACTGACAGCTGAACGGTTGATGTGGGAGGATGTGTTGGAACTGTTAGAAGATGGACGATTTGATGATGAAATGATCTAGAAGAGGATGGATGGTACAGTGTGAATGTTGGAGGTAAGAAGCCCAGGAGCTTTCATCCACCCCAGCAGTTTGTCAGCTACAGGGATGCCCTGAAGGCTGCACCAGCTGGAGTGATGTCAAACTTCCTGGGCCGGCAGAATGGATGGGCAAATGGAGGGTGGTCGAATGGAAGGGGGCAGATGAATTTCAAGCGTGGGAACGGATATATGAGAGAGAAACCGAGGTATGTCCCAGCAAACGAGAGACCGAATGGTTGGAGAAAGATTGTGGAATGTCGTCGGTGTGGAAGGAAAGGTCATATGTTGGCAAAATGTAGGTGGACATCTGGTGCATGTTTTGGGTGTGGTAAGAAAGGGCATATGATAAAGGATTGCCAGGAAAGTGTGAAAGAGTGCTTCGAGTGTAAAGAAATAGGCCATTTGAAGAAAGATTGTCCGAGGTTGAATGGTGGAGCAACTGGTGAGGAAAGTATGAAATATGCATGTGGTAATTGTGGAAAGGCTGTTCATTATGCAAGGATGTGTCGTGACCAGAGGAATGTATGTAGCTATTGTGCGATGGAAGGACATTCAAGTGAAAAGTGTTGGATTAGACTGAGAGCGCAAGGTGTGAATGGAAAGTCTGAAGCGGGAAACTGAATGGTAAGAGGGTACCTGCTGAAGTATCCTCTGGGTGCATGAGTGTGAGTAATGTGTTGGTAAGTCTGTCTAGTGTGAAAGTGCTGTCTGGTAGGAAGTATGAGTGTCTGAGTGTGAAGGTGGAGTTGAATGGAATTGAGTGTTTGGCTTTAATAGATTCTGGATGCAAGGCGAGCTTGGTGTATAAAGATGTGTATGACAAGGTTAGCGAGAAAGCCCTCCTGTCTGAGTGCAAGGGTAGTTTGGTAGGTATTGGTAATAGGAGAATGCCTGTGATTGGAATGATAAGGTCAGCTGTTCGAATGCATGGTATGATGATGAATGAATGTGAATTTTCTGTGATTGATAAGGTGAGTAGTGAGTATGGTGTGATTTTGGGGTATGATTTTATGAAAATGAATCGTATGGTTGTGCATCCTGCGAGTGATCTGATTGAGAGAAAGATTGGTAAAAATGGGGTGTATAAGTTGTATGTAGAGAAAGATGGTAGCGTTTTGAGGAGTGTGTTTACTGGTATTGAGGTGACTGCTATGGAGAATGTAAGGCTTGTGAAGGGTGAAAGGGTGTCTGTTAGAGTGAGTTGGAGTAAGGATGTTAGTTTGAATGTGAGTGAGAACACTGTGATATTGGATGGAAAGGATGCGTGTTATAAGGTAAGGCGTGTTGCTTGTGTGTTTGATGGCTTGATGAGAATGAATGATCCTTTTGTATGTGTGCAGGCAGACCCCAGTGTGAAAGGGCAGGTGAGGAGAATCCAAGTCGAAGATGTACTGGGCCACCTCTCCACTGTCAATGAGGTAGGTATGGATGATAGTACGGATGTCAGGGTGAATGTTGCAGGTGAAGAGACGTGTGAATGGACGTATAATGATGTGAAGAGCATGGTGGAATTGGATGGATGTTTAACTGAGTATGAAAGGGAGGATGTGTATCGAATGATATTTGAACGAAAGGGAGCTCTCAGTAAGGGTGATCTGGATTTCGGGGTTGCAAAGCTCCCGGAATTCAAGATTGTCCTGAAGGAGGACTCCCCAATCTATCAGCGGCCAAGGCATTTCCCACGTCCGGTTGCTGATGAGATTGAGGAGCAGTGCTTGGAATTGGAGCAATTGGGGGTGATTGAAGAGAGTGAGAGTGCATGGAATAGTCCAATTGTACCTGTACGTAAGCCGGATGGAAGATTGCATCTGTGTGTGGATTATAGAAAGGTCAATGAAAAGACTGTGAAAGAAAGGTTTCCGATGTGTGTGGTATCTGAGTGTGTGTATAGTATGCATGGGATGGAGTGGTTTACGAAGTTGGATCTGGTACGGGGGTATTACCAGATGCCCATTGCTGAGGAGAGCCGGCCGGTAACTGCCTTCTCTTCCTCAAAGAGGCATTACCAGTTCCGGAACCTCAGCTTTGGGTTGGCTAATGCTCCGGGAGCCTTCCAGCGGGCAATGAATGTTGTGTTGAGTAAGTTTGCGAGTAAGAATGTGATTGCGTTTATAGATGATATTTTGATTATGACTGAGACTTTTGAGGAGCATATGAGATTGGTGAATGATGTGTTGAGAATGTTGGAGAGTGTTGGTGTGAAGGTGAAAGTGGCAAAGTGTGAATGGTTTGCGAAAGAAGTGGAATTCCTTGGGCATATGGTGAGTGAGAATGGGTTGCGTAAATCACCGAAGTATGTTGAGAAGGTGCGAATGTTTCCTAAACCAGTGACTGTGAAGCAACTGAAGTTGTTTTGGGGTTTGATTGAGTTCCAGCGAAAGTTTATACGTGATTGTTCTGGTGTGAGTAAGCCTCTGACTGAGTGGATGGGCAAGAAAGGCAGTACGGTTGTCAACTGGAATGAGTAGATTGTGATAGAACGAGTTGACTGTGTTAATTTCAACTCCTATCCCATATTATTTAAAACCACGATGCTGCCCACGTGCATCTTCGATTTGAGGCTTGGAGTCTTATCACAGCTACCGGATGTCAATGTTTAATCAAGGAGGTTATCGTCCCCCCGTTCGCCCCCATACGCCGACCTCGCCAGATTGAGTTGGGCTTATGAGTAGATAAGGCATTGTTCTCCGGCCCGGCTGTGCGTTCCCTCCAAGCTTTCACTCCATTTTCCCCCACGCCAAGGAGATGTCCTGGCTATTTATATGGAAACTTTACCACTAAGATCAGATTGGAGATCCAGATTTTCGTCGCGAAACATCACCACGACCCTCTCTCCCTTTGTGCGCCAAGGGACCTCGACCTCGAGATTCACCATCACTTGTCCAGAAGGAGGACAATATTCCTTGAGTGGCAAAGGTTCGAGCCTTTCCGACGCCAAGTCCCCAAGGCTTCCCCCCCTGTTGTTCAAAGGAGAACAGCATTAGAACAGCCATTGTTCGTTTTGAGCCCTTCGCCAAGAAACGGTTCTCATCCCCCCCCTGTTGTTCAAGGAGAACAGCATTAGAACAGCCATTGTTCGTTTTGAGCCCTTCGCCAAGAAACGGTTCTCACCCCCCCCCCCTGTTGTTCAGAGGAGAACAACATTAGAACAGCCATTGTTCTTGAGCCCGTAGACAAGAGACGGTTCTCATCCCCCCTTTGTTCAGAAGAGAACAACCTAGAACAGCCATTGTTCGTTTTGAGCCCTTCGCCAAGAAACGGTTCTCACCCCCCCCCCTGTTGTTCAGAGGAGAACAACATTAGAACAGCCATTGTTCTTGAGCCCGTAGACAAGAGACGGTTCTCATTCCCCCCCCCCCTTTGTTCAGAAGAGAACAACCTAGAACAGCCATTGTTCATTTTGAGCCCTTCGCCAAGAAACGGTTCTCACCCCCCCTGTTGTTCAAAGGAGAACAACATTAGAACAGCCATTGTTCTTGAGCCCGTAGACAAGAGACGGTTCTCATCCCCCCTTTGTTCAGAAGAGAACAACCTAGAACAGCCATTGTTCTTCAAGCCATTCGTCGAGAAACGGTTCTCCTTCCCAAGACGCCTCGTCAGGATCCTTTTATCCCCCCCCTTCGGCTGGAGCTCGCCAGCGGACCGAAACTCCTTTGCGCCACCTTCCACTGCACCACTAGTGCCAAAGTTACATAAGCCAAAACTTCACCGTTGAGTATTGATCCCTTTTGTCAATTCTATCCTGTTCTTTAAATTGTTTATCGAACCATCCCATCTCTTTAACTCTATGTTTGTTTTACCTTTTTTAATCCCTTAAATCCTTGGATTAGCCCGAGTCTCCACGACCCTTTCCATTCTGTTTATGTCAATATTTTCCGTTTTTGTGTTTGCTGATAGTTATTATTAATAAAACTCTATTTTATTAATGATAGCAATATTATTATCCTTGAGCTCAGTTCCACTTCTTAAGCATTTCGAAATACATAATATCGGCCGCCAGACAGTAACGCACTCTAAAGATAATTAAGGAAGTTCCCTCAACGAATAGTGATATATGGTATATCGTCGGGAGTCATTTTACGACAAAGATGAATGAGGCGTATGAGAGACTGTGCCTGGTGAATGGAATGGAGTGGCTGATTTGATGTCAAGGTATCCTGGTACGAATGATGAAAATGTGTGTGGAGTGAGTGATCCTGAGTATTTGCCGAAAGGGATTATGAATGGAAAAGAGAGTAAGGGTGGTGGTGATTCCTTGTTTGAGAGTGTATGGAATGGTTTGCAAGATTTGAAGAGTGATGGAGTAGATGTGAGAGTGCCCGATAGTGTAGATGATTTAAGGAAGGAGGTAATGAATGAAGTGTGTAGGAAGCTTGAAAGCATTGGTATGGCAAATGTGCGGAACTTCATGAAAGAATTGAGAGCGATGTGTATGCAAGGGGTCCCGCCATTTCAGGAAGTGTTGATTGTAGTGAGTCGTTTGTATGGAGTGATTGTTTATGTGCACTTTGGTGGTGAGAGGCCGATTGTGTACAAGGATGAGAAGATGAAGGGTTTGAATCCTAATGTGGTACATCTGCAATGTTTGAGCAGTGTGCACTACAATTGGGTGATTGAAAAGTGTTCATATATAAGAGAGAAGAATGATTGTCTGGATGAAGATGAGTGTGTGTTGAGTGATGATATGGGAGTTAATGACAGTGTGGATATCAGTGCTGATGTTGGTGTGCTTGTTCCTTCTGTGTATTGCGAACATGGTGGACCTGATATGATGGAAGCGAGAGTGAAAGTTGGTGAAAGGTTGTTCTGTGGTTTGATTGATACTGGAGCGCAAGTGTCTTTAGTGAATGAGAGGATTCTGAGTAAGTATGATGAGTTTAAATGTTGCAAGCATAAACCTGTGAAGTTACGGATAAGTGGATTAGGGAATGGCATGATAGTGGCATGGGAACAGGTTAGTCTGAAAGTGAGTTTGGGTAATGGTGTGAATGTGAAGCATGACTTTGTGATTCTGAAGGATGAGCAAATGCCGTGTTGTTTCTTGCTTGGTGTAGACTTTATGAGATTGAATGATTTGTCTTTGGATGCTGATAAGGATTGTGTTATGAAAGGTGAATGTGAGGTGATGAGGTTGAATGAGTGTGCAAAGAATGTTGTCAAGTTTTGCGGTATGATTGAGTTGGTCATGGATGATAAGAATGAGATTTTAAGTGATAAGGATATTCTAGAGATGCAAGAGATATGTCCTTTTGTTAGTGAGATGAAGAGGTGTGTAATGACGCGTGTTGATTTGAATGAATGGCCAGAGTGTTTAAGTGATTTTAAAAGGTATGCTAAGGATTTTGTTGCTTGTATGGATGTTGTATATTTTGTGAGGCATGTGAAGGGTGGTGATGATATGTATGTACCTGTGATGTCCTTAGTTGGTATGATTGGTCTGGTGAAGGTTGTGCATGATAATTATGGGCATATGGGTAAGTTTAAGCTGTGGGAGTGTATGAAGGAGCGTGTGTTCCATCCGTTTCTGAGAACTGTTGTGAATGATGTTGCAACTACGTGTGAAAGGTGTCAGAAGCGAAAGGTGCAAGGTGTGCAAGTGAAACCACCGATGTTGAAAGTTGATGCGAAAGAACCGTTTGAATTGGTAGTGATTGATTGTGTGTCTTTGCCGCGTACGAGTGCTGGGAATGTTGGTATGGTTGTGATGGTTGACCATAAAAGTAAGTTTGTGTATGCAGCGCCTGTGAGAGATAAAAGGAGTGTGACTGTTGCGTGTGTGGTTGAGCAGTTGTTTTTTCCTATGTGTGTATGGGAGCCTAGAAGATGTCTGAGTGATAATGGGCCTGAATTTGTAGGGGAAGTGTTTGAGCAAATGTTGAGAGAGAATGGTGTGGAGCATGTGAGAACAACTCCGTATGTACCGTCTTCAAATGGATTGGCTGAACGGACTATAAGAACCTTGTGTGAGATGTTGAGAATGATGAGTACGACAGTGAATGACTGGGATGTGTGTCTGGGGAGAGTGTTGTGGGCGTATAATTCAACTGTGCATAGTGCAACTGGAATGTCCCCATGTCAGTTTGTGATGAATTTTGAAAGGCGAGTGAAAGATAGGTTTCGTTTGAGTGAAAGTGAGCAGAGTGTATGGCGTGAGGCGCATGAAAGGTTCCGTTCATTTGAATTAGGTGCAAAAGTATTGAAGGTGAAAGAAGTGAAGGGTAGGTTGAATGTGTCAAAGATGAGTGAGAAGTTTGATGGACCTTATAGAGTTGTGAGAGTTTGGGAAAATGGGGTGACGTATGTTTTGGAGAGTTTGAATGACGGTATGACTGAAAGAGTGCGGGCTCATCAGAGTCAGTTAAGGAGATGGAGAGAACCTCCTGACTACCTGGTGAGCCATCCGGTGTATGGACTCTGTAGAGAGAGAGGTAAAGTGCATGATGATGAGATTGAATGTGAGAGTATGGATCTGTCTGGGAAAGAGCTAGTCTTAGTCTCGAGGAGTAGAAAGCGTACAAAGAAGAGTGAAAGGAAGAATGCAAGTACAAATGAAAGTAAGTCTGAGCAGAGTGTTTCTGGTATGGGGGATCTTGAAAGGGAGATTGAGTTTTTGCATAAACAGGTGAGTGATTTGGCTGGTATAAGTAGACGAGTGAGTGAGCTGCCTGTGCCTGATTTTTCTGGTTTTGGGAACAGTATGAATGATAGTGTGTTTGGGCAGAATGAACCTAGTGTGGCTGATTTTTCGGGTTTTATGAATGGTAACAGTAGGGGTGAGTTTGATGTAGTGAATGATGAAGTGGCTGATTTTTCAGGTTTCTGGTGGGAACCAGTCGAAGAGGTTTCTGGTATGCCTGTTTCGAATACAGGGGATGTGACTGACCTGTCTGTTTCGCAAGAATGTACTTTGAGTTGGATGAGAGCTGTGAGTGAGGAGCTGATGAATGGGGGTATGATGAGTGAAGGTTCTGAACGGAAGAGTATGAAAGAATTCTGTCGTGAGATGGGAGAACTGGTAATGAGGGCTAAGAGTATGGTTGATGAGATGATCAATAGTGACGATGAGACTGACAGGACGACTGACGAACAACCACGACTAATTGCTACGCGTAGCCAGGGACCAGTAGAAGAGTGTGAATGGGTGCAGAAGGGTGCGATTGAGCACAAGTGGTACCATGAAGAGTGATTGAAAGGGTTTTGTGAGTGGCTGGTCGAATGGCTTAAGGAAGGAGGGGTGTGGTGGAGCGAATGTGAGTGTGTGTAAAAGGGCCATTCTCCCACCCCTTTTTTCAGTACCCTCTCCCTCCCTCTGTAAGAATGTGTGTGTGAGTGGGAATGAGGTTTTTTATATTTTCTCTTTGTATATATATATGTATTTGATTTCATGTATTAATTGTTTTCTCTTTCTCAGATTGTACTTTGCTTAAAATAATCTTTTATCAAAATTGTACTTTGTTTATAATATTCTTTTAGCAAAGCGCCATATTCTGGAAAGAGGTAAGCTAGTCGATAAATTTACTCGGGTAATGCCCACTTATTAGTTTCCCTTCCATGTATAAATAAAGGGGTCATAAAAGGAGGATATATCTCTTCTACAGAGAGTGGAAGCGTGGACTGACAGCAGGAAGGGTTCTCTAGACGAGTGCTCCGCCCAGCCCTGAGACGGAGGGCTTTCATACCTCGCTAACCACCTGGACCTCCATACCCGCCTTCGTTGACAATCCTGCCTCCTTCTAAGTTAGCCTACTACCACCCACCTCCAGCACACAAGTGATAGCGCGTGCCCCTTTTCGTTCAATTGTTGTTGTGTTTTTTTATGTTTTGTGTAGATATATAAGTAAATTTGTTGTATTCGCCTGTTATAAAATCTCTTTTGGTATCGTATTTGGATTGGGGAATTTGGCCTCATTTTGAAGTGTGCACACTTCCCTTGTAAATATAAATTGCTGTAAAAATAACTGTAACTATCATTGTATTTTTTTGTTAGTAAAGGACTGTACATACAATCCGTTTCATTCTCCCTCGATTTCTCATGTCCGGACAGTGTAGGAAGCGGGTTGGATCGATTACCGATTGGGATTAGAGATATATTTTCGGCCCGCTACAAGGTTGTAGGGGAAGTGAAGAAGTAGGGGAGAAACACAGGCTGACTGAAGGAAAAAGAGGCTAAGCTGTGTCCAGACAGGGTGCTGAGTCCCTTCAGCATGGCGGCTAGGAAGGCAAATCACTGCACCCCTTACAGGACAATCAGGAGCCACAACTACACACTATCTTGCCATTGAGTGTTGATTTCAGTATGTTTATCAGATCATACTCAAATAAAAGGGATGGGAGGCAATAATAAATACAATAAATTAGTTATAATAATTACTACCATAAAACTAATTATGACCAAGATTAACCTGGCAAAAAATATTATTATGAAACTAACCTTTAGGTATTTCTTTATTCAAAAGCAAGCATGTTTTTGAGGTAATATCAGCTGTAATCACCCCAAACTGCTGTTCAAATTCAAAAAGGTCACTCATTTTTAATTGTTGGTCAAACTTGAAACATTATAAAAGTGGAGCAATCAAAATATTCTCCATTTAATCTGTAAATAAGCATTTAAAAGAATCAGTTAAGGGTTGGGCTCTGAGGCCATTGAGTTCAGATGTATTACATACCATACTTGGACTATGCAACATATGCAATCTTACCAGCACACAGGAAATTAAAGCGTTCTGGATTTTGAATTTATAAACATGATGGCAACTCTTAGCTTTCCAGTTTGAATCCTCTTTTTGCCATACATGGCAACATAAAATAGTTTTTATTTATTAAAACTAAGAGGGAGAATCAATGATGACACCTCCACAAGAAATTTGTGAGGTGAGGTTCATAAAGTGGGAAAAGATGGGGTAGGTGAGAATATCTGAAAGGAAGATGCATAGCTCAACTAGTCTAAAGAGGACACTACTTAGGCATGCTAGACTGCGAAGGTACGTGACTTGGGACCAGCATCAATAACTGAGGCAGATCCTCTGCAAACAGACATTGTGGCTGGGAGGGCACACCTCCAGATATCATATGCAGCATGGTTAATCTATACTTGGCACTTCCTTGTGATGGGGTACCGGAGAAAAAAGATGTCCCATTCTTGCTGTGCACAATCCCTTAGTGATTCCATCCCTACAGAGGAGATAGTTTCTAGAAATTTAATCGCTTCCTTGTTACCTATACAAGAATCTTGTGGTCAAGTAAATTACAATGCAGATGATAATCATGTTACAGTACTCTTGAACAGCATTAAGAGAAAATAATGAAATTACTAGCAGTTAAAATATTAGGCTGACTAGTACTTCAATTATGAAATATAAAAGGGAGAAAGTAATAATGGAAAGAAAAAGATAGCTAAGAAAATGAGAGATTAATGCTAGGGGGTAAAAGAGGGCAGGGGAGTGGGAAACTAGTTCTGTTCATTGCTGCTCTGGAGGAGGTGACAAAAGAGTGCAGAGAATTGGGAGCATGGGAGCTGCTGTATGCCGATTACCTTGTGCTCACTGCAAGCTCAAAAGAGAAAGTGATTGAGATGTTTGAAAGATGGGGGGTTTTTTTTTGAAGGGGATGGTTAAGGGGCTATCTGGCGACTTCCCACTTAGGCATAAGTCGCCGTAAACAAACAGCCTAGTTCTAGGCTACTTTAAAAAATTTGAACAGGAAACAACAATAAAAAGAAATAACAATAACAAAAACAACAACTAAACCTAGTTAAATGAAAGGGAGAAGGCCGGCCTCCCCCAAATAGTCAACAAGTCCACCAGTCAATGTGCACGCACTCATCCCGAGTACAAAGGACAGGCGGTAGCAACCCCACCCATCCTGGTACTGGGACAGGTAACGTGCGCGAAGATCACCCAGACTGGGACATTCGACAAGAATGTGCCGAACAGTCTGGGGGACGACGCAGTCGTCGCAATAGGGCGCAGGCGAGCGCTCCATCAAATAGCGATGCGTCACACGAGTGTGTCCGATTCGGACACGACAGAAGGCGACCTGAAGCCGTCGCGGAATTTGGGGATAGGTCCATCGGAACAGTCGCGGCGCAATGGCACGCAACTTTAAGTACCCTTCGACCGTCTCGCATCTTCTTTGCAAAGCAGTCCGAAGAGCTGCCCGTATTCCAGCCATGTAGTCGGTGTGAGGAAGAGCGAAACGCTGGTCCGGTCGCAGAGTCCTCGCGGACTCTTTGGCGCCCTCATTCCCCGCAATTCCTACATGTCCAGGAACCCGGCAGAAGATAATCTCGAAATCTGCCTGGCTCGCCATAACCGTGGCGTCACAGATATCGCGAATCAGGGGATGCGGAGATTCCAATGCCCCGAGAGCACTCAGGGCGCTTTGTGAGTTGCTATAGATCACAATCCGGTCTCCGAACCGAGCACGTCGCGTAATCTCCCGTACCGAGTGGTGTATTGCCATCAGCTCGGCCGTGAGGACAGACGCAGCGCCTGGTAGAGCCCCGCTGACTTCAAACAGAGGGGATACGGCGTGGAAGCTGACCCCCTCTTGGGACTTAGCGCCATCCGTATACACTGGCACGGTTCCAGCATGACACGAGGTGTGCTCCAAAAAGGTCGAACGCAATACTCCCGGCGCCGTACAAGCTTTGGGAGAAGAGGCGTGGCGACAAATAGCCAAATGTGGTACCCTCCAGGGTGGCGTCCTGGGCAGAACCAGGGATGCCACCGGGCCGAGAGCTATATCTACCTCTCGAAGGAGTTTCCTGGCCCTAAACCCAAAGGGCTTAGGGTATGACTGGCGTCCCTCGGCGGCATAGGCACCATCGAGATCAGCTGCGGATGCAGCTGGGAATAGTAGTCAGGCCCGCAGCGATGAAGTTGCTGGAAAAGAACTCAATGGTCTCATCTACCGACCTAAACTCCTCAACTGAGGAAGAGAATTCAGTCATTTCCTGAAATGCAGGTGACCGCGCCAAGCACCACCTAGGTGGGCTCTCAATGCAGCCGCCCTGAAAATTATATTTGAATGGAAAAGTGATCACTACGATGGAGGTCGTCGACTACCCCCAATCAAAATCAGGCTGTGTATCCAGAGAGCACAGAGATAGATTGAGGCAAGAAAATGAAATGGTTCTCGGGCAGTGATGCGTAAACTCATCCACATTTAGGACACCTATCTCAAGCTCTTTGGTCAGATCGGCAAGGACTTGTCCCCTGGGATTTATTGAGTAGTGTCCCCAGAGAGGATGTCTGCCATTCATATCTCCAAGCAAGACAAAAGGCCTCAGCAACCGTGCCACAATGCGGCGGAAGTCCCCCGCGTCGAAGTCAGCTGATGGTGGAATGTATGCAGAAATGACAGTATACCTCCTATCCAGGTGAGGCTGCACAGCCACTGCCTGAAAGGAGGTATCTAAGGTGAAAAGAACGGAGAAATCTAGGTGAAACTGCACAGCCACTGCCTGAAAGGAGGTATCTAAAGTGAAAATAACGGAGACATCATGCCGGGTGTAAACCGCGCATCCCCCAGCCCGGCTCCACCATCTTGTAGTGGTGGGGTAAAAACCCTTATACCCCAGGAGGGCGGGCAGGGGGCACGCGCCTAGCATGGTCTCCTGCAGCAAAATAGCCAATGTGGAACGGGACGAGCCTCCACACATCCTCCCAATTGGCCCGGAGTCCACGGCAATTCCATTGAAGGAATATGCCCTCCAAGCATAGCTGGGAGAAGCGGGGACCCTCTCTGAACAGAAGACCCTCACAGGAATGGCCGTATGCTTCCCAGAGGCAGAACCCCAGCCGCTGTTGGCCAGACAATGCGCTGAAGGCGCTGTCGCCTTCGAGGACTCATTGGGGGAGGTTGGGCTCGCCTCTCTCCACCTCAAAACCTTATGCGGGCGGCCTTCTTTTTGAGGATCCACTGTCTCTGAGCCGCCCAGCCGACCACTAGGCGTGGGCGAAGGAGCCGAAGCTCCTTTGTTGCTGTCCACCTTTCGGGGGGCACCTTTAGGAACCCCAGAAGATGCCCTGGCGACCAACTTCATGGGTGTTGCCTCCTGTGAGTCATACGACTCGGTGGAGGCGCGTGGCCGTTTTGCCTTACGGGAAATGGTCACGCTGGTGGAAGGGGGTGGGAGCCTTGGTTTTAGCTGGTGCTGGGTGTGAACCCTTTGTGCCGCCAGCTTTACCAGGAAAGTGCCTGGGTTGAGTAGAACTCACAGAAGGGCTCCGAATGGGAACGGAAACAACCGTGCTTGTTGGCCTGGATGGGCCAGGAACAGAGGGTGTCTTTCTAAGCATTGAGGCATAAGACGTCCCAGGCAAAGCCGGGCATGCCATGACCAAGTCCTTAGCCTTGCGGAATGAGAGTCGTTCCTGAGCCTGAATGCCAGGATTTCTTTCTCAAGGAGATATGCACCACATTGCTTCGAAGAAGCAGGGTGCGGCTCTCTACAATTGACACACTTGGCCACACACAATTTGGACTTGTGTGCTGCCTTGGAGCAATTTACACAGACTTTGGGTGACCCTGACTTTGCATGTCTACAAGAGGGATTCATATGGTCGAAGCGGTGACAGTAATGGCACCTCCGTGGCAGTGGCATGAATGCCTTCACGAGGTAGCGGTACCAACCGGCCAGCCCTGACTCAGGGAGCTTGTCACAGTCAAACATGATGAAGAGTGTAGGGGTGGGTCTTGAGGCCCCTCCCTGTTTTCTCATCATCGTTTGACCTTGACCATCTCATGTTCAGCCAGCTCTAAGGTGATGTCCTCTATGGAGTAGTCAATGAGTTCCCTCGCATAAACTACTCTTTTTACAAAGTTCAATTTAGGGTGCAGTGTCATACTCACAGGCATGCCATCAAGTGTCCGAAGGGCACTAATCATGGCTACCTCAGAGGGATTCAATGCATTCGCCAAAAGGCTCCCATCCGAGAAACGGGTCACCTTCGGCTCTCTACCAATCACACCAGCTAAAGCTCTCCTCTGATGGATCATGTTGCCCTTAGCCAACATGGTGCCATCAGTGAAGCGTTTGAAGCCAGCAGGCTCAAAAATGCCGGTTAATCTCTGACTGAGGGGCCCTGATGTTATCGAGGCTCCACCCTGCGCACTTTTGGTCATAGTCAGGGGCTCTGCACCTGGGGGAGCAGAGAGGCCGGATGTGCCTATCTTGGCTTGGTCACTTACCGAAATGGCAGTAGACCCATCCGTCCCAGCAGCCCCTGTGGATACAGAGTAGTCTTTTTAGTCTTTTTTTTGTTTTTTTCTTTTTATGAGAGGATGGCGGGGAAAGAACCCTCTTCTCCCCTCCACCAGCCGGAGCCCCCAGGCCAGATGGACTGGCCTAGGCAAGGTCCTTCTCCAAGATGGAGAAGGTCCTGGCAGTCATGGGGCACCAGTCCGAGGAGGAGAGCTCTCCTCTCCTTTTACTGCCTTGGAAACCCTAGCTGTTTGAGGAGGACCTTGCATAGGAGTAGACTCGAGTTTGGTGCTTGGCGCTGAGCCCAGATTCACTCCCATGGAAGGCCTTACCATCTGAGGCTGGGTTGCCTCAAGGACCATGTCTATCTCAGGTGGTGCCTCCAGTTGGCCATCCCCTCCCCCAGGACATCACAGGTCCTATTAGCAGCAGTGTCATTAATTGAGTCTGGGGAGGCACAGGCCTTGACCCCCACTAAGTTTAATATTCTAGCCAGCAGGTCTTTTGAGGAAAGCAACCAAAGAGGCCTGGCTTCTCTCTCCCCCCTAAGGCTGTTTGCCTTACTGAGCAGCTTCACTGGGGAGCGGTCAGCTATGGGCTGCCTGCTGGCTTTCTTAGCAGTCCCCTTGGAAATTAAAGGGGCGACTGCCGCTGGAAAGAGGAAGGTGCCTGAAGGCACCTCCAGAGAAGGGGATGAGGAGGAGTCCCCTACACCCATAAGTGAAGGAGAGGAGTAAGCCTCCTCTCCTGTTAGAGAGATTTGGACGGTCCCCTGCAAGAGCACGGGGGGTGGGGAAGAACCTCCATTTTTTTTCTGTGGAGCTGTCTGAGGGCGGCTCCAACAATGGACAGGGGGAAATTATTAGTTTTCTCATCATTAGGCATGGTGACCCTCTTTTTCTTATGGGAAGCAAACACTCATCACCCCCTCTGCAAGGGTTGCATACAGGGCTCGCAGAGCCAGGAGCTGCCATTTAAGGCCTTTCCTCCCACCCAGGAAGGGGAAGTGAGAAAGTAGGGGAGAAATTCAGGCTGTCTGAAAGGGAAAGAGGCTAAGCTGGGGCCAGACAGGGTGCTGAGTCCCATCAGCACGGCGACCAGGAAGCCAAATCACCATGCCACTTATGGGGACCTGAAAAAGATGCACCTACACAGCCCCAAGGGAGCAGGGGGTTATTTCATGTGGTCGCGTGACCCGTGTTGGGTTCCCTTTTCACCCATCACAACGCTTGATTGGTGACAGACCTATGAAATTGAGGACCTTTGAGCCCCCTTTTGGAGGCCTCTGGCGACCCGCTTCTGATGGGGCAGTATAAATATTTTGAGTAAAGCTTTGAGAAATTAGTACCATACAGCCCCGTCTTGGTTAGCAGCCACATACAGTCTTGTACACCCTGCTTCACCTCCTAATGGCTTCCAGCTACGAAGGCGGCACATCTACCTGGCCTCGCTCATACATGGACAGGCATCTATCACTCAGGTATCAACTTGGTTCTCATATGGAGTACTCCCTCATTCATTTCTCTGTGAGGTTAAAGAAGAAGTAATTTTGCGAGTGTCCAGTCAATTAGACTTTACATGAGTCTTCCCCTTTCCCCAGAAGCAATCACTATACATCCTCTCTGGGACTCTTGTCCCCCATTGAGTCATTTATTTGTACCCCCCCCCATGTTTGGTACCACGGGTCTCATCTTATTTATTGTCATTTATTTACTTTTGCTAATATTTTCTTTGTATATAGTAAAGTTATTTTTCTACAATCAGTTTCTCTAAAACCCAGAACCTCTAAGAATTGATTCTTTAGGACAACCACACTTGATTTTGTATATTTAACCCTCGTACTGGGATCTGTATCTCAATTTCTGGTGTGCTCCCTGCGCACTTTAATGCAGAGTCAATCCTCAGCTAGCATCGACGTTTGACTCTACGACATTATATTCAGGTGTTTAGGGTAACCCTATGACATCAATATGGGAAAATTTATAATAAAATTCTTAGGTATATGTTGGGAAACCATTATTTAGAATGGTTAAGTTTTCTTTGTTTAAGAGATCTACTATGAGAGAGTCAAAGGAATCACATTTTGGGGAGCCCCAGAGGTGGTGATAGGCATTAAAATCATCAAGAAGGAGAAAGGGTCTTTGGAGTTGTGAAATTATACTTTTTACATCTCTATACAATATGTTTGAAGGGTTGGGGATGTAAACAGAACAAACATTGATTTATATTCCTTGAAGGAATATTATTAGGAATTGGAATTAGTGTTTGTAGACATATGAAATGGCTTTTGGGGAAATAAAGCATTGTATGCATTGGATGGACTCCATCTAAGCTGGGGTGGGATTGACTTCTTATGGCAGGAGTTAGATAGTGTCGTTAGGTCTCTGCAGGTGGGAAACTAGTAACTGAAAGTGGTCAGGGAAATACAAGAGCACAAGAAGGGACAGCAAAAGTAAAGAGATGCAGAGGAGATAAGAGTGGAAGATATACAGGCTGAAAGAGGTGCTTCAGGGATAGGAAGGCTGAGTTGTCTTTATACCAATGCTCCTAGTCTTAGAAAAAAGAAGGATGAGTTATTTAGTTATATTATTGATGAAGATATAGATATAATGCAGATAAACCCGCAAAGGAAAAGTGAAAAATGATTCTGAGCGCTTTTGTCTTTATTCTTAAAGACCTTTTCAAGGAATGAACAGGAGGCTGGACATACATTGCCTTAAATAGTGGAAGGGGGGATTAGACTACCCACCTCTGAACCATAAATATGGGGTACAAAATCCTGAAACAACTTTATTTGAGATTTCATTTATGTAGTGATAATGGGTCTAGCGTGAACAAACCAGAGCTAAGATTGAAATTTGGGAACGTGTTAATGGAGATACATTCTAATATATTTCTCAAAATATAATTACTGCATTTTATGACTGGTTTGGCACTGTTCCAGTTAATGCTATGTTTAAGATTGTACATAAGTAGAAAAAGCGCAGATTGTTCACTGTGTGATTACGTACATTGGCTTGATGTTGCTTAACTCGGACACCTAGTTCATTCCCAGTTTGTCCATAACAACATTTTTGGCAGTTGTTGCAGCCTATCAAATGAATAATGCCAGGTCGGGGGGGTAAATTTTTAATAAGGATGCGATAATATACTGGATTTATGTAATAATATACTGGATTTTGTAATAATATACTGGATTTAGTTCTGACAAATAGGGAAGAAGTTATTAAGGATACTGAGATTGGAGGAAATTTGGGTAATAGTGACCATTGTGAAATTAGATTCAAGATGAAATGGAATGGTATTGATAGTAGCATGAACAATGTTAAAATTTCTGACTTTAGAAGAGCAAATTATAATGGGCTAAGGACTTACCTGGAGGCAGTTGTACAGAAACCAGGCAATGAAATCAAATCAGGAATAGATTCAATGATATCAGTTAGTGGAGACAATAATCACCAGGAGGAAGAGATTAAAATTGAAGAGGAGTATGAAAGAATAATTGAGCAATTAATTACAGGTCAGATGATTAACATTCCATATAAGGAGATTAGGACTAAAAATAATGACCCAAAATGGATGACAGATAAAATTAAGCATTATATTGGCATTAAAAAGAGCATTTATAGGAAAATAAAAAATGGAGAGGATCACTTAAGGCAGAGATATAATGAACTAGCAAGAGATGTTAAAAAGTTAGTTAGAGTAGCAAGGAGAAATTATGAAATTAAAGTGGCAAATAGGGCAAAGGAAGATCCTAAAAGTTTTTATCAATTATACAAAACTAAGGTTAGAGATAAAATAGGCCCACTTATAGATTCCAATGGAGAATTAGTGAGTGATAGGGACTCAATGGCTGGAATGCTAAATGACTTTTTTCTCTCAGTATTTACACAGGAGGATACTCTAAATATACCTGAGGTGTCAATGATCTTTCGGGGTAATGATGAAGAGAAATTAAAGGATATCTTGATCACAAAGGAGATAGTGACAAAGGAAATTGATAAAATCAAAAGTAGTAAAGCACCCAGTCCTGATGAGCTCTTTCCTAAAATTTTGAAAGAATGTAAGGATGTGTTAAGTGAGCCCCTAGCATGCATCTTTAGAAAATCATTGGAGAGTGGCATTGTGCCAGTGGCATGGAAGAAAGCCAATGTGATACCTATATTTAAGAAAAGAGATAAAACAAATATGTCTAATTACAGACCAGTAAGTTTGACATCAGTCGTAGGGAAAATGATGGAATCTATTATAGCAAGTAATATTAGAGATCACTTGGATAAGTATAAGTTGATAAAAGAATCAGAGCATGGCTTTAGTAAGGGTAAATCCTGTCTGACTAATTTGCTGTCTTTTTATAGTAAGGTGTATGAAGCAGCAGATAATGATGAAGACTATGATATTTTATACTTGGAATTAGTAAGGCTTTTGATCGAGTGCCACACTTACGGCTTCTGAGCAAAGTTAAAGCACACGGGATCGATGGCAGTATATTTAGGTGGATTCAGTCATGGCTTGGTGACAGACAGCAAAGAGTTAGTATAGATGGATTTAAATCTGAGCGAGGGTGTGTTAGCAGTGGAGTTCCGCAAGGATCTGTTTTGGGTCCCTTGCTATTCTTAATTTATATTAATGATCTTGACATAGGTATAAGTAGTGACCTGAGTAAATTTGCTGATGATACTAAGCTAGGTAGGGCCATTAGGGCTGATTCTGATGCTGTTGTAATGCAGGAGGAATTGACCATTCTGTCCAATTGGGCCGAGAAATGGCAAAGGAAGTTTAACATAGACAAATGTAGTGTACTTAGTATAGGTAGAAATAATCCATTGAATAGTTATGAATTAAATGGGAGAATTTTAGGGAGGACTGATTGTGAGAGGGACTTGGGTATTTTGGTAAGTTCAGACCTTCGTCCTAGAAAGCAATGCCTAAATGCTAAGAATAGAGCTAATAGGATATTGGGATTCATTAGGAGGAGTGTAAGCAATAAGAGTGCTGAAGTCATTCTAAAACTGTATCTGGCGCTAGTTAGGCCTCATCTAGACTATGCAGTACAATTTTGGTCACCATATTATAGGGAGGATATTGATTTGCTTGAGTCTGTGCAGAGAAGGATGACAAAGATGATTGGTGGGCTAAGGAACTTACCTTATGGTGAAAGGCTCAGAAAACTAAATCTACATAAATTGGAAAGGAGAAGAGTCAGAGGGGAATTGATTGAAGTCTTCAAATGGGTAAAAGGATATAATAAAGGGGATCTGGGTAAGGTTCTTATACTTAGTGAACATGACAGGACACGTAGCAATGGGTTTAAGCTTGATAGGTATAGGTTTAGGAAGGAGATTGGGAGGAATTGGTTTACAAATCGTGTGGTAGATGAATGGAATAGGCTTACTAGACATGTGATAGAAGCCTCCTCTCTGGGTAGTTTTAAGAATAGATTAGATAAATATATGGATGAAGCTGCTAGATGGGACTGACTTTTTTTTTATGTACATATGTATATATTTTTCTAAAGAGTGGGGAGATTATATTTTGCAGTTGCATGAATGGACATAATCCTCTGGTCCATTTTATGTATATTGTAGATTAGATCTGACGAACTCCTGTCAAGGGTGACAATGTTGATGACTTTTCTCTGGTAAGAAATCTTTTGTGTGTTGACTGGAACAGGAGCTGCCAAGTGTAGGCCATGAATGATCTTTTGCAGTCTCCTTCTTTTCTTATGTTTTTATGTTCTTAAAACAAAAAAAAATATAATGTATGATTAGTCACATCTGAAGCTACTATCTGATGTCATAAGACATATATTGTAGCCCAAATCTAAAGCATTACATTACCTTTTACCTTTTTTATTTTTATTCATTTTTTTTTTGCATGTTATTTTAAGTAAACCTGAAGATTGGCGTCGCAACTGATGGGACGCAAAATATCTCATCCCTGTTCCAATATGTTTCACCTCTTTTGAGTAAATTCAAGGGGACTGCTCGTGGGGAAGATATCATTGTAGGGGGAGCCACCCCTCCACGGTTATCCTGAGTTTCAATCAATTGTGGGGGGTCTAGGGGGCACAGTCCCTAAATATATAATCCTCACTGTTTATAGAAAAATGTTCTTAACGTTTTTATTTAACCAAACACGCAGGAATATTCATGCGTGGGTGAACAAAATATAAAGGCAACTTAGTGTCATTTCGGCTGAAAAAAGAAAATTCTGGGTGCACCACCGATCTTCAGGTTTACCTTATTTTAAAGTAGCCTAGTACTAGGCATAGGTTAGCATTGGTGAATACAGTGACTAATGCCCAAGTAGGCAGTCATCAGATGAGTTCTTAAAATTTAAAATAATAAAAAAACCTGGAGTTTAGTTCCCAAGGGGAGTGGCAAACTCCATTACCTCGGTAAATTTTTTTTAAAAAACTGCCTCACAAGAAATCCTAGAATTGGACGATAATTCTGACATTTTTTGTCAACCGATTCAAACTCCTTTTCCATCTTAACTCAATTTGACCCAATCATTCAATCACTAGAATCAGACCAGTTTGATCTGATCTCTATGTTACCCTCCCCTCCTAAAGCCTCTCACCTACTGGTAAACAAAAAGTCTAAATCAAATATCCCAATCAGCTCTGTCCTTAAAAGATAGGCCTAATGTCTCCCTTAACTAGGAATATATTGCATCATATATGTCTTCTATTTTTCTCTCCACTTCAGACCAAAGGATCCATTTGTCAAAATGCTTACATGCAATTCTCTCAGCTAAAATAATCCACAATATTTGCGACAAAGTAAAAAATATCTCCCACTGTCCATCAGGTAAACTTTTAATTGAAACTTGAAATCAGTCACAGCTTAGGACTCTTCTAAAACTTAAAACTTTCCTCGATGCTAAGGGAAGTTTCATCCCAATTAACAGTGTCTTTGCTGTCAACTTGGACAAATCGAAAGCTTCAATTTATGCTCCAGAACTTCTTATCTATACTAATGACATATATTTGAGGCCCTGGCTAACCAAAATGTCTTGGTATGCAGAAGAATAACAAAAAGTAAAGAAAGAAAAAATTCTAACTAGGTAGTATTTTAATATTGATGTTTGTAGGCAAGAATCTTCCCCAAAAGATTCTACTTGACTACATTATTTGGTAAACTTTACAACAAGCTCCTCGGCTGATTCCGACAACCTTCTTGGCAATTGAAGCTCATGTTATTTTTATGTTTCATTTCCTTTTCATAATGTTTCGTCCATTTTCCAGATATGTTACACTGAACTATCACAAGGAGTGTGTATGGAGGGGGAAGGCTTTCCATATTTTTTTACAGGAGATAATAACTAACAGTCAACTAAACCATCTTTTACTCCGAACAATTGGGGGAGGGGTTTAACCATCTTTTTTCCTTTTTCCACCTATTCTTAAACTCAATTCTTTCTCTTTTTTCTATTTTTTAAAAATTTTTATCCTTTTGCAATTTCTGCATAATTTGATATTTGCATTTTTTATGATTGCCTATTATTTTAAAATAAATAATTAGAATTTTGTTGAAATTATGTTTTTGGCGCCAAATCTTGACCCATCTCAAGCAGTTTTGATCATGAACCTGCAAGCTGTAGGCGAAATTTGCCACAAAATTGTTTAATGCTTGGCATGTTAATTAGTGCCTGTGATAAAGTTATACATTTTTTAGGCAACCACAAATTAATCCCATTGTTGATTCCCTATGAGCATTGTGCTAAGTGCCTCATTATACAACTGGATTGTTGTAGTGTAAAAGATTCCTTTTAACACATTGACTGCTATGTTATACTGGTAGGTGCCAGTAACATAAGTGTTATACATGGAATTAAGCTGAAATGATGTGTATAACAGCTGTGATATTCGCTCAATGCATTATTTTATGAATATAGAAAATGTGGCACCTATCTACAAGTTTGAATTTTCAAGGGTGTATCAAAGGTCGCCCATCCACATCTATCAAAACCCACCCACAAAATGCAGCCATAGAATTGTGTCAGATCATGCATCTACAATATACGATTTAAACAATCCATAGGATTGTATCAGATCATGCATCTACAATATACAATTATAACCATCCACAGGAATGTGTCAAAAACAAAAAGCATCATTATCAAGACTCATCAAAATCCAAATCAATCATAATATACAATAATAAAAACCTGCATCCACAGGAATAACCTTCCCCCCCCCCCTAAAAGTTAACCCTCCCTCCCCATATAATCATCTAATCTGCATTTGAAAACATTCAAGTTTGGACTGTCTACTGTCTCAGGTGGCAAACTATTCCATTAATCTACCACTCTATTGGTGAAAAAATATTTTCTAACATCCAACCTGCACCTCTGTTTTTTCATTTTTATGTGGTGACCCCTAGTCCTATTACTACCTTCTAACTCAAATAACTTGCTAAAATCCAGCTTATCCATCCCAGAACAGATTTTAAAAAGCTCAATCATATCTCTCCTCACAGATCTTCTTTCAAATGAGAACATATTTAATATCCTCAGTCTATCTTCATATTCAAGGTGCTTCAGGGAAGGTATTTTTGTTGTCCTCCTTTGTACTGACTCTAGCAGGTTGATGTCATGTCTAAAATGTGGTTACCATGGTTGTATACAGTACTCTAAATGTGGCCTAACATACGAGTTGTAGAGTTTAAGGATAACCTCTTTACTCTTGTAGCGAACATTCCTGTTAATGTATCCTAGCACCCTATTTGCTCTATTTTTTGCCTCAATACACTGCTTTGAAAACTTCAGTGACCTATCTACTACTACACTTAGGTCCTTCTCATCCTCAACTGAATTCAGTCAATGCCCAGCCATTTCATAGCTAAATTTCCTATTATCCCTTTTCATGTTAAGAACTTTGCATTTTTTAAGGTTAAAAGTCATCTGCCACAGAGCTAATGATGGGGCTCATTGGGTATCACTCAACAGTTTGCTCTCTACTTAAAGGATCTCCTAACCTCATTAGCAAATTTATATCTTCAAATGCTTCCCTTCCCTACCTTTATGCTGTTATTAAAACCCATAAACCTGATAACCCAATGCACCCCATCATTAGCTCTATTGGGTGTGTCTCCTATACCCTATCAAAATAGTTAGCCTCTCTACTAAGCCCTTTGGTTAGGACCATTTCCAATTTACATATTATCAAAAATATGCACCTTATTAGTAAACTTAATGACCTCCCTTACCCTGATAAGTTTAGCTAGTTAGTTTTGATGTTTGTTCCCTCTTTAGTAAAGTTTCTGTACCCGATCTCTTGAATTTTCTTGAAGAACACCCCGATACAACAACTCCGAACTCAAACCCGGGCAGGTGGAGCTCGAAGTCTTGGTTGACAATCCGCCTAGGAGAGGGATAACTCTGAATCCAAACCCTCCACTGTCTTGTGGATAGACACTTCAGTCAAAGGCTAAGGGATCTCCCTGACAGAAAGGTGTTCTCATGCATTGGATTGTGCCATAGCCTCTGTACCATGGTCTTCCACTCTCTTGTGTTTGAGATCCCTGCCTAAGGGTACATTTAGGCATACTTTCCTATTTTTCATTCCTCCTCTTGTTTTACTCAAATGGTGTGTAGGGCAGGCTTAATAGATGAGCAAAGAGGCTCTGATGGCTTTTCAAGAGGTTGCCTTGGTCTATTCTTTTCTTTTCTCTTTTCTTTATTCTTTTTCATTCCAAAGTCATCATTACTGTCCTCCCTCAGTTGTTGTGGCGTCCTGAAGGGAATTTTGCCTTGCATGATGTGTCGGCTCCATCATGTTGACCAGTTTTTTTCCGACATATAATATTCAGTTAATGAAAGTTTTGCTATTGAATAATTTTGTACAAATTGTTGTTGTTGTTGTTGTACAAATTGTTATTTTTGTTGAAGATCTTGTTGCTAATATTATTTTTTTAATATCGATTTTAATTTTATCAGGAGATATTGAGCTCAACCCTGGACCTGGTCATCCTCGTCAGATAAAGTGTCGTCTACTCTATATTAATATTAGGGGCCTACATGCCAATATTAAAGACTTGACTGCTTCATCCAAGTCTCATGACATTTTACTCTGTTCAGAGACCCTGGTTTCAAATATGAGGCATGTCTCTGAACTACTTATACCAGGCTTCAAAAAACCAATTTTACTTAGGCGTGATGCCATTCCTAGGGCTAGAGGAATGGCAGTTTACATTAGGAATGGTTACTCTGCTTCAAAGACCTCCTATGCTTGTTCTTGCCATGAGATGCAAGTTATGAAAGTATGTGGTAAGCAAAATAATTTTTATCTTTTTTCTGTCTATCGCAATCCAGACTTAGATGATACTATTTTTGATTGTCTGCTCCTTGCCATGGCCAAGGTACAGGAAAATGACCGGAAAGCCTGCTTTGTATTTATGGGAGACCTCAATGCTCATCATAGGCAATGGCTGTCTTCTGTCTCCCCTACTGACTGTCATGGTATCAGGGCTTATGATTTTGCGTGTGAGTCGGGTTGTGAGCAAGTCATTAGGGAGCCTACCCATTCATCTGGGAACTGCCTTTACTTGGTTTTCACTGATTCCCCTGGAGTCGTTACAAGTGCTGTTGATCCTCCTGTGGGAACTTCTGACCACTGTGCAATTTCTATAACTATCTGTATTGAGCAATCTATTCTTAATATAGCTCATACAAGCAAAGTATTCATCAAATCTCAAGTAGACTGGTGCAATATATTAAATGATCTCTCCCGGATCAACTGGCCACTAATATATAAGGAGGTTGAAGCAGTTCGTATTTTGAATGATAAAATTGTTTCAATTATTGATAGACATGTTCCATTCCGTATGATCAGATATCGCACTAAGGACAAAGCCTGGTTTAATGATGACTGTAAGAGGGCTCATATGCAGAAACAAGAAGCCTACAACCTGTGGAAGGGGAGTAGATCTGCCTTTCTATGGGATAATTATGTGCACTACAGAACAGCAGCTCAGAGGGTATATAATAATGCTGAAGTTGAATTCAATACTACCACAAAGGGAACTCTTCAGCGCACAGCAAATTCCCACAAATTCTGGACCACTCTCAAGTCTGCTCTTTTTGGGAATGATTCATCTATGCCACCCCTTCTTAAACCTGATGGTTCCATTACCCTTAGTCCTGTAGAAAAGGCAACACTGTTGGCTGATGTTTTTGATAATAAACAAAGTAATGAGAATCTAACTCTACCTGACACTTGTTTCCCTGAACCAAGGTTAAACAAGATTGCTTTCCGTTCAAGTGAAGTAAAACAGTTACTTCTTGATCTGGATGCTTATGGTGGTACTGACCCAAATGGTATATTCCCTTTATTCTTTAAGAAAACTGCAGAGTATTTGGCTCCCAAGCTTTCCGTTATTCTTCGGAAGCTGGCGAGGAGTGGTAGTTTTTGCGAATGTTGGAGAATTGGTAACATCACTCCACTATGTAAAAGTGCAAGTGGTAGTTTTAACCCTACTGAATATAGGCCCATTTCTATAACTCCTGTTCTATCTAAGATTTTTGAACGTTTACTAGCTAAACGTTTAAGTACATTTGCCGAGCTTAATCGTCTGTTTCCCTTTTTACAGTTTGGATTTCGTAAGGGTCTGAGCACTTGTGATGCACTTCTCACAGTCTCCACCATTGTCCAAAAATCATTAGACTCTGGTCAAGAAGTTCGCTTAGTTGGCCTGGATTTCAGTGCCGCATTTGACCGTGTCAATCATAAGGCCCTGATATTTAAGTTGAAGCAGTTGGGAGTAGGTGGTGTATTTTTAAATATTATTGAACAATTTTTAACAAATCGACATCAAAAGGTTTATGTTGACAATAATTTTAGTGATGAGAGAGAGGTGCTATCTGGTGTACCACAAGGCAGTGTTCTTGGTCCTCTACTGTTTATATTATATACCCATGATATGTGGTTTGGACTGGAAAATAGACTTATAGCCTATGCTGATGATGCTACTCTAATAGCCCCAGTCCCATCTCCTGAGTTGAGAGAATCGGTTGCAGAGTCTTTAAATAGAGATCTGGCTAAGATAAATGTTTGGTGCACTTCATGGGGCATGAAGTTAAATGCAAAGAAAACCCAGAGTATGATTGTTAGCAGATCCAGAACACTAGATCCTCCCCATCCAGATCTTTTAATAAATAACATTCCCATCTCCATATGTGATTCTTTTAAGTTGCTTGGAGTTATGCTTGACTCTAGGTTTACTTTTGAGAATCACATTCGATCTATTTCCTCCTCTATTGCTCAAAAAATTGGCATTTTGAGGAAATCTTACAAAGTATTTGGAGAGCAGACTGTTCTTAAAAATTGTTTTAATGCTTTTATTCTTCCGTGTTTTGAATATTGCGCCCCTGTTTGGAGTTCGGCAGCCAACTCTTATCTTAATTTATTAGATAAAAATTTGAGAGCAATAAAATTTTTAATTCCTGACCTCAAAGTTGATCTGTGGCACAGGCGAGCAATAAGCTCCTTATGCATCTTATATAAAATTTTTAACAATGCAGATCATCCACTGCATCACGATCTGCCCAATTTATATGCCCCTCAACGAGTTACCAGAGGTGTACTAAATGCCAATAGTAGGGCCTTTACGCCTATGAGATTCAACACAACACAGTTTTCAAGAAGTTTCATTCCTAACACAACTAAACTGTGGAATGAACTTCCTAGTGTTGTTGTTGAGTCCTTGGAACTTCAGAAATTTAAAGTGGGTGCTAATACATTTTTAATTAACAGAAACTTATAACTTTAATATTTTATTCATTATCCACACATATATAATATTATAATATTTTTAACATTATAGCATTTTTTTTTTTTTTTTTTTTTTTTTTTTAATTTTCTATTTATTTATTATGTTTTTCTTAATCTTTGTTTCGTTTTTTCCATACCAGGTTTCTTTCCCCGCTGGGGCCCTTGGGCTTATAGCTATTTGCTCTTCCAGTTGGGGTTGTGGCTTGGAACTTTAATAATAATAATAATAATAATACAGTTGCTCTCCCTATACTCGCTTCTACCCTCATTAAACTCATTGCTCCTTGCATCAACAATTGCAAATTTACCTTTAATGGAAAATTTTATCGCCAAATCTTTGGAATGGCAATGGGGAATCGTTTGTCCCCTGTACTCGCAAACCTATACATGGAATTCTTCGAATCTAGAATACTTCCCCAAATTAATGAAACCCCTATAACCTGGATGTGATATGTTGATGACATCCTTTGCCTTTGGCCTAATAATTTAAATATTAATATATTTCTAACTAAAATTAACACCTTAGTACCCTTGATTAAATTTACTTTAGAAGTTGAAAAAGATCGCACACTCCCTTTTCTAGATATTCTAATTCATTGGACAAACCATTGTTTCAAATATGAAATATATAGAAAACCCACAGCCATAGACTCTTTTATACACTTTTATACTAACCACCATAATAATATCAAACAAAGTGTTTTCTCTTCTATGTTTTTGCGTGCCCTTAGAATTGTATCACCAGAATACCTAGACAAAGAAGTCGATAGAATATATAAAATAGGGATAAATTTATGCTACCCTTTGTACTTTCTTGACAATTGTTATAAGTCTGCCTAGCATTCCTATTATCAAACTAATGTTAATATCCCTAAGTTTCAGGCCAAAAACTTATTAGTTTTACCCTATAACCATATTTTCATTAAATTACCTCGTTTACTTAGTTTTCTGAACATAAATGTTATTTTTAAGTATGAGACTACAATTTATCACCAATCATACATTTATCATACAATTTATCACCGGGTATCACCAATCAAGGCTTGTCAAGAACTAAATCATGCAGCTATAGATATATACAAACAATATTAATATATACAAAACTTAGGAACCATCACAACCTTCCCTTCCTAAGTTTTGTATATATTAATATTGTTTGTATATATCTATAGCTGCATGATTTAGTTCTTGACAAGCCTTGATTGGTGATACCCTTGTTTCTGGATGCAATCCTCTGGATGTAGTTTTCCTGGGAGTTTGGGTACCTTAAAAAAGAGGCTGTTTGACTCGGATGACCTATGATGAGCCCTTGTGGCTTTTGTCATCTGTTATATTATATTGTGGGGGACTTTGATTTTGTCTTCCCCTGGTGATGGTGCTTTTTGTGGGTGGGTTTTGAGGGAGGCGGATGACCTTTGATAGGCCCTTGTCGCTTTTGTCATCCGTGTAATTATGTTATGTTTTCCTGGGAGTTTGGGGCCTTAAAAAAGAGGCCATTTGACTCGGATGACCTATGATGAGCCCTTATGGCTTTTGTCATCTGTTATATTATATTGTGGGGGACTTTGATTTTGTCTTCCCCTGGTGATGGTGCTTTTTGTGGGTGGGTTTTGACTTGACGGAGGCGGATGACCTTTGATAGGCCCTTGTGGCTTTTGTCATCCGTGTAATTATGTTATGTTATGATACTCTTAAATACATTTTGGTTTGGACTACCTACTACCCTCCGCAGCAATTTGTTCCAGAAGTCTACCACTCAAAAAACTTGCTAACATCCAATTTATCTATCCCCCAAAATGTTTTGAAGAGCTCAATCATATCCCCTTTCGAACGAGAACATATTTAATACCCTCGCAGGAATGTGTGACCTACAAAAATAACAAAAAAAAACAACTAGCTAAATAAAGGGGAGAAGGCCAGCCTACTCCCAAAAGTCTATAAGTCTACCAGTCAATGTGCACAAACTCATCCCGAGTACTACAAAGGACATGCAGTAGCGACCCTTCCCATCCCGGTACCAAGATGGGTAATGTGTGCGAAGATTTCCTAGACTGGAACATTCAACAAGAATGTGCCAAACCGTTTGGAGGACAACACAGTCTTCACAGTAGGGTGCAGGCAAGCGCTCCATCAAATGGCAGTGCATCAAACGAATGCGTCCAATTCAGAGACGACAGAAAGCAATCTGAAGCCTTTGTGGCATTGAGGGGTAGGTCCATAGGAACAGTCGCAGCACAATGGCACGCAACTTTTAGTTACCCTCGTCCGTCTCCCATTTGCCAAGCAGCCCGGATAGCTGCCCGTATTCCTGCCATGTAGTCGCTGCCAACCCCCGGCACTCCCAAGGCCGAAGCCATGGATGAACCGTGGCAGCATAGCTGACCGTCGTGGATCTTACTATAGAGGCGTTTCCCGTTTGTTATTTAAAATTGGTGGGTTACTTATCTGTGTTTGGGATTTAAGTTAAGTTCGTAGCTAAGGAAGTCTAAAAAGGCAAAGTTGTACACTATGAAAGGCAAAACGTGAGTCCGCTGTCAATAAGTCGAATGTGTGTGTTTATTTTTTTTTTCCTTTTTGTGGAGGGGTTCACTCCTCTTGGATGGAGTATGTCTTCCCACCAGACCAGTATTTTTTATTTGTTCTTCATTAATTCACGTTTTATGGAGGTGTGTTAATGATAGTGGGTCTAAGAGAGTTAGACACTACACAGTTTGCTGCACTGTATAATTGGTATAATTATGAGTTTATATTACAATTAGGTGAACTAATGATTCTCTCTTTTCTTTCATTTTTTTTATCTTATTAATTTATTTTAATATGAAAAATCTTATTGATTCTCTTTTAAAGGTGAATACCTGTATAAATAAGTTTAAAGATATTTATTAATTTTGAGCTACATCTGGTTCCTGAAATAATTGAAAGTGATAGTTATAGTTAATAGAATAGAAACCCACACCAATCTTCACCTATGGGGCTCCTCTCCATAGGGCTTCAGAAAAGAAGTGGAACCTTGTTAGTATCCTTAATATTTGAACCAGAATATGTTCTTGACTGGATTTAGTCAAAGGTAACATTTACGTAAGTATTTATGGACAAGTTAAATTTGTTAATTGGGTAATTAAGGTAAAATAGAGACTGATCAAGCAGACTTAGTTTATGGATATTGAGTTATTTATAGTTATTGTGATAATCAAGTTGGTGTATACAAGGTACCTATAATAGTAATATATTCATTATTTTTAAGCAGTTTAAGTTTTATAATTTTGATAATTTTCTACTAGAAGCAAGAAATTTTAGAAGTATTTTTTTTATCTTTTCTTGGGTATGTGGGCTGAAACCACCTCCTCCCAAAAGGAATTCGAGATTTATATTTTTTATATTCAGTAAGCTTAGATTGCCTATCATTTTTTGTCTTTTTATATTATAAGTGGGACATTCTAATAGAAAATGTTTTAGTGTCTCAGGTAAATTGCAGTGATCACAATTTGGTGAGTTTTTTAACTTAATTTTGTTTAGGTAGCAATTTAAGCCTACATGTCCTGATCTCAGTCTGACAAGTGCAGTTTCGAGTCTCCTATGTTTATCAAATGACCATGGCCAATGATTGAATTTTTTTTTATTTCACCAAATTGAGTAGAAATTACAGATCTTTCCCAAATAGAAGAGTATTCTTTTTGTATCTTTTCTCTTAATAAGTTTACAATTTCGCTTTTAAAGAATGTAGTGGTTTTAATGTTATTAAAATTGTGGGAGGCTTTAGCTAATACGTCTGCTTTTTCATTTCCCACTATCCCTATGTGAGAGGGTATCCATTGGAAATATATTTTATGATTGTTGCTCTGAAGGGAATACCACAATGATACTATTTCATTAACTAGGTTTGAGTATGTTTGGCTTATCCTGTGGTCTTCTAATATATAGAGGCTAGATTGTGAGTCAGTAAGTATAACAGCAGATGTGGCAGAGTAGTTTTTGCAATGACTAAGTGCCTTTTTAATGGCAAATAGTTCAGTGAAAAGTACGGTATGATCTCCATCCAATTTCCAAGAGTAACACTGATCAGAGTCTTGAATATGGATAGCAGCTGAACATGAGTATTTATTGTTTAGGAGTACTTTAGATCCATCGGTAAATATTTTTTGGATTCCAGTAAAATTGTTGTTGATGTAATCTTCTATTAGTGTTTTGCTAATATTTGACATTGATTTTGGGTAAGTTATTGGTAAATTTGATTGTATCAGTAATTTCATGTTTTCCCAAGGTGGTATATTACTGATATAGGATTCCCTATATATGAAGTGGGCTATGCCAAGTTTATTACATAGATTAATAGCTCTATAGTAATAAGGCAGTTTGTTTCAGGTAGTCCACATAACTTCTGTGACAGCTCTTTTGTGAATATTGAAGTTTTCTTTCAAAATATGGTTATTTGGTGATGAGTATTATTAAAAGTGCTTCATGCTAACAAAATCTCTCTGATACTGAAGTGGTAGCATACAAGTTTCACCATAAAGAGAGGCAATGGGAGAAGACCTCATTGCTCCAATGCTAATTCTAATTCCTGCATTAACAATAACATCTAGTTTCTTTTTTGCAGATTGGCAGGCAGAATCATAAACTTCACATCCATATTGTATCTTGCTGATAATATATGCCTTGAGAAATATAGGTAATGACTTTCGGTTAGCTCCGTATGATAATTTACTGAAAGATTTCAGTATATTCAGGCATTTTTGGCAATTTAATACAAGATAATTTATATGACATTTCCAGGTCAAGTAAGGTGCATCAAAAAAGAGACCTAGAAATTTATTTTCTATAACATCTTTTATTCTTTGGTTATTTATTGATATAAATGGTGTTCTAAGTATTCTATGATTCGTAAAATAAGAACATAAGAAAAGAAGGAGACTGCAAAAGACCATTCATGGCCTACACTTGGCAGCTCCTGTTCCAGTCAACAAACAAAAGATTTCTTACCAGAGAAAAGTCATCAACATTGTCACCCTTTACAGGAGTTTGTCAGATCTAATCTACAATATACATAAAATGCATCCAGAGGATCATGTCCATTCATGCAACCGCAAAATATAATCTCCCCACTCCTTAGAAAAATATATACATATGTACATAAAAAAAAGTCAGTCTCATCTAGCAGCTTCATCCATATATTTATCTAATCTATTCTTAAAACTACCCAGAGAGGAGGCTTCTATCACATGTCTAGTGAGCCTATTCCATTCATCTACCACACAATTTGTAAACCAATTCCTCCCAATCTCCTTCTTAAACCTATACTTATCAAGCTTAAACCCATTGCTACGTGTCCTGTCATGTTCACTAAGTATAAGAACCTTACCCAGATCCCCTTTATTATATCCTTTTACCCATTTGAAGACTTCAATCAATTCCCCTCTGACTCTTCTCCTTTCCAATGTATGTAGATTTAGTTTTCTGAGCCTTTCACCATAAGGTAAGTTCCTTAGCCCACCAATCATCTTTGACATCCTTCTCTGCACAGATTCAAGCAAATCAATATCCTTCCTAACTAGCGCCAGATACAGTTTTAGAATGACTTCAGCACTCTTATTGCTTACACTCCTCCTAATGAATCCCAATATCCTATTAGCTTTATTCTTAGCATTTAGGCATTGCTTTCTAGGACGAAGGTCTGAACTTACCAAAATACCCAAGTCCCTCTCACAATCGGTCCTCCCTAAAATTCTCCCATTTAATTTATAACTATTCAATGGATTATTTCTACCTATACTAAGTACACTACATTTGTCTATGTTAAACTTCCTTTGCCATTTCTTGGCCCAATTGGACAGAATGGTCAATTCCTCCTGCATTACAACAGCATCAGAATCAGCCCTAATGGCCCTACCTAGCTTAGTATCATCAGCAAATTTACTCAGGTCACTACTTATACCTATGTCAAGATCATTAATATAAATTAAGAATAGCAAGGGACCCAAAACAGATCCTTGAGGAACTCCACTGCTAACACACCCCCCACTCAGATTTAACTCCATCTATACTAACTCTTTGCTGTCTGTCACCAAGCCATGACTGAATCCACCTAAATATACTGCCATCGATCCTGTGTGCTTTGACTTTGCTCAGAAGCCGTAAGTGTGGCACTCGATCAAAAGCCTTACTAAAGTCCAAGTATAAAATATCATAGTTTTCATCCTTATCTGCTGCTTCATACACCTTACTATAAAAAGACAGCAAATTAGTCAGACAGGATTTACCCTTACTAAAGCCATGCTGTGATCTTTTATCAACTTATACTTATCCAAGTGAACTCTAATATTCCTTGCTATAATAGATTCCATCATTTTCCCTACGACTGATGTCAAACTTACTGGTCTGTAATTAGACATATTTGTTTTATCCCCTTTCTTCCATGCCATTGGCAAAATGCCACTCTCCAATGATTTTCTAAAGATGCATGCTAGGGGCTCACTTAACACATCCTTACATTCTTTCAAAATTCTAGGAAAGACCTCATCAGGACCGGGTGCTTTACTACTTTTGATTTTATCAATTTCCTTTGTCACTATCTCCTTTGTGATCAAGATATCCTTTAATTTCTCTTCATCATTACCCCGAAAGATCATTGACACCTCGGGTATATTTAGAGTATCCTCCTGTGTAAATACTGAGAGAAAAAAGTCATTTAGCATTCCAGCCATTGAGTCCCTATCACTCACTAATTCTCCATTGGAATCTATAAGTGGGCCTATTTTATCTCTAACCTTAGTTTTGAATAATTGATAAAAACTTTTAGGATCTTCCTTTGCCCTATTTGCCACTTTAATTTCATAATTTCTCCTTGTTACTCTAATTAACTTTTTAACATCTCTTGCTAGTTCATTATATCTCTGCCTTAAGTGATCCTCTCCATTTTTTATTTTCCTATAAATGCCCTTTTTAATGCCAATATAATACTTAATTTTATCTGTCATCCATGGCTGGAATGCTAAATGACTTTTTTCTCTCAGTATTTACACAGGAGGATACTCTAAATATACCTGAGGTGTCAATGATCTTTCGGGGTAATGATGAAGAGAAATTAAAGGATATCTTGATCACAAAAGAGATAGTGACAAAGGAAATTGATAAAATCAAAAGTAGTAAAGCACCCGGTCCTGATGAGGTCTTTCCTAGAATTTTGAAAGAATGTAAGGATGTGTTAAGTGAGCCCCTAGCATGCATCTTTAGAAAATCATTGGAGAGTGGCATTGTGCCAGTGGCATGGAAGAAAGCGAATGTGATACCTATATTTAAGAAAGGGGATAAAACAAATATGTCTAATTACAGACCAGTAAGTTTGACATCAGTCGTAGGGAAAATGATGGAATCTATTATAGCAAGGAATATTAGGGATCACTTGGATAAGCATAAGTTGATAAAAGAATCACAGCATGGCTTTAGTAAGGGTAAATCCTGCCTGACTAATTTGCTGTCTTTTTATAGTAAGGTGTATGAAGCAGCAGATAAGGATGAAAACTATGATATTTTATACTTGGACTTTAGTAAGGCTTTTGATCGAGTGCCACATTTACGGCTTCTGAGCAAAGTTAAAGCACACGGGATCGATGGCAGTATATTTAGGTGGATTCAGTCATGGCTTGGTGACAGACAGCAAAGAGTTAGTATAGACTGAGTTAAATCTGAGTGGGGGTGTGTTAGCAGTGGAGTTCCGCAAGGATCTGTTTTGGGTCCCTTGCTATTCTTAATTTATATTAATGATCTTGACATAGGTATAAGTAGTGACCTGAGTAAATTTGCTGATGATACTAAGCTAGGTAGGGCCATTAGGGCTGATTCTGATGCTGTTGTAATGCAGGAGGAATTGACCATTCTGTCCAATTGGGCTGAGAAATGGCAAATGAAGTTTAACATAGACAAATGTAGTGTACTTAGTATAGGTAGAAATAATCCACTGAATAGTTATAAATTAAATGGAAGAAATTTAGGGAGGACCGATTGTGAGAGGGACTTGGGTATTTTGGTAAGTTCAGACCTTCGTCCTAGAAAGCAATGCCTAAATGCTAAGAATAAAGCTAATAGGATATTGGAATTCATTAGGAGGAGTGTAAGCAATAAGAGTGCTGAAGTCATTCTAAAACTGTATCTGGCGCTAGTTAGGCCTCATCTAGACTATGCAGTACAATTTTGGTCACCATATTATAGGAAGGATATTGATTTGCTTGAGTCTGTGCAGAGAAGGATGACAAAGATGATTGGTGGGCTAAGGAACTTACCTTATGGTGAAAGGCTCAGAAAACTAAATCTACATACATTGGAAAGGAGAAGAGTCAGAGGGGAATTGATTGAAGTCTTCAAATGGGTAAAAGGATATAATAAAGGGGATCTGGGTAAGGTTCTTATACTTAGTGAACATGACAGGACACGTAGCAATGGGTTTAAGCTTGATAAGTATAGGTTTAGGAAGGAGATTGGGAGGAATTGGTTTACAAATCGTGTGGTAGATGAATGGAATAGGCTCACTAGACATGTGATAGAAGCCTCCTCTCTGGGTAGTTTTAAGAATAGATTAGATAAATATATGAATGAAGCTGCTAGATGGGACTGACTTTTTTATGTACATATGTATATATTTTTCTAAGGAGTGGGGAGATTATTTTGCGGTTGCATGAATGGACATGATCCTCTGGATGCATTTTATGTATATTATAGATTAGATCTGACGAACTCCTGTAAAGGGTGACAATGTTGATGACTTTTCTCTGGTAAGAAATCTTTTGTGTGTTGACTGGAACAGGAGCTGCCAAGTGTAGGCCATGAATGGTCTTTTGCAGTCTCCTCTTTTCTTATGTTCTTAAATATATGATCTAATAACTTAATATTTATGTTTATGTCACACACCAAAGTATATCAAATAATCAAAATATTCTGAGAGCTCTACGAAACACGTGCTACCTGTTCGAAGGTCAGTCAAAGACTCAATGACTCGGATGACCTATGATGAGCCCCTGTGGCTTTTGTCATCTATTATATTATATTGTGGGGGATTTTGTCTTTCCCTGGTGGTGCTTTTTGTGGGTGGGTTTTGACGAATGCGGATGACCTTTGATAGGCCCTTGTGGCTTTTGTCATCCGTGAAATAAGTGTTATGTTATGCAAAGCAATTAAGAGAAAGTTGTAAATATATGTAGCGTTTGCATTATTTTGATGATTACTAATTTTGAGAGGGTCAGTAGAGGATGAATTTGAATTAAGAAAATTTGGATTGCTTGTCTTATCATAAAGAATGGGGTTATTAATCAAGGTTTGGTGGTGAATTGATTTGCCATTTGCTGTATTATTATTGATGGTTCTATCTTGTAAGCTAGTTTTTAAGATATGCGCATAGCTAGCTTGGTTAACTTCTTGGGGGTTTTGAATAATTGCAGGAGTTTCCTTGGAAGTAGGGGATGGATAAGAGTTTATATTATAGGGTTTATTATTTTCTTTTATTTGTGTTTTAGCACTTTCATAACTGATATCTAACTTTATTGCTACGATTTCAACTTTCTTAGCTTCCTGGTAAACTTTGCATCCTCTGAAGGTTGATACATGGTTTAAGTTGCAATTTGCACATTTTAAAGTGACTCTTGGGCAGTCTTTGGCTGAGTGGTCATTGCTACATATTAGACATTTTGCTCTTGATTGACAGGAATTAAATGTATGTCCATATTTTTGACATCTGAAGCATTGTATCGGTAGTGGAGTATAATCGTTTACATGGAAATTTGTATACAGTATTTTAATTATAGTTGGCTTATTTTCAACTGAGAAGTAAATTTTAATAAATTGTGTTGGAGTGTTATCTTTTTTTATTCTTTTATTGATACAAGACATTGATAGTATAGGGTAGCCTTTAGATATTAATTCATTCTTTATTTCCACTACATTCTCATTTAGAGCAATTGGGCAATAACCCCATAGGATTTTGGAAGATCTGATAGTAATTTACAAGTTACTTTCCACTCACCTAGTAAGAAACCTGGGTAAATATGTAGACGAGCGGCCCGGCCGATAAAACGTACTATTTTCATCCGTGTTCCAAAATGTTTCCGTTTTTAGAGTACATTTAAGGGGAGGGCTCGTGTAGGGGTAAACACAAGGGGGGGGACCACACTATGAATATCCTGAGTTTCATTAAATTGGGGGGGTCTGGGGGGCACAGCCCCCCAGTATATAATCCTAATTGTTATAATGTTCTGACGTTTACAGAGGTGAATGCTTTAACTACATCATGTCAGCGTCTTTAATCGTTTTGCGAATTATAATATGGGTTGGGTGTGGGGGGTATGACATCAGAAATGCTTGATTTCAATTTTTTCCCACTTAATAGCTTTTTATTATCCTCATTCGGAGTCATTTTTATTTGTCAATATATTTTTCCCCATTTTACTATTTTTATTACCTTCTTTTATACATTTAAATGTAATTAGCTAGATCATTTCAAAGAACTACTTGTTTTTTAGAAGTTTGGGTATCAAACATTCCCCTTTTACGCAGTTTGAAAATGATCAATCAGACGTGAAAATAGTATGGAATTGTGAACTTTGTCCGCCGTCTATTGCGGAATTATTAACCCTAGTTTCTGATAAAGATAAATTAAACACCTTTTTGGATGTTCATAATTTAGTGCGAATTAAAAGCGAATGCAACATTTGTGGCCAAGCATTAGATGTGAACCCTAACTTTGAATTTAGATGCTCGAAAATAAAATGTGATTCAAGTTAGCTAGATTTTGAATAAGACGCAGACACGTAAAATAAATAGGTTTTCCTCTTTGCTATTTCGGAAGTATAACCACTGCAATTTGTACGGAAACAGCGTATTTCGTTGTTTTTTTTCAGGCAATTTTAAAAAAAAAAATGGCCTATGTAAACAACATTTTCGGTTTGTTTACTTTCGGCATTTTTTTAATACAAAAAAGGGCGGCAGCTATCATTTGAAGAAAACTCAAATGCGCATGAATATTCAAACATAGGTGAACGATAATATTTACACAAAAATAATTTTTTCTAGCTGGGCCAGTCGTCTACATGTTTACCGAAACCTGCACTATCTAAGAATATATTTTTAATCTTAGTACTGGTACTAATAATGCAATTTTTTGAGCGACCAGTAAAAGTTACGTCATGATGTTGTATATCATTAAGTAAATTACTATTTTTAAGGGCAATGCTAAATTGAAGGGGCTTGTCATTAAATTTATCATCTTCTTTTACAGGTACTATTAAGTATTTGAATGGAAGATTTATATTATCAGGAGGAGACCCATCGGGGTCATCCTCCATTTCAAAAGACCTACCGGAAATCAGTAACATAACATAACATAACATAACATAATTTAACGGATGACAAAAGCCACAAGGGCCTATCAAAGGTCATCCGTATCCATCAAATCCCACCCATATAATGCATCCATAGGATTTTGTCAGATCATGCAGCTACAATATACAATTTAACAATCCATAGGAATGTCCAACCATGCATCTACAATATATAATTTAAAGCCTCCATAGGAGTCTGTCAAAAACAAAATCAAAATCCCCCAAAATATACAATAAAAAGAAACTGCATCCACAGGAATGAGTCAAGAAACATATCCACATACCAAAAAGTAAGAAATTAACCCTCCATCCCCATATAATCATCCAATCTGCGCTTGAAAACATTCAAGTTTGGGCTGTCTACAGTCTCAGGTGGCAAACTATTCCAATAATCTACCACTCTGTTAGTGAAAAAATATTTTCTAACATCCAGTCTGCACCTCTGTTTTTTAATCTTTAAGTGGTGGCCTCTAGTTCTATTACTACCTTCTAACTCAAATAACTTGCTGAAATCTAATTTATCCATCCCAGAAAAGATTTTAAAAAGCTCAATCATATCTCCCCTCACACACCTTCTTTCAAATGAAAACATATTTAATACCCTCAGTCTATCTTCATATTGAAGGTGCTTCAGGGATGGTATTATTTTTGTTGCCCTCCTTTGTACTGACTCTAATAAGTTTATATCATGTCTAAAATGTGGTGACCATGCCTGTATACAGTACTCTAAATGTGGCCTGACATAAGAGTTGTATAGTTTAAGGATGACCTCCTTACTCTTGTAGCTAACATTTCTTTTAATGTAACCTAGTACCCTATTTGCTCTATTTTTTGCCTCAATACACTGCTTTGAAAATTTCAGTGACCTATCTACTACCACTCCTAAGTCTTTCTCATCTTCAACTGAATTAAGCCAATATCCATCCATCTCATAGCTAAATTCCCTATTATCGCTCCCAATTATAAATAAGTGCAGCAAACCTTAATTACTACAAATATATATAGAAAGATTTAGTTAATGAAGTATTAGTTATGCGGAGCTAATCAGATACATCAACACCATATCACGAAAACTCGGAAATCTCTATCGTGTTTTGTTCTGGTTCTATCTGTGTTTAAAATTCTGGCTTAGATCAGATGATTTCTTACTAGCGTAGCTTTTGTCACAGTACTAACATGAACTTTACTGAAAATATAAGACAAGTTGTTTTTTCGTTCTGTTTTCATACCCTCTTGTTCGCGGTTCCATTGTTTAGATAAAATCAGTTTTTGAGGGGGAAATACCTCGTTTTTATAAATATTCTAGATATTCGGGTAGAAATTCGTTTTAACATATTTTCGCAAATGAATTTAAAAATGTGTTTTTCTTATGCAGTGTTATGTGTACTTTTCTCAGCTGACGCTCGTTTGTTTTTTTTCAGAAATGCATACTATTCCCATAATCGACCGAAGTCCATACTAGGAAAAGTATGCGTTTCCAGCGAAAACGAGTTTCAGATCATTTATAAGATCCAGAGCCAGACCAGACTTAACCTGGTAATTTAAGACAACGATAGCGCCGCTTAACATGTTTTTAGGTTCTTTCAAAATGTGGGGGTTTCGCACCCTTACTCCCCTTAATTGCGGGGGGGGGGCACTCAGACACACGCCGAAACTCAAAGAAACTCGTGATATTCCTAATTCGAAAGCCTACCATCAAATTTGAATGCAAATTTAAAAGTCGATTGATAAATGTCGTTAGGCCTCTAGTTTGAATCAAAGCTATGCGCAGAAAACAGTTTATAAATAGAAGGCTGGCACTTGTTCGAATCCCTTTATCTCGAGCTAGAACAGCCACTGCACGCCATTATACAATATAAACTATATAAGAAAAGACAGCCGCAAATCGTTCAAAATATACGGGAATTTAAAACAAAATGCTACTGGTCAATCGGCTAAATACGCATGCGCAGATCACCTGCTATTCTTAAAAAGCCTGCTATTGGTTTAATATCACCAAAAAACGCATGCGTAGATCACCTCTAGATCTAAACCAACTAGGTCTACCCGAAAGAGTAGACCAAAAGTTAAAGGAACGAAAACAAAGGTGACGCAGAAAGATTCAAGTCTAGCAAAATAACAACATTTTTCGAAAAGTGGATAAATACGTTAATATTTAGTTCAGGAAGTTAAAAATAACATCAGTAAGCATCATCTTTTAAATTAAAAACGTTTATGTCTTTGAAAAGTATAAAATCGTAATGTGTTAAAACGAATCTTTACCGATATTTCCCTGCTAGAAGTGTCCATTTAATAGTGTTAGTGATTTTTCCGCAGTTCTGTGGTGCTCAAGTTTTAAAATAGGTATGCCTGTAACATCCAAATTGCATGATTTAATAAGCCAGCGAAGAACCCAACAAATTGACGCTCGGTGAATCTATCAAATCGTAAAAATGTATTTGTGTAAATTGAGCAAATAATATGTCATGTTTAATAAATAAAGCATCAAAGATAATTAAAAAAAAAGAAACAATATATATATATATATATATATATATATATATATCACATCATACATCTATCAAATAAATATAAAGCAAGCGGTTCGTTGGAGTCACGCAGGAACAAATGGAAATAAGCACGTTGGAAACAGCTATCAAAGGTCACCACTTGAACAAATACGATTCTCGCACACACACAAACATACGCATCCTGAGAATAAATATCAGCCAAATGGCCACAACATGAGACAACACGAAAGCTGAACAAATACAGGCTTTGACCAGCAAAATTTTACAAAGAACTATAAGAGACAAGTGATTCCCTATAATAAGATAAATCTGAGACATGAGAACTATGTAGGTACAACAGGTACACATAGCTGTCGGAACTCTGTCCAAGGAGTGGAAGTAACTAACAAATTAGACCACTGAGTCTTCCCCACGGACAAGTTAAGGTCACGCTCCTAAGAGAAGGCACACAATATTTAGAGAGATTGAGAGACAGACATTCAATTTGGCAGTTAATTCATTCGATCATTAAGTCAAAATTAGTAGTTAATATCAGTCAATCAGAATCAGAGAATCAATCAGTCCCTTAGTAGAGTTACGAAACCCCGTTAACTCGCCTAAATCCTGCCGCCATTTAAACTTGATATTTCGCGTAAAACAGAAGCATACTCACTGACCGCAATGAACTCGAGATGTTCATGCTTGCCCCTTTTAGTAGGTGGAGTTATCTACTTTTTCCGCATCCTTTCGAAGTCCATTTCTTACCCCAATCACGAAGATACCTTCGGTAAGCCCCATCCTTACGCATAATCCATAATTAGAAATTATAAGGGACATAAATTGGCCCACTACTTAAAGTCCTCGTTACCCGCCGAGCCAACTCTACCAGAACCCTCTTGCGCACACTGCTCTAGACGGATGATTTTGAGCAGTGCAACAGCAACGAGGACTTCTTTACACCCCATGATAATTACCAACCACGCACCTTGAAATTGGTTACCTTGGCGCAACAAATAATGGATCTTTAACCCCCATAGTTCATTAACCATTAGTAGAACTATTAACAGTTGGAATGTAATGCCTGGGGAGGTATAGGTGTTATGGCTTTGTTGTGAGTGGTTTGGTCAGCAATGGTGATATGTCACCGAGTTTTGGTAGCAATTCTGGATACCAATTCGATTATTCTGTGTGAGTCAAGGGGGAGAGTTATCTTGCTTCTTGATTGATGGCAATGTAAAAGTGATGGGGGATTCTTTAAGGGTAAATGAATCTTTGGTGCTGGATTCAGTAGTATTTATTCGGTGGGAACTTGGAAAGTCTTCAGATGTATTTCTCTTCATCTTAGGATATTGCACATATAAATTGAGGAATATAGTATTAGGAGATTTTTTTTTTAGTAGGAAAAAATAGTGGGGAAAACTGGAGAAAAATAATAGGAAAGTGAAAATGGAGAGTGGAATGAAAGACAGGTCCCTAGTGATAGGGTATCTCTGGCTTTCTTTGCGTTTATATATATATATATATATATATATATATATATATATATATATATATATATATGTAGTCATCATGTACACAAAAGTTGTGCACATTCATATACACGTTCTTTCTTACACTTAGGCATTGCCTAACAACTATGTGAGCTCCATTCTTCTCCTCTTAAAACTCCGTCAGCACAAGCCCTATAACCAGTATTTATTGGCCCTTGACCTCTAACACCAATAATTCTGTTTCTCAATTCCCCTCGAGAGTATGTGTTAGGTTCCCACGACATCGCCCCCCCCCCCCCTCTCTCTCTCTCTCTCTCCCATGGTCGCACTCACCTTCTATAAAACAAGAGAGATTATGCTCAGGAACCTAGATCAGCTTTAGAAAACAGCGAAGACACTTCTTCATCGTTGTGATCCGTTCCACTTCGGTGGATGGATTCACCAAGCTCCAACCCTTCATTATAAAAAACGTCAAATTCCGAAATAAAGTTATATTTTCTTCAAGTTGTTTATAGAAATCAAAATAAGAATTTATTTGGTCGAAAATCCACAAGTAAGAACAGACCCCTCTCACTACATTTTAAATGCTTAAATCTATTATTTCAGTGTTCTATATGCCTTTTTATCGTAAAATATAATTTATGACAAAGTAACTTATGAAACTTTTTCCCCTCTTATCACTCATTTTCCTTGAGTTAAGGTAAATTCTTTATTTACTGTACAATTTCTTGCTTACTACAGCTATCAATATGTACCAGATGTCCAAATTCACTGTGTGCCTTACTATTGAAATAAATGGATAAATTATTCGCAATGGTAGGTGGGAAAAAAGGTTTAGCTTTGGGTCATTCTTTGATTAGCAAAACAAGAGTTTGAGCCTATTATTTAGATGCGAAAGTAAGGTCAGGTTGGATCATTAAGAAATCTCTTAGAGTGTTGAAACGTATTGTGATGAAAATCCCTGGACAACTGCCCCTTTAGGTGACTGCAAAGTTGAATCAACATCTCACTAGCCCAGTTTCAACCAAAACTGTTCGCTGTGAGCTCAATAAAGCCGGATATCAGGGAAGAGCCGCCATCAAAAAACCTAACATTCTCATCAAAACATTAGAAGTCGTTACCCTCCACCGTCGTGTCTGAAACAGTTGGAGCAGGTATTGCAAGAAGAATGGCTCAAGATTCCTGTTAATGAAGTCAGGAAGCTGTATGAATCAATTCCAAGATGCATCGATGCTGTTCAGAAATCAAAATGAGAACCAACTCTGTATTAAATAAATATTCATTGAATTTAACACGTGTTTTTTCAATTATTTTGTTCCCCTCATATTATATATATACGAGGGGCGGTCAATAAGTTTTGCGAATCGGTAGGGCAAAACAGAGGAAGGGAAATGGCTGTTTGTGGGGGTGTTAGGACAAGTTAGGACAAGTTAGGACCTGTAGCCGCACGCTCCTGCCTCGTCTGTTTAAGAAGCAGTAGCTGTTCGCAGATCGTCAGTAACAATTTTTTCAACAATGGAGAAGGTTGAGCACCACGCAGTGATCAAATTTTTGACCAAGGAAGGCAAGAATGCAAAAGAGATCCATAAACGCATGGTTGAAATGTACACCGACACCGCCCCTTCCTATGCAACCATTGCTCGCAGGAATAGGGAGTTCCGCCATGGTCGTGAGTCCCTTGAAGATGACCCCCGTCCAGGATGCCCATCAGACTTGACTAACGAGGGCACGGTGGCCCGTGTGGAGAAGATGATCCTCGCAAATCGACGATTGAAGGTCGAAAAAATCGAGCGAGAACTTGGAATATCACATGGAAGTGTTATCAACATCATCCCAGACAATTTTGCCATAACCAAGGTCTCTCCCCGTTGGGTTCCTAGAAACCTCACGCCCCATAATCCACTTTAACGTCGTCAAAGTCCACAAGGCCAGAGTGACACAAGCTGCCATGCGCGAGTGTGGATTCGAGAAGCTCCCCCCCCCCTTACAGTCCAGATCTGGCCACTAGCGACTACTTTTTATTCCGCCAGCTCAAGGCTGCACTGCGTGTACGCTGGTTTAGGGACGATGAAGATGTCCAGCACGCCATCCAGGAGTGGATTGAACAGCAGTCGTGAGATTTCTGGTTGTCGGGAATTCGAAGCCTCAGGGACAAGTGGCGCAAGCGCATTGAAGTCGAGGGTAGTTATATTGAAAAATAATAAAACACTTTTCCTCATATCTCGTTTCTTTATATCCGAATTGCAAAACTTATTGGCCACCCCCTCGTATATATATATATATATATATATATATATATATATATATATATATATATATATATATATATATATATATATATATAAGACATTCAAGCCTTTATAGCAGAGGAGAGGTTGGGTCCCTAACGCTATGGCGAAGATTTCAATCTGGGGTTTTAGGCCCGGCTTTTGCGTTTCGTTTGTTTGTTTTGTTGTATTTAGTTTTGTTTTTATGTGTTGTTTTTTTTAATTTATGGCGATTTGATCTTGCTAAAAATTGGGGAAATTATTACTTAACTGATTTTAAAGGGAAAGGAATGTGTTGGCTTTCTTTTTGAATCGTAGTGTTTAGTATTGGAATTATATGTGAACATTGGATTTATGTTATTGTCTATCAACAGTCTGCTGCTTGTAAAAGATTTAGCGTGTCTTATGTCATTAAAGTCCATGTGCTCGAGCACAATCTCGAAAGCGTGGTGCCGGTGCATGGTGTCCCAGATCTTTTTTGCTCTTTGGTAGAGCTGTACGTTTATGGGGGTCAAGCCCATGTTCTTCTTCAGGTTCTCATTATAATTAGGACAGCCTTATTTTGAACCCTTTGCAGTTTAAGGACTTGCGTCTTGGGACTCACGTTTCTAGGGACCGGGGGTACATGAGTTTTGATCGAATGCATGCATTGTAGATCTAAGGTTTGTTGGAAGTACTCAGGTTTAAGAATCGGAAAAATTCACCCAAGTCCCTCGCTGTAGTTCTAGCTACATGACTCCCATATCCACTAGTCGTAATTCGGACTTCCAGAACAGTGCCCTACGTGCGTTATGGGATGCGTATCCCCCCCTCCCTCTCACACACACAAACGGATGGATATCTGCGAAGTTCGGAAATAAATATAAGTATCGAAATTTTGTGAATTTCTTAAAACCCAAAGAGTTACAAATGGTGAAGTTTAGAAAATTTATTTTTAGATATCTTCTTCTATAACTATATTTTTGCAACGTGATATTTTGAAAGGGGGAGAAATTTAGTTTAGAATTTCTTTTTAAAATTATTATAATTGGTGAAGTTCAGAAAATTTATACAAATTTAACCATGGCTGCTCTTTTTAGATTTTAAATTTTAATCTTAGTAGTGAAGCGCAAGCTCCCCCCTTAGGGGGGCGTGGCGAAGCCATTGCTTGGTATGATACATATATAAAATATAGGTACTTCTCAAAAATAATTATTAAATTAAGTATTATACTATGGGGGATGTGTGATTTGGCTTGCGGTTATCGGCTGTGGTTGGTTATGCTGTAAAATTCTATCAAACTTCAGTATGAATGTTCAAGATGCCAGTTGATGATTTATGGAGTGCTCACATTGTAAAATTGAATGAGACAATCAAAGAACCCTAAAAAAATGAGCACTTCGGAGTCTTATAAAATCTCATAATGGTTTCACGGTAAACCAAAATAACATTCCATGTAACGGAATACAAATGATAAGTGTTGCAAAGGGAGCACTGTTCACAAGTTGTAAATACTTCTCTTTTGCATTATAATCACAATTAAACAGCCTACTTATATATCTCCAAATTATTGTCATTCTTTTAATCACTTGCATATTTTGATCACTAACTAAAATAAATAAATTTTTCTCAAGTATCACAAAGAAACACTAAGAATGAACTTTAAAAATAAATGGAACAGTGAAATATAGTAATTTTAGTTAATAAATATAAAATTCATGTAAAAGTCTATAGATAGTATTTTCCATCTTATCTTTTCAATATATTTAATATAAATAGGGTTTAAGTGATGAAAACAAATGTCATTTATAGTTTTGATCTCCTAAATAAGAGAAACGGTGACAGTTGGCAACCATAAGAGAAAGAATTTAGAAAACAACCTATGTAATGGTTTTGTTTTGTTTCTGTAATATGTGGATATTAGTGATTAAAATAAAAATAATTTTACTATAAAATAATGTTAATGTAAGTAGAAAGAATAAATTTAACATTATGGAAACTAATTAAATGTATAACAATAAATTCAAGTGAAATGTCAAATTCCCGCTTGTCAGCGGGTCTTATAAGTAAAATGAGAGTTAGGCTGCGTTTAAGGATGAATTCTTTTATCAAGAAACTACCATCTGAGGACAATCCAAGTTCCCGCTGAATAAAGAAATACGAATCCAGCTCGAAGATTCCTTTTACCTTCTAAGAAAATCTCCGATCACAAATTTACCTAGCCTATTAAGCAAGAAGAGACCTTTTTACTTTGGAGTCGTAGCCTTGTGAATACAAGACATCCACTGAGGAAGCAACTGGGCAGCCAGCTAACCGAATCAAGAAACTCATTTGGCTACCGCAATAATGTTACCAAAATTTGGTCACAATCAACCCTGGACCTTGGACTTTTCGAGCTATGTCGGCGGGGGTACCTCTCCTGGGTACCCCTGGTAGGGCTTTCCTTGTCGATTTGGTCGGAAACGAGGTTCCAGACTAAGTGCGTCATTCCTTCCTTTTTCTACTCTATCCCTCTCCTTTTTTACTTCTATCCTATCTCCCACTCATACAAAAAGAAAAAAACCTCCCACAAAAAGCCTCGTCCTATCGTGTCACTCTTTCCCTTTCTTCCTCTATCTACCTATAAGGACCTGGCAGCTACCTCATGCGTCAGAAGAGAGGCTTTGGAACCTCTATAAACAACGCCAATCGACGCTCACTGGTTGCGAGAGACTAGGACTAGAGGTGTCCTAGGCGTTGGGGCACGATGAATGGGATGAGGGTAGTGCCTCGTTAACCCCTTCCCTGGCGCGTAATTATTGACCGTTCCCAGTGCCCGTTGACGTGTGCTTATGGTAGCATTGGTCCGAGGTGACGGCCCTTTGTTCCCATGTTGGTTGCAAGGCCAATAAAAAGCCTTGGGTCGAGGTCCTTGGTGTGGCGGGATATCCATTGAACGCTACTCCGAGATCCTGGCCGTTGTGAAGGGAACTAGTGGGAGTTTAGTAAGGGGCGTGCTTCGTTGTTGTTCACCTGGTGACAAATCGAGGGCCCCTTCGGGGACAGTCAGTGCTGCCTGGTTGGGAGCCACGGCACGCCGAGGTTTGACGACTCGGTCGGACGAACAGCAGCACATGGAGCGTGCCTTCTGAAAGATCCGAAACCTCTCCGATCGATAGGCGGGAGCGACTCACGCGGGGAGAACTCACCAACCCCCCTTTTTATCATTGATTGGTCACGTGTTTTCAGAGAGAGAGAAAGCGCTCAAAATGACAGGCAAAAAAGGACCCGTTCGTCTCAAACACAACTGTGCAATATGCCAATTAGAAAAGTGGTGCGTTGACTTTTTAGAGGGCTGCTACTCAAAATGCAGCCCTGAAAGTATCTGCACTACTTGCATATTGACGCAAGAGGTGGAAAAATTAAAAGACCTCTATAGAGCCTTCAGAGGAGAGAGCTAAGATCCTTGAGGGAAAGTTGGAGAAGCTCGAAGCCCTTAACGTAGCTCAGGTTCGATGCCTAGAAGAGGCGCCGCCCACTGACGTGTCGGAATCCCCTGGTAACCAAGTGGACATTCCGGCATCATCTGAGGCTAAGCAAGCTGAGGCGAGAGAAAAGGAGAAAAAAAAGAAAGGAGAAACGAAGAAAAAAAAGAAAAAGAATAAAGTTGAAACAAAAGTAGAACCAAATATTAGAAGAAAAACAGATGAAGAAGAAGAAAAGGAAAGATAAGAATGTGGAGAGTAAAGAGGAAAAGGGGAGGCCTCTTCCACAAGGGAATACCCCGTCTTCAGAGACCAAGTGTCCGAAGGTCACCCTCATTGGTGACTCGCAAACACGGGATCTGCAGCCGCTGCTAGTGGCTCGACTTCGCATTAGAGTGAAGGTAAGCTGCCTGTCAGAACGGGGTAACCACAACATCAGAGTGGAGGCAGAGAAAGCTCAGATTTCTGAGAATTCAGTTGTTGCTCTGATGGTGAGCGGCAACGACCTCTACCTGAGAGGGGGTAAGGTTGGTCTCAGTGGTAAGACCATCCAAACGGTGATGGGAGCCGTGGACGACATAGGGCTTAAAACCCGCAAACGTGTGGTGGTTGGGATGCTTCCGAGAAGATGTCCATCCCGAACCGCTCACGAAAGAAACGTCGCAGTGAACAGAAGGTTGGCGGATCTCTGCACGGCAGAAGGAGTCTTCTTCGTGGACCCCTATCATACCTTTATTGGTAGAGACGACCTCTACCAAAGGGACGGGGTACATCTCTCTTTTAAAGGGAAGGCCTTTCTCGCCAACCTAATTCAAGATGTCGTGGAACGCACCCAAAGAAGCGTTCGAAACAGAGCGAAACCGGACGTGCGCCAGCATGCCCGTGTCACTCCTGGAACGACCTTCTCAGAGGTCGTCAAAAAGGGTGTGACCACGAAAACAGAGAAGCCGGGAAACAGAAGAGCGTAGGGAGTCCTACACTAGGGGACTCCCTCAAAGTTCTTCTGTTCAATGCGAGGTCAATCAGGAATAAGTTTCTTGAGCTCCGTGGCCTCGTAGTAACAGAGGAACCTGAGATGGTGGCCATAACGGAGTCGTGGATAAAAACCTCAAGCCGAGATTTTGAAGGTGAATTCACGATTCCCGGTTACCAGCTCTTCCTGAAAGATAGGCCAGACAAAGAGGGTGGCGGTGTGATGTTGTATGTCAAGGATACTCTCAACTCGACGGATTGCAACATCGTATCCGACCATGAACTACTAGGTGTTGACCTAGAGATAGGTTCTACCAAATACAGGACCCTGGTGCTTTATAAACCTCCTGCCCAACTCGTTGAAAAGGACAGAGATCTGTACCAGCTACTAGGAGAACTTGTCGAAGACAGAGTGTGTATCGTCATGGGTGATTTCAACACACAAGTTGACTGGGAAACCAGAGAACCCTGTGGCGAGAACGCACTACTCCTGGAGTTCGCGAACAACGAGTTCCTCACTCAATGGGTGAGAGAGCCAACGAGAGGAAACAATATCCTCGACTTGGTTTTCACCTCTGAGGATGACATCGTTAAGGACCTCTCTGTTGGCGAAGAGCTCGGTGGCAGTCACCACCGACTAATTAGATTTGTAGTCAAAGTTCCGAAGGCAGGGCCTGCAACTAGTAAATCGAAGAAACTCTATTTGAAAAGAGCAGACTTTGCAGGTCTTCGTGCTGGACTGACTGACGCGAGGCTAGAAGTATGCGATGTTGTTGAAGACTCGTGGAACAGTTTCAAAACCACATTCATGAGTCTTCAATCGCGTTTCATCCCTCTGAAATGTCCTCGTCGGTCTTCTGTTGAACCAAAGTGGTTTAATCGAGAAATCGGCCTACTGCTTAGGGAGTAGAGAACTGTGTACCGAAAATCGAAGATCTTGGGTGACTTTGACGAATACCGGAGGCTAGCCAGGAGAGTGAAGTCCAGCATAAGGGTGGCTAAGCGTTCTGAGGAACTCCGAGTGGCGAGACTCTGTAAAGAGAATTCCATGGAGTTTTTTGGCTACGTGAACAGCCGTAAACCAATCCGTCGAACGATTGGCCCTTTGAGAAATAAGGAGGGGGCATTAAAGCACTTAGATGCAGAAAATGCTAACCTTCTCAATGACTACTTCTCCTCAGTGTTTACTAAAGAGTGTGGTCCCATCCCCCAGCCTACGGATTCATACTCGGGCGAAAAGCTGGAGGCAATGGACTTCACCGAAGAGGAAATAAAGAAAAAGATCGCTGACCTAAAGACGAATAAGTCCCCTGGACCGGACGGGTTTCTACCCAAGGTGTTGAAGGAAGTGTGCGATGAAGTATCACGACATCTGTGCGCTATCTTTAACATGTCAATCCAGACCGGATGCGTTCCTAGAGACTGGCGTGAGGCGGAGGTGACTCCGATCTTCAAGAAAGGAGCCCCCAGCCATCCGTCAAACTACCGACCTATCAGTCTGACTTCGATAGTCGGTAAACTCATGGAAAGCATCATGGTGGAGAAAATAACGTCGTATTTAGAGTCAAACCTGCTACTGAGGAGTTCCCAGCACGGCTTCCGAAGGCACCGGTCATGCCTGACGAACCTTGTGGATTTCTTCCAATTCGTTTTTAGTGAGCACGATCGGGACAAGGCGGTGGATGTGGTTTACTTAGACTTTCAGAAAGCCTTTGATAAGATACCACACCGCCGCCTTCTCCGGAAAGTGCGAGCGCTCGGCATAGACGGAAAAGTAGCCAGCTGGATCGAGAACTGGCTAAGTGGCAGACGGCAACGGGTGGTGGTGAATGGACAGGCTTCTGAGTGGGTGCCCGTTACTAGCGGGGTGCCTCAAGGTTCTGTCCTGGGACCACTACTATTCATCATCTACGTCAACGACATAGACGGTGACATGGTTGCCAAGATTTCCAAATTTGCCGACGATACCAAGCTTGGTATGAACGTTGCAAAGGATGGAAATACTGCCCGCCTGCAAGAAGATCTTGGAAAGATTGGGGAGTGGTCGGACACGTGGCAAATGCCTTTTAACGTGGGGAAATGCAAAGTGATGCATATCGGCCACAGAATCCCCCAATCTCAGTATATCCTTAAGGGCACTGCTCTTGAATCGAGTGACACTGAGAAGGACTTGGGTGTAACTATTACTAGCGACCTCAAGTTCTCGAAACAGTGCATCGAGGCAGAGAAAAAAGCCCAAAGGATGTTAGGTTACATAAAGCGCCAGCTTTGATACCGTAACAAGGAGATAGTACTTTGTCTGTACAACTCCCTCGTTCGGCCGCACCTGGAGTATGCCGTACAATTTTGGAGTCCTTCGTTTCGAAAGGACATCGCAAGGTTGGAACGCGTACAAGCTAGGGCAACCAAACTGATTCCCTCTATCCGACATAAAAGTTACGAGGATAGACTAAGGGAATTAGATCTGTTCTCGCTGGAAACCCGTAGACTGCGTGGTTAGCTCATCGAAGTTTTCAAAATACTTTGAGGGTTCGACAATGTTGACTACCGGGATATTTTCACACTGAGTGAGAACAGAACGCGCAATCACGGCTTCAAACTTGAACTAAAGCGTTACAACCGCAATCTGTGTGGAATTTTTATCACCTACAGTATCTGCGGTAAGTGGAACGCACTTCCAGTGGAAGTTGTCAACAGTGAATCTGTTGACCAGTTCAAGTCATGACTAGACAAAGTCTTGAAAAGTGGCCGTTTTGTGACGCAAAACAATTGAGCAGCCATGTGCCAGCTCAATTGCTAGTCCAAAGGTACCCTCTTTGAATGGACCGTAAGGTCCCCTAGGGTACCTTCTTTCCTTGTAACTCCTTGTAACTCTCGAAGAGGATTACCTCAGTTACAATCTGACTACCACCATTAGATTATCCACTTATAGACTGGGCTTACAGTAACCGACTTATTACCTGGCGGAGGTAGGGAAATTATAAAATGGTGGTTTTTGTATGTTTATTCTCGTCTTATGGCTACCTTTTGCTTTCGGGCCAGTGAAATCACTGAGTTACTCGTTTGTATTAAGTGAACGTCCTTGTACCTGGCTATCAATGTTAACAGCCTCAACGTCCTTGTATTCTCTCTCTGTCTGACACTTTGTGTGCGTCTTTTACAAAGCCCTTTTATCCTAACGAGAGATTCAAGGCATGGCTCCAATCCGAGGGCTAGGTGGAGCCTATTAGACCAGAGGGTATGTGCATGTATTTAGTTTGGCGCGTGTACACCAAGAGGGTGTTCGAATTTAGAAATCTGACTGATATCCGTCAGGACGATATTCGTAGCATTATCAAATTTCTTCTTTCGTGGGTGTATGTCAAAGCTGGTGGGTCAGACTTGCGCTGTATCAGATTCATTACTTATATGAACAGCCGTTTCAATTGTCTTTTTATCGCCGCAGCCAAAACCATCAGCTCTCAACTGTCTTCTAATTATGTGTGAATGCCTGTGTGTTAGCGTGAGAGCAGAGCGATTTCATTGCCTAGCGGTTTTACATTATTTACAAGTATACATCTTCTTCCTTTGCATTGATATATTAATTACACTGTGCAACAATGAAAAAAAACAACAACTAACAAACTGAAATAAGAATAAACTTTTATAGGGGTAATTTTTTTTTTTGCGTAAATCACGAATATAACATCCATCTCTTTCTGCGACCCACCCGTTTCTCGTAAATTACTATCTTACTTACGTTAAACACACTCATGGTTCCGTAGGGATTGAATGCAAACAGGTGGGCCGAAACTAGTAACTCTAAAATTTATGAGCAGATTTTGATATACATAATTTTAGTGTTCCTCAAAGGTGAGCAGTATTTAAATACATATATGTATTTAAAATTGTATTTGTAAATACATTTGAAATCATGTATTTAAATACGTTTTGCAAATACTTTACTGATAATAGGTTTATATAGCTGTTTAGAACGTGCAATGGCGGTTTTAGCTTGTTGCAACTTGTATGACACAAACGGTTGACTGCGTGAGCATGTGAGGGAAGATGGTTTGCATCAGTTCAAATTCAGTTAACAGATGGTGACAGTTGTGTTCGGTTGTATAGTAAGAGCGCTCATCGTTATTTCAACTGCTGCATGGCAACTTCAGCTTGTTCGAAAGAGTGTGAAGTGAAGAGATTAGGCAATAATAAAGACGAGGAAGATACAGAATCATGTAATTATAGTCATCCTTTACTAGATGGTAACTCTTTTAGAGTGAAATCTTCTGACCGAAAAAAAGTGAAGTGTGTATGTACATCATGTAATAGCGAAATCTCTGCGGAGAGCATTGCTACTTCCAATCTACGCATTCATTTGAAGGTCAGAATTTATTAAAGTTAATTATATGATGCTTAATTGAATTGACAAGGTTCACTATTTCTTATTTTTTAAAAAATGGCAAAATTGCTAGTAGCTAATGATAATGTTAAATAGCGTATGTTTACCATGCATGAACCTACCTGCTTCATTTTGCAACACCTTTATTTATAGTATATGCTGATTGAATTTAACGTGAATTATGGCAACGTGGAACAAATGTTCTTCAATTATCTCCTCATGTACATTTATCAACAGAGAAAGCATCCTGGTTTGGTGCAAAAAGCGGATAACTACGTGACAGCTCAGGGAAAAGATTCAAAAAGAAAATGTTCAGTATTAGATGATGGTCCTTCATGCAGTGGTGTTAAAGTAAAGACATTACCGGAGTGTTTTGCGGTGAATACTAAGAAGGTCAAACAATCTGTTGTTGATAAGCTGATTGCAGATTTTATCATACAAGGTGTGCATCCCCTATCAACCATGGATCATCCAGCTTTTGTGAGATTAATTAAAGGTGATTTCTGAGTTACAAATGTTGTTTACAATTATAGTATTAGTAGTACAGGTTAATCTCTTATAACGACCGAATACTAAAGCGTTTGGATCATTGTTTACTCCGTAGGCTATACATATAACGAAGTTAAATAAAGGAAGACATATAGAAATAACATAGGTTAATATATTGCAATAATTTCATGAGAATCCACATACATATAGTCTTAAAGCGCGCTATCATTTACTTGAAGATATTATTGAATAAAAAAAATCAAGAATAATTAATACAAATATTAATCGATTATATGTAGTTATTATATGAATTCCTATAACGATGTCTTTCGTTATAGTAGCAATACCTGTATATCATTATGTCCAAACTAGCATGCACGCCCGTCAAAAATGTAGGAAATAAAGCTTGATAATGTGTATATTCCTAACAATACTGAAAGTCAATATTTTACTATGTAATTCTGAATATGAAGGACTAATAATATATTTATGAATTAATGTACCAGTCGTATATAGTTATAGGATATTCATATAGCTACATTTTTTATATAAAATTTTATATACGTACCATATATTCTCATTTCACTGTGAAAATCAATTTCACTCACAATAATCACACATTCCACTACCGCAGGTCTAAATTCTTCGTACCTCTTACTCTCTGTCTTGTTGCGAGGGGCTCACATTTTTGCCCTCCACTATTTTGGGTAAGACAAAGTTAGTTAGAGCATAATTTCAGCCATGACTTTCTGCATTATTATTTATACCCACTAAAGGCTACAACAATCATCGTAGAAATACTTTGATTTTTGGGCCTCGTAATCAGCCGGGGAATTCTCCTAGCAATTCTTCCAATTTTTTTTTATCTTAAAACGAAGAATTGTTGGGTATCCTGTTACCCGGGTAAGTGAAAAGCGTCGTGGCGTGTTCCGGCGACTACTTAAGCGTAAACTAAATTGTCACAAAAATCAAACAACCTTAGTTGGCGAGGTTAATATGATATGCTAGCCGATCTTGGTGCACGGCTTAAATTTAAAGGCGAGACGGTATATACGTATAGCAAATTGCTCTAGCATAAGTTTTACTTAATGCTGAAATAATATTGACAAAGGGCGAAGCTAATACCGAATGACTTACGAGGTCAGTGACAAAAACGTTTCTTGTAGCCGATCTCGGTTCATTAGCCCTTCGCCCGTAGCGCCCGGGGCTTTCGTAATTACAATTCCTGGTCCGCATGTACACGACTGATATCAATCGGTAGAGAAGCCGTAAGGTATGAGAGACGATTGTAAAATGTCGATCTCTTAAAGTTCTCTACCTTCTGTGGTGGCCAGGGGGGTCGGTGCGTCCGGCCTCCCGACACGCAGAAAGGTGGCCGAGAGAATCAAAAATATTTGTTTTCCCAAAAAGTTTTTCCTTTAAGGAAAGATCATCCAAGCCATGTAAAGAGAGAGAGAGAGGAGAAGTTGAAGAATCAAACATTATTTACTAAAAGGAAAAGGTGTCTTTAAAGAAAAATATAGCCCATGTTAAATGAGGTACGAGAGACGATTGTAAAATGTCGATCTCTGAAAGTTCTCTACCTTCTGTGGTGGCCAAGGGAGTCGGTTCGTCCGGCTTCCCGACACCCGGAAAGGTAGTAAAGAACCAAACGCATTCATATAATAAAAATTGGTTGGCTTTGGAAAGAATCGTCTATGTCAATTGAAACATAGAGAAGTAAAGAATCAAACTAATTTTTTTAACCAAGAAAAATTAGACTTAAAAAAGTGACCATCGACTTTTTACAAATATCTCGGATATACCCCTTGGGTGCTTTTAGAAGGGCCAGAATATCCCAAATTAGCCCCGACCGTCTTACTACTCTTTATATCCCGTTCCCCCCTCGACGCCCCTCGCCTTAGTTTCAGCGAGCGTCGGCTTTTTAAATATAATCTCGCAGTTATACCTTATTCCATAGGGCGAGAAGAGAAATGTGATGCTCGGCTTTATACAAATATCTCAGATATACCCCTTGGGAGCGGGAGGGGAAAAATGTTACCCTCGGCTTTTTACAAATAACTCGCATATACCACTCGGGTGTTTTAGGAAGACCGAGGCCATCGAGGCGACCCTCGGCCTTATAAGACTAAAGGGCAAGTACCGCCGACCTTAGCCTCGACCGTCTTACTACTCTTTATATCCCGTTCCCCCCTCGACGCCCCTCGCCTAAGATGCGGCGAGCGTCGGCTTTTTAAATAAAATATCGCAGTTATACCTTATTCCATAGGGCGAGAAGAGAAATGTGATGCTCGGCTTTATACAAATATCTCGGATATACCCCTTGGGAGCGGGACGGAAAAAATGTTACCCTCGGCTTTTTACAAATAACTCGCATATACCACTCGGGTGTTTTAGGAAGACCGAGGCCATCGAGGCGACCCTCGGCCTTATAAGACTAAAGGGCAAGTACCGCCGACCTTAGCCTCGACCGTCTTACTACTCTTTATATCCCGTTCCCCCCTCGACGCCCCTCGCCTAAGATGCGGTGAGCGTCGGCTTTTTAAATAAAATATCGCAGTTATACCTTATTCCATAGGGCGAGAAGAGAAATGTGATGCTCGGCTTTATACAAATATCTCAGATATACCCCTTGGGAGCGGGAGGGGAAAAATGTTACCCTCGGCTTTTTACAAATAACTCGCATATACCACTCGGGTGTTTTAGGAAGACCGAGGCCATCGAGGCGACCCTCGGCCTTATAAGACTAAAGGGCAAGTACCGCCGACCTTAGCCTCGACCGTCTTACTACTCTTTATATCCCGTTCCCCCCTCGACGCCCCTCGCCTTAGTTTCAGCGAGCGTCGGCTTTTTAAATAAAATATCGCAGTTATACCTTATTCCATAGGGCGAGAAGAGAAATGTGATGCTCGGCTTTATACAAATATCTCAGATATACCCCTTGGGAGCGGGAGGGGAAAAATGTTACCCTCGGCTTTTTACAAATAACTCGCATATACCACTCGGGTGTTAGAGGAAGACCGAGGCCATCGAGGCGACCCTCGGCCTTATAAGACTAAAGGGCAAGTACCGCCGACCTTAGCCTCGACCGTCTTACTACTCTTTATATCCCGTTCCCCCCTCGACGCCCCTCGCCTAAGATACGGCGAGCGTCGGCTTTTTAAATAATATATCGCAGTTATACCTTATTTCATAGGGCGAGAAGAGAAATGTGAAGCTCGGCTTTATACAAATATCTCAGATATACCCCTTGGGAGCGGGACGGAAAAAATGTTACCCTCGGCTTTTTACAAATACCTCGCATATACCATACGGGTGTTTTAGGAAGACCGAGGCCATCAAGGCGACCATCGGCCTTATAAGACTAAAGGGCAAGTCCCGCCGACCTTAGCCTCGACCGTCTTACTACTCTTTATATCCCGTTCCCCCCTCGACGCCCCTCGCCTAAGATGCGGCGGGCGTCGGCTTTTTAAATAAAATATCGCAGTTATACCTTATTCCATAGGGCGAGAAGAGAAATGTGAAGCTCGGCTTTATACAAATATCCCAGATATACCCCTTGGGAGCGGGAGGGGAAAAATGTTACCCTCGGCTTTTTACAAATAACTCGCATATACCACTCGGGTGTTTTAGGAAGACCGAGGCCATCGAGGCGACCCTCGGCCTTATAAGACTAAAGGGCAAGTACCGCCGACCTTAGCCTCGACCGTCTTACTACTCTTTATATCCCGTTCCCCCCTCGACGCCCCTCGCCTTAGTTTCAGCGAGCGTCGGCTTTTTAAATATAATGTCGCAGTTATACCTTATTCCATAGGGCGAGAAGAGAAATGTGATGCTCGGCTTTATACAAATATCTCAGATATACCCCTTGGGAGCGGGAGGGGAAAAATGTTACCCTCGGCTTTTTACAAATAACTCGCATATACCACTCGGGTGTTTTAGGAAGACCGAGGCCATCGAGGCGACCCTCGGCCTTATAAGACTAAAGGGCAAGTACCGCCGACCTTAGCCTCGACCGTCTTACTACTCTTTATATCCCGTTCCCCCCTCGACGCCCCTCGCCTTAGTTTCAGCGAGCGTCGGCTTTTTAAATATAATATCGCAGTTATACCTTATTCCATAGGGCGAGAAGAGAAATGTGATGCTCGGCTTTATACAAATGTCTCAGATATACCCCTTGGGAGCGGGAGGGGAAAAATGTTACCCTCGGCTTTTTACAAATAACTCGCCTATACCACTCGGGTGTTTTAGGAAGACTGAGGCCATCGAGGCGACCCTCGGCCTTATAAGACTAAAGGGCAAGTACCGCCGACCTTAGCCTCGACCGTCTTACTACTCTTTATATACCGTTCCCCCCTCGACGCCCCTCGCCTTAGTTTCAGCGAGCGTCGGCTTTTTAAATAAAATATCGCAGTTATACCTTATTCCATAGGGCGAGAAGAGAAATGTGATGCTCGGCTTTATACAAATATCTCAGATATACCCCTTGGGAGCGGGAGGGGAAAAATGTTACCCTCGGCTTTTTACAAATAACTCGCATATACCACTCGGGTGTTTTAGGAAGACCGAGGCCATCGAGGCGACCCTCGGCCTTATAAGACTAAAGGGCCAGTACCGCCGACCTTAGCCTCGACCGTCTTACTACTCTTTATATCCCGTTCCCCCCTCGACGCCCCTCGCCTTAGTTTCAGCGAGCGTCGGCTTTTTAAATATAATATCGCAGTTATACCTTATTCCATAGGGCGAGAAGAGAAATGTGAAGCTCGGCTTTATACAAATATCTCAGATATACCCCTTGGGAGCGGGAGGGGAAAAATGTTACCCTCGGCTTTTTACAAATAACTCGCATATACCACTCGGGTGTTTTAGGAAGACCGAGGCCATCGAGGCGACCCTCGGCCTTATAAGACTAAAGGGCAAGTACCGCCGACCTTAGCCTCGACCGTCTTACTACTCTTTATATCACGTTCCCCCCTCGACACCCCTCGCCTAAGATGCGGCGAGCGTCGGATTTTTAAATATAATATCGCAGTTATACCTTATTCCATAGGGCGAGAAGAGAAATGTGATGCTCGGCTTTATACAAATATCTCAGATATACCCCTTGGGAGCGGGAGGGAAAAAATGTTACCCTCGGCTTTTTACAAATAACTCGCATATACCACTCGGGTGTTTTAGGAAGACCGAGGCCATCGAGGCGACCCTCGGCCTTATAAGACTAAAGGGCAAGTACCGCCGACCTTAGCCTCGACCGTCTTACTACTCTTTATATCCCGTTCCCCCCTCGACGCCCCTCGCCTAAGATGCGGTGAGCGTCGGCTTTTTAAATAAAATATCGCAGTTATACCTTATTCCATAGGGCGAGAAGAGAAATGTGATGCTCGGCTTTATACAAATATCTCAGATATACCCCTTGGGAGCGGGAGGGGAAAAATGTTACCCTCGGCTTTTTACAAATAACTCGCATATACCACTCGGGTGTTAGAGGAAGACCGAGGCCATCGAGGCGACCCTCGGCCTTATAAGACTAAAGGGCAAGTACCGCCGACCTTAGCCTCGACCGTCTTACTACTCTTTATATCCCGTTCCCCCCTCGACGCCCCTCGCCTTAGTTTCAGCGAGCGTCGGCTTTTTAAATAAAATATCGCAGTTATACCTTATTCCATAGGGCGAGAAGAGAAATGTGATGCTCGGCTTTATACAAATATCTCAGATATACCCCTTGGGAGCGGGAGGGGAAAAATGTTACCCTCGGCTTTTTACAAATAACTCGCATATACCACTCGGGTGTTAGAGGAAGACCGAGGCCATCGAGGCGACCCTCGGCCTTATAAGACTAAAGGGCAAGTACCGCCGACCTTAGCCTCGACCGTCTTACTACTCTTTATATCCCGTTCCCCCCTCGACGCCCCTCGCCTAAGATGCGGCGAGCGTCGGCTTTTTAAATAAAATATCGCAGTTATACCTTATTCCATAGGGCGAGAAGAGAAATGTGATGCTCGGCTTTATACAAATATCTCAGATATACCCCTTGGGAGCGGGAGGGGAAAAATGTTACCCTCGGCTTTTTACAAATAACTCGCATATACCACTCGGGTGTTTTAGGAAGACCGAGGCCATCGAGGCGACCCTCGGCCTTATAAGACTAAAGGGCAAGTACCGCCGACCTTAGCCTCGACCGTCTTACTACTCTTTATATCCCGTTCCCCCCTCGACGCCCCTCGCCTTAGTTTCAGCGAGCGTCGGCTTTTTAAATAAAATATCGCAGTTATACCTTATTCCATAGGGCGAGAAGAGAAATGTGATGCTCGGCTTTATACAAATATCTCAGATATACCCCTTGGGAGCGGGAGGGGAAAAATGTTACCCTCGGCTTTTTACAAATACCTCGCATATACCACTCGGGTGTTTTAGGAAGACCGAGGCCATCGAGGCGACCCTCGGCCTTATAAGACTAAAGGGCAAGTACCGCCGACCTTAGCCTCGACCGTCTTACTACTCTTTATATCCCGTTCCCCCCTCGACGCCCCTCGCCTTAGTTTCAGCGAGCGTCGGCTTTTTAAATATAATATCGCAGTTATACCTTATTCCATAGGGCGAGAAGAGAAATGTGAAGCTCGGCTTTATACAAATATCTCAGATATACCCCTTGGGAGCGGGAGGGGAAAAATGTTACCCTCGGCTTTTTACAAATAACTCGCATATACCACTCGGGTGTTTTAGGAAGACCGAGGCCATCGAGGCGACCCTCGGCCTTATAAGACTAAAGGGCAAGTACCGCCGACCTTAGCCTCGACCGTCTTACTACTCTTTATATCCCGTTCCCCCCTCGACGCCCCTCGCCTTAGTTTCAGCGAGCGTCGGCTTTTTAAATATAATCTCGCAGTTATACCTTATTCCATAGGGCGAGAAGAGAAATGTGATGCTCGGCTTTATACAAATATCTCAGATATACCCCTTGGGAGCGGGAGGGGAAAAATGTTACCCTCGGCTTTTTACAAATAACTCGCATATACCACTCGGGTGTTTTAGGAAGACCGAGGCCATCGAGGCGACCCTCGGCCTTATAAGACTAAAGGGCAAGTACCGCCGACCTTAGCCTCGACCGTCTTACTACTCTTTATATCCCGTTCCCCCCTCGACGCCCCTCGCCTAAGATGCGGCGAGCGTCGGCTTTTTAAATAAAATATCGCAGTTATACCTTATTCCATAGGGCGAGAAGAGAAATGTGATGCTCGGCTTTATACAAATATCTCGGATATACCCCTTGGGAGCGGGACGGAAAAAATGTTACCCTCGGCTTTTTACAAATAACTCGCATATACCACTCGGGTGTTTTAGGAAGACCGAGGCCATCGAGGCGACCCTCGGCCTTATAAGACTAAAGGGCAAGTACCGCCGACCTTAGCCTCGACCGTCTTACTACTCTTTATATCCCGTTCCCCCCTCGACGCCCCTCGCCTTAGTTTCAGCGAGCGTCGGCTTTTTAAATATAATCTCGCAGTTATACCTTATTCCATAGGGCGAGAAGAGAAATGTGATGCTCGGCTTTATACAAATATCTCAGATATACCCCTTGGGAGCGGGAGGGGAAAAATGTTACCCTCGGCTTTTTACAAATAACTCGCATATACCACTCGGGTGTTTTAGGAAGACCGAGGCCATCGAGGCGACCCTCGGCCTTATAAGACTAAAGGGCAAGTACCGCCGACCTTAGCCTCGACCGTCTTACTACTCTTTATATCCCGTTCTCCCCTCGACGCCCCTCGCCTTAGTTTCAGCGAGCGTCGGCTTTTTAAATAAAATATCGCAGTTATACCTTATTCCATAGGGCGAGAAGAGAAATGTGATGCTCGGCTTTATACAAATATCTCAGATATACCCCTTGGGAGCGGGAGGGGAAAAATGTTACGCTCGGCTTTTTACAAATAACTCGCATATACCACTCGGGTGTTAGAGGAAGACCGAGGCCATCGAGGCGACCCTCGGCCTTATAAGACTAAAGGGCAAGTACCGCCGACCTTAGCCTCGACCGTCTTACTACTCTTTATATCCCGTTCCCCCCTCGACGCCCCTCGCCTTAGTTTCAGCGAGCGTCGGCTTTTTAAATATAATCTCGCAGTTATACCTTATTCCATAGGGCGAGAAGAGAAATGTGATGCTCGGCTTTATACAAATATCTCAGATATACCCATTGGGAGCGGGAGGGGAAAAATGTTACCCTCGGCTTTTTACAAATAACTCGCATATACCACTCGGGTGTTAGCGGAAGACCGAGGCCATCGAGGCGACCCTCGGCCTTATAAGACTAAAGGGCAAGTACCGCCGACCTTAGCCTCGACCGTCTTACTACTCTTTATATCCCGTTCCCCCCTCGACGCCCCTCGCCTAAGATACGGCGAGCGTCGGCTTTTTAAATAATATATCGCAGTTATACCTTATTTCATAGGGCGAGAAGAGAAATGTGAAGCTCGGCTTTATACAAATATCTCAGATATACCCCTTGGGAGCGGAAGGGGAAAAATGTTACCCTCGGCTTTTTACAAATAACTCGCATATACCACTCGGGTGTTTTAGGAAGACCGAGGCCATCGAGGCGACCCTCGGCCTTATAAGACTAAAGGGCAAGTACCGCCGACCTTAGCCTCGACCGTCTTACTACTCTTTATATCCCGTTCCCCCCTCGACAGCCCTCGCCTAAGATGCGGCGAGCGTCGGCTTTTTAAATAATATATCGCAGTTATACCTTATTCCATAGGGCGAGAAGAGAAATGTGATGCTCGGCTTTATACAAATATCTCAGATATACCCCTTGGGAGCGGGAGGGGAAAAATGTTACCCTCGGCTTTTTACAAATACCTCGCATATACCACTCGGGTGTTTTAGGAAGACCGAGGCCATCGAGGCGACCCTCGGCCTTATAAGACTAAAGGGCAAGTACCGCCGACCTTAGCCTCGACCGTCTTACTACTCTTTATATCCCGTTCCCCCCTCGACGCCCCTCGCCTAAGATGCGGCGAGCGTCGGCTTTTTAAATAAAATATCGCAGTTATACCTTATTCCATAGGGCGAGAAGAGAAATGTGATGCTCGGCTTTATACAAATATCTCGGATATACCCCTTGGGAGCGGGACGGAAAAAATGTTACCCTCGGCTTTCTACAAATAACTCGCATATACCACTCGGGTGTTTTAGGAAGACCGAGGCCATCGAGGCGACCCTCGGCCTTATAAGACTAAAGGGCAAGTACCGCCGACCTTAGCCTCGACCGTCTTACTACTCTTTATATCCCGTTCCCCCCTCGACGCCCCTCGCCTAAGATACGGCGAGCGTCGGCTTTTTAAATAATATATCGCAGTTATACCTTATTCCATAGGGCGAGAAGAGAAATGTGAAGCTCGGCTTTATACAAATATCTCAGATATACCCCTTGGGAGCGGGAGGGGAAAAATGTTACCCTCGGCTTTTTACAAATAACTCGCATATACCACTCGGGTGTTTTAGGAAGACCGAGGCCATCGAGGCGACCCTCGGCCTTATAAGACTAAAGGGCAAGTACCGCCGACCTTAGCCTCGACCGTCTTACTACTCTTTATATCCCGTTCCCCCCTCGACGCCCCTCGCCTTAGTTTCAGCGAGCGTCGGCTTTTTAAATAAAATATCGCAGTTATACCTTATTCCATAGGGCGAGAAGAGAAATGTGATGCTCGGCTTTATACAAATATCTCAGATATACCCCTTGGGAGCGGGAGGGGAAAAATGTTACCCTCGGCTTTTTACAAATACCTCGCATATACCACTCGGGTGTTTTAGGAAGACCGAGGCCATCGAGGCGACCCTCGGCCTTATAAGACTAAAGGGCAAGTACCGCCGACCTTAGCCTCGACCGTCTTACTACTCTTTATATCACGTTCCCCCCTCGACACCCCTCGCCTAAGATGCGGCGAGCGTCGGATTTTTAAATATAATATCGCAGTTATACCTTATTCCATAGGGCGAGAAGAGAAATGTGATGCTCGGCTTTATACAAATATCTCAGATATACCCCTTGGGAGCGGGAGGGGAAAAATGTTACCCTCGGCTTTTTACAAATAACTCGCATATACCACTCGGGTGTTTTAGGAAGACCGAGGCCATCGAGGCGACCCTCGGCCTTATAAGACTAAAGGGCAAGTACCGCCGACCTTAGCCTCGACCGTCTTACTACTCTTTATATCCCGTTCCCCCCTCGACGCCCCTCGCCTAAGATGCGGTGAGCGTCGGCTTTTTAAATAAAATATCGCAGTTATACCTTATTCCATAGGGCGAGAAGAGAAATGTGATGCTCGGCTTTATACAAATATCTCAGATATACCCCTTGGGAGCGAGAGGGGAAAAATGTTACCCTCGGCTTTTTACAAATAACTCGCATATACCACTCGGGTGTTTTAGGAAGACCGAGGCCATCGAGGCGACCCTCGGCCTTATAAGACTAAAGGGCAAGTACCGCCGACCTTAGCCTCGACCGTCTTACTACTCTTTATATCCCGTTCCCCCCTCGACGCCCCTCGCCTTAGTTTCAGCGAGCGTCGGCTTTTTAAATAAAATATCGCAGTTATACCTTATTCCATAGGGCGAGAAGAGAAATGTGATGCTCGGCTTTATACAAATATCTCAGATATACCCCTTGGGAGCGGGAGGGGAAAAATGTTACCCTCGGCTTTTTACAAATAACTCGCATATACCACTCGGGTGTTTTAGGAAGACCGAGGCCATCGAGGCGACCCTCAGCCTTATAAGACTAAAGGGCAAGTACCGCCGACCTTAGCCTCGACCGTCTTACTACTCTTTATATCCCGTTCCCCCCTCGACGCCCCTCGCCTTAGTTTCAGCGAGCGTCGGCTTTTTAAATATAATCTCGCAGTTATACCTTATTCCATAGGGCGAGAAGAGAAATGTGATGCTCGGCTTTATACAAATATCTCAGATATACCCCTTGGGAGCGGGAGGGGAAAAATGTTACCCTCGGCTTTTTACAAATAACTCGCATATACCACTCGGGTGTTTTAGGAAGACCGAGGCCATCGAGGCGACCCTCGGCCTTATAAGACTAAAGGGCAAGTACCGCCGACCTTAGCCTTGACCGTCTTACTACTCTTTATATCCCGTTCCCCCCTCGACGCCCCTCGCCTAAGATGCGGCGAGCGTCGGCTTTTTAAATAAAATATCGCAGTTATACCTTATTCCATAGGGCGAGAAGAGAAATGTGATGCTCGGCTTTATACAAATATCTCAGATATACCCCTTGGGAGCGGGAGGGGAAAAATGTTACCCTCGGCTTTTTACAAATAACTCGCATATACCACTCGGGTGTTTTAGGAAGACCGAGGCCATCGAGGCGACCCTCGGCCTTATAAGACTAAAGGGCAAGTACCGCCGACCTTAGCCTCGACCGTCTTACTACTCTTTATATCCCGTTCCCCCCTCGACGCCCCTCGCCTAAGATGCGGCGAGCGTCGGCTTTTTAAATAAAATATCGCAGTTATACCTTATTCCATAGGGCGAGAAGAGAAATGTGATGCTCGGCTTTATACAAATATCTCAGATATACCCATTGGGAGCGGGAGGGGAAAAATGTTACCCTCGGCTTTTTACAAATAACTCGCATATACCACTCGGGTGTTAGAGGAAGACCGAGGCCATCAAGGCGACCCTCGGCCTTATAAGACTAAAGGGCAAGTACCGCCGACCTTAGCCTCGACCGTCTTACTACTCTTTATATCCCGTTCCCCCCTCGACGCCCCTCGCCTAAGATGCGGCGAGCGTCGGCTTTTTAAATAAAATATCGCAGTTATACCTTATTCCATAGGGCGAGAAGAGAAATGTGATGCTCGGCTTTATACAAATATCTCAGATATACCCCTTGGGAGCGGGAGGGGAAAAATGTTACCCTCGGCTTTTTACAAATAACTCGCATATACCAGTCGGGTGTTAGAGGAAGACCGAGGCCATCGAGGCGACCCTCGGCCTTATAAGACTAAAGGGCAAGTACCGCCGACCTTAGCCTCGACCGTCTTACTACTCTTTATATCCCGTTCCCCCCTCGACGCCCCTCGCCTAAGATGCGGTGAGCGTCGGCTTTTTAAATAAAATATCGCAGTTATACCTTATTCCATAGGGCGAGAAGAGAAATGTGATGCTCGGCTTTATACAAATATCTCAGATATACCCCTTGGGAGCGGGAGGGGAAAAATGTTACCCTCGGCTTTTTACAAATAACTCGCATATACCACTCGGGTGTTTTAGGAAGACCGAGGCCATCGAGGCGACCCTCGGCCTTATAAGACTAAAGGGCAAGTACCGCCGACCTTAGCCTCGACCGTCTTACTACTCTTTATATCCCGTTCCCCCCTCGACGCCCCTCGCCTAAGATGCGGCGAGCGTCGGCTTTTTAAATATAATCTCGCAGTTATACCTTATTCCATAGGGCGAGAAGAGAAATGTGATGCTCGGCTTTATACAAATATCTCAGATTTACCCCTTGGGAGCCGGAGGGGAAAAATGTTACCCTCGGCTTTTTACAAATAACTCGCATATACCACTCGGGTGTTTTAGGAAGACCGAGGCCATCGAGGCGACCCTCGGCCTTATAAGACTAAAGGGCAAGTACCGCCGACCTTAGCCTCGACCGTCTTACTACTCTTTATATCCCGTTCCCCCCTCGACACCCCTCGCCTTAGTTTCAGCGAGCGTCGGCTTTTTAAATATAATATCGCAGTTATACCTTATTCCATAGGGCGAGAAGAGAAATGTGATGCTCGGCTTTATACAAATATCTCAGATATACCCCTTGGGAGCGGGAGGGGAAAAATGTTACCCTCGGCTTTTTACAAATAACTCGCCTATACCACTCGGGTGTTTTAGGAAGACCGAGGCCATCGAGGCGACCCTCGGCCTTATAAGACTAAAGGGCAAGTACCGCCGACCTTAGCCTCGACCGTCTTACTACTCTTTATATCCCGTTCCCCCCTCGACGCCCCTCGCCTTAGTTTCAGCGAGCGTCGGCTTTTTAAATAAAATATCGCAGTTATACCTTATTCCATAGGGCGAGAAGAGAAATGTGATGCTCGGCTTTATACAAATATCTCAGATATACCCCTTGGGAGCGGGAGGGGAAAAATGTTACCCTCGGCTTTTTACAAATACCTCGCATATACCACTCGGGTGTTTTAGGAAGACCGAGGCCATCGAGGCGACCCTCGGCCTTATAAGACTAAAGGGCAAGTACCGCCGACCTTAGCCTCGACCGTCTTACTACTCTTTATATCCCGTTCCCCCCTCGACGCCCCTCGCCTAAGATGCGGCGAGCGTCGGCTTTTTAAATAAAATATCGCAGTTATACCTTATTCCATAGGGCGAGAAGAGAAATGTGATGCTCGGCTTTATACAAATATCTCGGATATACCCCTTGGGAGCGGCAGGGAAAAAATATTACCCTCGGCTTTTTACAAATAACTCGCATATACCACTCGGGTGTTTTAGGAAGACCGAGGCCATCGAGGCGACCCTCGGCCTTATAAGACTAAAGGGCAAGTACCGCCGACCTTAGCCTCGACCGTCTTACTACTCTTTATATCCCGTTCCCCCCTCGACGCCCCTCGCCTAAGATACGGCGAGCGTCGGCTTTTTAAATAATATATCGCAGTTATACCTTATTCCATAGGGCGAGAAGAGAAATGTGAAGCTCGGCTTTATACAAATATCTCAGATATACCCCTTGGGAGCGGGAGGGGAAAAATGTTACCCTCGGCTTTTTACAAATAACTCGCATATACCACTCGGGTGTTTTAGGAAGACCGAGGCCATCGAGGCGACCCTCGGCCTTATAAGACTAAAGGGCAAGTACCGCCGACCTTAGCCTCGACCGTCTTACTACTCTTTATATCCCGTTCGCCCCTCGACGCCCCTCGCCTTAGTTTCAGCGAGCGTCGGCTTTTTAAATATAATCTCGCAGTTATACCTTATTCCATAGGGCGAGAAGAGAAATGTGATGCTCGGCTTTATACAAATATCTCAGATATACCCCTTGGGAGCGGGAGGGGAAAAATGTTACCCTCGGCTTTTTACAAATAACTCGCATATACCACTCGGGTGTTTTAGGAAGACCGAGGCCATCGAGGCGACCCTCGGCCTTATAAGACTAAAGGGCAAGTACCGCCGACCTTAGCCTCGACCGTCTTACTACTCTTTATATCCCGTTCCCCCCTCGACGCCCCTCGCCTTAGTTTCAGCGAGCGTCGGCTTTTTAAATATAATATCGCAGTTATACCTTATTCCATAGGGCGAGAAGAGAAATGTGATGCTCGGCTTTATACAAATATCTCAGATATACCCCTTGGGAGCGGGAGGGGAAAAATGTTACCCTCGGCTTTTTACAAATAACTCGCCTATACCACTCGGGTGTTTTAGGAAGACCGAGGCCATCGAGGCGACCCTCGGCCTTATAAGACTAAAGGGCAAGTACCGCCGACCTTAGCCTCGACCGTCTTACTACTCTTTATATCCCGTTCCCCCCTCGACGCCCCTCGCCTTAGTTTCAGCGAGCGTCGGCTTTTTAAATAAAATATCGCAGTTATACCTTATTCCATAGGGCGAGAAGAGAAATGTGATGCTCGGCTTTATACAAATATCTCAGATATACCCCTTGGGAGCGGGAGGGGAAAAATGTTACCCTCGGCTTTTTACAAATACCTCGCATATACCACTCGGGTGTTTTAGGAAGACCGAGGCCATCGAGGCGACCCTCGGCCTTATAAGACTAAAGGGCAAGTACCGCCGACCTTAGCCTCGACCGTCTTACTACTCTTTATATCACGTTCCCCCCTCGACACCCCTCGCCTAAGATGCGGCGAGCGTCGGATTTTTAAATATAATATCGCAGTTATACCTTATTCCATAGGGCGAGAAGAGAAATGTGATGCTCGGCTTTATACAAATATCTCAGATATACCCCTTGGGAGCGGGAGGGGAAAAATGTTACCCTCGGCTTTTTACAAATAACTCGCATATACCACTCGGGTGTTAGAGGAAGACCGAGGCCATCGAGGCGACCCTCGGCCTTATAAGACTAAAGGGCAAGTACCGCCGACCTTAGCCTCGACCGTCTTACTACTCTTTATATCCCGTTCCCCCCTCGACGCCCCTCGCCTAAGATGCGGCGAGCGTCGGCTTTTTAAATATAATCTCGCAGTTATACCTTATTCCATAGGGCAAGAAGAGAAATGTGATGCTCGGCTTTATACAAATATCTCAGATATACCCCTTGGGAGCGGGAGGGGAAAAATGTTACCCTCGGCTTTTTACAAATACCTCGCATATACCACTCGGGTGTTTTAGGAAGACCGAGGCCATCGAGGCGACCCTCGGCCTTATAAGACTAAAGGGCAAGTACCGCCGACCTTAGCCTCGACCGTCTTACTACTCTTTATATCACGTTCCCCCCTCGACACCCCTCGCCTAAGATGCGGCGAGCGTCGGATTTTTAAATATAATATCGCAGTTATACCTTATTCCATAGGGCGAGAAGAGAAATGTGATGCTCGGCTTTATACAAATATCTCAGATATACCCCTTGGGAGCGGGAGGGGAAAAATGTTACCCTCGGCTTTTTACAAATAACTCGCATATACCACTCGGGTGTTAGAGGAAGACCGAGGCCATCGAGGCGACCCTCGGCCTTATAAGACTAAAGGGCAAGTACCGCCGACCTTAGCCTCGACCGTCTTACTACTCTTTATATCCCGTTCCCCCCTCGACGCCCCTCGCCTAAGATGCGGCGAGCGTCGGCTTTTTAAATATAATCTCGCAGTTATACCTTATTCCATAGGGCGAGAAGAGAAATGTGATGCTCGGCTTTATACAAATATCTCAGATATACCCCTTGGGAGCGGGAGGGGAAAAATGTTACCCTCGGCTTTTTACAAATACCTCGCATATACCACTCGGGTGTTTTAGGAAGACCGAGGCCATCGAGGCGACCCTCGGCCTTATAAGACTAAAGGGCAAGTACCGCCGACCTTAGCCTCGACCGTCTTACTACTCTTTATATCCCGTTCCCCCCTCGACGCCCCTCGCCTAAGATGCGGCGAGTGTCGGCTTTTTAAATAAAATATCGCAGTTATACCTTATTCCATAGGGCGAGAAGAGAAATGTGATGCTCGGCTTTATACAAATATCTCGGATATACCCCTTGGGAGCGGGAGGGAAAAAATATTACCCTCGGCTTTTTACAAATAACTCGCATATACCACTCGGGTGTTTTAGGAAGACCGAGGCCATCGAGGCGACCCTCGGCCTTATAAGACTAAAGGGCAAGTACCGCCGACCTTAGCCTCGACCGTCTTACTACTCTTTATATCCCGTTCCCCCCTCGACGCCCCTCGCCTAAGATACGGCGAGCGTCGGCTTTTTAAATAATATATCGCAGTTATACCTTATTCCATAGGGCGAGAAGAGAAATGTGAAGCTCGGCTTTATACAAATATCTCAGATATACCCCTTGGGAGCGGGAGGGGAAAAATGTTACCCTCGGCTTTTTACAAATAACTCGCATATACCACTCGGGTGTTTTAGGAAGACCGAGGCCATCGAGGCGACCCTCGGCCTTATAAGACTAAAGGGCAAGTACCGCCGACCTTAGCCTCGACCGTCTTACTACTCTTTATATCCCGTTCCCCCCTCGACGCCCCTCGCCTAAGATGCGGTGAGCGTCGGCTTTTTAAATAAAATATCGCAGTTATACCTTATTCCATAGGGCGAGAAGAGAAATGTGATGCTCGGCTTTATACAAATATCTCAGATATACCCCTTGGGAGCGAGAGGGGAAAAATGTTACCCTCGGCTTTTTACAAATAACTCGCATATACCACTCGGGTGTTTTAGGAAGACCGAGGCCATCGAGGCGACCCTCGGCCTTATAAGACTAAAGGGCAAGTACCGCCGACCTTAGCCTCGACCGTCTTACTACTCTTTATATCCCGTTCCCCCCTCGACGCCCCTCGCCTTAGTTTCAGCGAGCGTCGGCTTTTTAAATAAAATATCGCAGTTATACCTTATTCCATAGGGCGAGAAGAGAAATGTGATGCTCGGCTTTATACAAATATCTCAGATATACCCCTTGGGAGCGGGAGGGGAAAAATGTTACCCTCGGCTTTTTACAAATAACTCGCATATACCACTCGGGTGTTTTAGGAAGACCGAGGCCATCGAGGCGACCCTCGGCCTTATAAGACTAAAGGGCAAGTACCGCCGACCTTAGCCTCGACCGTCTTACTACTCTTTATATCCCGTTCCCCCCTCGACGCCCCTCGCCTTAGTTTCAGCGAGCGTCGGCTTTTTAAATATAATCTCGCAGTTATACCTTATTCCATAGGGCGAGAAGAGAAATGTGATGCTCGGCTTTATACAAATATCTCAGATATACCCCTTGGGAGCGGGAGGGGAAAAATGTTACCCTCGGCTTTTTACAAATAACTCGCCTATACCACTCGGGTGTTTTAGGAAGACCGAGGCCATCGAGGCGACCCTCGGCCTTATAAGACTAAAGGGCAAGTACCGCCGACCTTAGCCTCGACCGTCTTACTACTCTTTATATCCCGTTCCCCCCTCGACGCCCCTCGCCTAAGATGCGGCGAGCGTCGGCTTTTTAAATAAAATATCGCAGTTATACCTTATTCCATAGGGCGAGAAGAGAAATGTGATGCTCGGCTTTATACAAATATCTCAGATATACCCCTTGGGAGCGGGAGGGGAAAAATGTTACCCTCGGCTTTTTACAAATAACTCGCCTATACCACTCGGGTGTTTTTGGAAGACCGAGGCCATCGAGGCGACCCTCGGCCTTATAAGACTAAAGGGCAAGTACCGCCGACCTTAGCCTCGACCGTCTTACTACTCTTTATATCCCGTTCCCCCCTCGACGCCCCTCGCCTAAGATGCGGCGAGCGTCGGCTTTTTAAATAAAATATCGCAGTTATACCTTATTCCATAGGGCGAGAAGAGAAATGTGATGCTCGGCTTTATACAAATATCTCAGATATACCCCTTGGGAGCGGGAGGGGAAAAATGTTACCCTCGGCTTTTTACAAATAACTCGCATATACCACTCGGGTGTTAGAGGAAGACCGAGGCCATCGAGGCGACCCTCGGCCTTATAAGACTAAAGGGCAAGTACCGCCGACCTTAGCCTCGACCGTCTTACTACTCTTTATATCCCGTTCCCCCCTCGACGCCCCTCGCCTAAGATGCGGTGAGCGTCGGCTTTTTAAATAAAATATCGCAGTTATACCTTATTCCATAGGGCGAGAAGAGAAATGTGATGCTCGGCTTTATACAAATATCTCAGATATACCCCTTGGGAGCGGGAGGGGAAAAATGTTACCCTCGGCTTTTTACAAATAACTCGCATATACCACTCGGGTGTTTTAGGAAGACCGAGGCCATCGAGGCGACCCTCGGCCTTATAAGACTAAAGGGCAAGTACCGCCGACCTTAGCCTCGACCGTCTTACTACTCTTTATATCCCGTTCCCCCCTCGACGCCCCTCGCCTAAGATGCGGCGAGCGTCGGCTTTTTAAATAAAATATCGCAGTTATACCTTATTCCATAGGGCGAGAAGAGAAATGTGATGCTCGGCTTTATACAAATATCTCGGATATACCCCTTGGGAGCGGGAGGGAAAAAATATTACCCTCGGCTTTTTACAAATAACTCGCATATACCACTCGGGTGTTTTAGGAAGACCGAGGCCATCGAGGCGACCCTCGGCCTTATAAGACTAAAGGGCAAGTGCCGCCGACCTTAGCCTCGACCGTCTTACTACTCTTTATATCCCGTTCCCCCCTCGACGCCCCTCGCCTAAGATACGGCGAGCGTCGGCTTTTTAAATAATATATCGCAGTTATACCTTATTCCATAGGGCGAGAAGAGAAATGTGAAGCTCGGCTTTATACAAATATCTCAGATATACCCCTTGGGAGCGGGAGGGGAAAAATGTTACCCTCGGCTTTTTACAAATAACTCGCATATACCACTCGGGTGTTTTAGGAAGACCGAGGCCATCGAGGCGACCCTCGGCCTTATAAGACTAAAGGGCAAGTACCGCCGACCTTAGCCTCGACCGTCTTACTACTCTTTATATCCCGTTCCCCCCTCGACGCCCCTCGCCTTAGTTTCAGCGAGCGTCGGCTTTTTAAATATAATCTCGCAGTTATACCTTATTCCATAGGGCGAGAAGAGAAATGTGATGCTCGGCTTTATACAAATATCTCAGATATACCCCTTGGGAGCGGGAGGGGAAAAATGTTACCCTCGGCTTTTTACAAATAACTCGCATATACCACTCGGGTGTTTTTGGAAGACCGAGGCCATCGAGGCGACCCTCGGCCTTATAAGACTAAAGGGCAAGTACCGCCGACCTTAGCCTCGACCGTCTTACTACTCTTTATATCCCGTTCCCCCCTCGACGCCCCTCGCCTTAGTTTCAGCGAGCGTCGGCTTTTTAAATATAGTATCGCAGTTATACCTTATTCCATAGGGCGAGAAGAGAAATGTGATGCTCGGCTTTATACAAATATCTCAGATATACCCCTTGGGAGCGGGAGGGGAAAAATGTTACCCTCGGCTTTTTACAAATAACTCGCATATACCACTCGGGTGTTTTAGGAAGACCGAGGCCATCGAGGCGACCCTCGGCCTTATAAGACTAAAGGGCAAGTACCGCCGACCTTAGCCTCGACCGTCTTACTACTCTTTATATCCCGTTCCCCCCTCGACGCCCCTCGCCTTAGTTTCAGCGAGCGTCGGCTTTTTAAATAAAATATCGCAGTTATACCTTATTCCATAGGGCGAGAAGAGAAATGTGATGCTCGGCTTTATACAAATATCTCAGATATACCCCTTGGGAGCGGGAGGGGAAAAATGTTACCCTCGGCTTTTTACAAATACCTCGCATATACCACTCGGGTGTTTTAGGAAGACCGAGGCCATCGAGGCGACCCTCGGCCTTATAAGACTAAAGGGCAAGTACCGCCGACCTTAGCCTCGACCGTCTTACTACTCTTTATATCACGTTCCCCCCTCGACACCCCTCGCCTAAGATGCGGCGAGCGTCGGATTTTTAAATATAATATCGCAGTTATACCTTATTCCATAGGGCGAGAAGAGAAATGTGATGCTCGGCTTTATACAAATATCTCAGATATACCCCTTGGGAGCGGGAGGGAAAAAATGTTACCCTCGGCTTTTTACAAATAACTCGCATATACCACTCGGGTGTTTTAGGAAGACCGAGGCCATCGAGGCGACCCTCGGCCTTATAAGACTAAAGGGCAAGTACCGCCGACCTTAGCCTCGACCGTCTTACTACTCTTTATATCCCGTTCCCCCCTCGACGCCCCTCGCCTAAGATGCGGTGAGCGTCGGCTTTTTAAATAAAATATCGCAGTTATACCTTATTCCATAGGGCGAGAAGAGAAATGTGATGCTCGGCTTTATACAAATATCTCAGATATACCCCTTGGGAGCGGGAGGGGAAAAATGTTACCCTCGGCTTTTTACAAATAACTCGCATATACCACTCGGGTGTTAGAGGAAGACCGAGGCCATCGAGGCGACCCTCGGCCTTATAAGACTAAAGGGCAAGTACCGCCGACCTTAGCCTCGACCGTCTTACTACTCTTTATATCCCGTTCCCCCCTCGACGCCCCTCGCCTAAGATGCGGCGAGCGTCGGCTTTTTAAATAAAATATCGCAGTTATACCTTATTCCATAGGGCGAGAAGAGAAATGTGATGCTCGGCTTTATACAAATATCTCAGATATACCCCTTGGGAGCGGGAGGGGAAAAATGTTACCCTCGGCTTTTTACAAATAACTCGCATATACCACTCGGGTGTTAGAGGAAGACCGAGGCCATCGAGGCGACCCTCGGCCTTATAAGACTAAAGGGCAAGTACCGCCGACCTTAGCCTCGACCGTCTTACTACTCTTTATATCCCGTTCCCCCCTCGACGCCCCTCGCCTTAGTTTCAGCGAGCGTCGGCTTTTTAAATAAAATATCGCAGTTATACCTTATTCCATAGGGCGAGAAGAGAAATGTGATGCTCGGCTTTATACAAATATCTCAGATATACCCCTTGGGAGCGGGAGGGGAAAAATGTTACCCTCGGCTTTTTACAAATAACTCGCATATACCACTCGGGTGTTAGAGGAAGACCGAGGCCATCGAGGCGACCCTCGGCCTTATAAGACTAAAGGGCAAGTACCGCCGACCTTAGCCTCGACCGTCTTACTACTCTTTATATCCCGTTCCCCCCTCGACGCCCCTCGCCTTAGTTTCAGCGAGCGTCGGCTTTTTAAATAAAATATCGCAGTTATACCTTATTCCATAGGGCGAGAAGAGAAATGTGATGCTCGGCTTTATACAAATATCTCAGATATACCCCTTGGGAGCGGGAGGGGAAAAATGTTACCCTCGGCTTTTTACAAATAACTCGCATATACCACTCGGGTGTTAGAGGAAGACCGAGGCCATCGAGGCGACCCTCGGCCTTATAAGACTAAAGGGCAAGTACCGCCGACCTTAGCCTCGACCGTCTTACTACTCTTTATATCCCGTTCCCCCCTCGACGCCCCTCGCCTAAGATGCGGCGAGCGTCGGCTTTTTAAATATAATCTCGCAGTTATACCTTATTCCATAGGGCGAGAAGAGAAATGTGATGCTCGGCTTTATACAAATATCTCAGATATACCCCTTGGGAGCGGGAGGGGAAAAATGTTACCCTCGGCTTTTTACAAATAACTCGCATATACCACTCGGGTGTTTTAGGAAGACCGAGGCCATCGAGGCGACCCTCGGCCTTATAAGACTAAAGGGCAAGTACCGCCGACCTTAGCCTCGACCGTCTTACTACTCTTTATATCCCGTTCCCCCCTCGACGCCCCTCGCCTTAGTTTCAGCGAGCGTCGGCTTTTTAAATATAATCTCGCAGTTATACCTTATTCCATAGGGCGAGAAGAGAAATGTGATGCTCGGCTTTATACAAATATCTCAGATATACCCCTTGGGAGCGGGAGGGGAAAAATGTTACCCTCGGCTTTTTACAAATAACTCGCATATACCACTCGGGTGTTTTAGGAAGACCGAGGCCATCGAGGCGACCCTCGGCCTTATAAGACTAAAGGGCAAGTACCGCCGACCTTAGCCTCGACCGTCTTACTACTCTTTATATCCCGTTCCCCCCTCGACGCCCCTCGCCTAAGATACGGCGAGCGTCGGCTTTTTAAATAATATATCGCAGTTATACCTTATTTCATAGGGCGAGAAGAGAAATGTGACGCTCGGCTTTATACAAATATCTCAGATATACCCCTTGGGAGCGGGAGGGGAAAAATGTTACCCTCGGCTTTTTACAAATAACTCGCATATACCACTCGGGTGTTTTAGGAAGACCGAGGCCATCGAGGCTACCCTCGGCCTTATAAGACTAAAGGGCAAGTACCGCCGACCTTAGCCTCGACCGTCTTACTACTCTTTATATCCCGTTCCCCGCTCGACAGCCCTCGCCTAAGATGCGGCGAGCGTCGGCTTTTTAAATAATATATCGCAGTTATACCTTATTCCATAGGGCGAGAAGAGAAATGTGATGCTCGGCTTTATACAAATATCTCAGATATACCCCTTGGGAGCGGGAGGGGAAAAATGTTACCCTCGGCTTTTTACAAATACCTCGCATATACCACTCGGGTGTTTTAGGAAGACCGAGGCCATCGAGGCGACCCTCGGCCTTATAAGACTAAAGGGCAAGTACCGCCGACCTTAGCCTCGACCGTCTTACTACTCTTTATATCCCGTTCCCCCCTCGACGCCCCTCGCCTAAGATGCGGCGAGCGTCGGCTTTTTAAATAAAATATCGCAGTTATACCTTATTCCATAGGGCGAGAAGAGAAATGTGATGCTCGGCTGTATACAAATATCTCGGATATACCCCTTGGGAGCGGGAGGGAAAAAATATTACCCTCGGCTTTTTACAAATAACTCGCATATACCACTCGGGTGTTTTAGGAAGACCGAGGCCATCGAGGCGACCCTCGGCCTTATAAGACTAAAGGGCAAGTACCGCCGACCTTAGCCTCGACCGTCTTACTACTCTTTATATCCCGTTCCCCCCTCGACGCCCCTCGCCTAAGATACGGCGAGCGTCGGCTTTTTAAATAATATATCGCAGTTATACCTTATTCCATAGGGCGAGAAGAGAAATGTGAAGCTCGGCTTTATAAAAATATCTCAGATATACCCCTTGGGAGCGGGAGGGGAAAAATGTTACCCTCGGCTTTTTACAAATAACTCGCATATACCACTCGGGTGTTTTAGGAAGACCGAGGCCATCGAGGCGACCCTCGGCCTTATAAGACTAAAGGGCAAGTACCGCCGACCTTAGCCTCGACCGTCTTACTACTCTTTATATCCCGTTCCCCCCTCGACGCCCCTCGCCTAAGATGCGGTGAGCGTCGGCTTTTTAAATAAAATATCGCAGTTATACCTTATTCCATAGGGCGAGAAGAGAAATGTGATGCTCGGCTTTATACAAATATCTCAGATATACCCCTTGGGAGCGAGAGGGGAAAAATGTTACCCTCGGCTTTTTACAAATAACTCGCATATACCACTCGGGTGTTTTAGGAAGACCGAGGCCATCGAGGCGACCCTCGGCCTTATAAGACTAAAGGGCAAGTACCGCCGACCTTAGCCTCGACCGTCTTACTACTCTTTATATCCCGTTCCCCCCTCGACGCCCCTCGCCTTAGTTTCAGCGAGCGTCGGCTTTTTAAATAAAATATCGCAGTTATACCTTATTCCATAGGGCGAGAAGAGAAATGTGATGCTCGGCTTTATACAAATATCTCAGATATACCCCTTGGGAGCGGGAGGGGAAAAATGTTACCCTCGGCTTTTTACAAATAACTCGCATATACCACTCGGGTGTTTTAGGAAGACCGAGGCCATCGAGGCGACCCTCGGCCTTATAAGACTAAAGGGCAAGTACCGCCGACCTTAGCCTCGACCGTCTTACTACTCTTTATATCCCGTTCCCCCCTCGACGCCCCTCGCCTTAGTTTCAGCGAGCGTCGGCTTTTTAAATATAATCTCGCAGTTATACCTTATTCCATAGGGCGAGAAGAGAAATGTGATGCTCGGCTTTATACAAATATCTCAGATATACCCCTTGGGAGCGGGAGGGGAAAAATGTTACCCTCGGCTTTTTACAAATAACTCGCATATACCACTCGGGTGTTTTAGGAAGACCGAGGCCATCGAGGCGACCCTCGGCCTTATAAGACTAAAGGGCAAGTACCGCCGACCTTAGCCTCGACCGTCTTACTACTCTTTATATCCCGTTCCCCCCTCGACGCCCCTCGCCTAAGATGCGGCGAGCGTCGGCTTTTTAAATAAAATATCGCAGTTATACCTTATTCCATAGGGCAAGAAGAGAAATGTGATGCTCGGCTTTATACAAATATCTCAGATATACCCCTTGGGAGCGGGAGGGGAAAAATGTTACCCTCGGCTTTTTACAAATAACTCGCATATACCACTCGGGTGTTTTAGGAAGACCGAGGCCATCGAGGCGACCCTCGGCCTTATAAGACTAAAGGGCAAGTACCGCCGACCTTAGCCTCGACCGTCTTACTACTCTTTATATCCCGTTCCCCCCTCGACGCCCCTCGCCTAAGATGCGGCGAGCGTCGGCTTTTTAAATAAAATATCGCAGTTATACCTTATTCCATAGGGCGAGAAGAGAAATGTGATGCTCGGCTTTATACAAATATCTCAGATATACCCCTTGGGAGCGGGAGGGGAAAAATGTTACCCTCGGCTTTTTACAAATAACTCGCATATACCACTCGGGTGTTAGAGGAAGACCGAGGCCATCGAGGCGACCCTCGGCCTTATAAGACTAAAGGGCAAGTACCGCCGACCTTAGCCTCGACCGTCTTACTACTCTTTATATCCCGTTCCCCCCTCGACGCCCCTCGCCTAAGATGCGGCGAGCGTCGGCTTTTTAAATAAAATATCGCAGTTATACCTTATTCCATAGGGCGAGAAGAGAAATGTGATGCTCGGCTTTATACAAATATCTCAGATATACCCCTTGGGAGCGGGAGGGGAAAAATGTTACCCTCGGCTTTTTACAAATAACTCGCATATACCACTCGGGTGTTAGAGGAAGACCGAGGCCATCGAGGCGACCCTCGGCCTTATAAGACTAAAGGGCAAGTACCGCCGACCTTAGCCTCGACCGTCTTACTACTCTTTATATCCCGTTCCCCCCTCGACGCCCCTCGCCTAAGATGCGGTGAGCGTCGGCTTTTTAAATAAAATATCGCAGTTATACCTTATTCCATAGGGCGAGAAGAGAAATGTGATGCTCGGCTTTATACAAATATCTCAGATATACCCCTTGGGAGCGGGAGGGGAAAAATGTTACCCTCGGCTTTTTACAAATAACTCGCATATACCACTCGGGTGTTTTAGGAAGACCGAGGCCATCGAGGCGACCCTCGGCCTTATAAGACTAAAGGGCAAGTACCGCCGACCTTAGCCTCGACCGTCTTACTACTCTTTATATCCCGTTCCCCCCTCGACGCCCCTCGCCTAAGATGCGGCGAGCGTCGGCTTTTTAAATATAATCTCGCAGTTATACCTTATTCCATAGGGCGAGAAGAGAAATGTGATGCTCGGCTTTATACAAATATCTCAGATATACCCCTTGGGAGCGGGAGGGGAAAAATGTTACCCTCGGCTTTTTACAAATAACTCGCATATACCACTCGGGTGTTTTAGGAAGACCGAGGCCATCGAGGCGACCCTCGGCCTTATAAGACTAAAAGGCAAGTACCGCCGACCTTAGCCTCGACCGTCTTACTACTCTTTATATCCCGTTCCCCCCTCGACACCCCTCGCCTTAGTTTCAGCGAGCGTCGGCTTTTTAAATATAATATCGCAGTTATACCTTATTCCATAGGGCGAGAAGAGAAATGTGATGCTCGGCTTTATACAAATATCTCAGATATACCCCTTGGGAGCGGGAGGGGAAAAATGTTACCCTCGGCTTTTTACAAATAACTCGCCTATACCACTCGGGTGTTTTAGGAAGACCGAGGCCATCGAGGCGACCCTCGGCCTTATAAGACTAAAGGGCAAGTACCGCCGACCTTAGCCTCGACCGTCTTACTACTCTTTATATCCCGTTCCCCCCTCGACGCCCCTCGCCTTAGTTTCAGCGAGCGTCGGCTTTTTAAATAAAATATCGCAGTTATACCTTATTCCATAGGGCGAGAAGAGAAATGTGATGCTCGGCTTTATACAAATATCTCAGATATACCCCTTGGGAGCGGGAGGGGAAAAATGTTACCCTCGGCTTTTTACAAATACCTCGCATATACCACTCGGGTGTTTTAGGAAGACCGAGGCCATCGAGGCGACCCTCGGCCTTATAAGACTAAAGGGCAAGTACCGCCGACCTTAGCCTCGACCGTCTTACTACTCTTTATATCCCGTTCCCCCCTCGACGCCCCTCGCCTAAGATGCGGCGAGCGTCGGCTTTTTAAATAAAATATCGCAGTTATACCTTATTCCATAGGGCGAGAAGAGAAATGTGATGCTCGGCTTTATACAAATATCTCGGATATACCCCTTGGGAGCGGGAGGGAAAAAATATTACCCTCGGCTTTTTACAAATAACTCGCATATACCACTCGGGTGTTTTAGGAAGACCGAGGCCATCGAGGCGACCCTCGGCCTTATAAGACTAAAGGGCAAGTACCGCCGACCTTAGCCTCGACCGTCTTACTACTCTTTATATCCCGTTCCCCCCTCGACGCCCCTCGCCTAAGATACAGCGAGCGTCGGCTTTTTAAATAAAATATCGCAGTTATACCTTATTCCATAGGGCGAGAAGAGAAATGTGATGCTCGGCTTTATACAAATATCTCAGATATACCCCTTGGGAGCGGGAGGGGAAAAATGTTACCCTCGGCTTTTTACAAATAACTCGCATATACCACTCGGGTGTTTTAGGAAGACCGAGGTCATCGAGGCGACCCTCGGCCTTATAAGACTAAAGGGCAAGTACCGCCGACCTTAGCCTCGACCGTCTTACTACTCTTTATATCCCGTTCCCCCCTCGACGCCCCTCGCCTAAGATACGGCGAGCGTCGGCTTTTTAAATAATATATCGCAGTTATACCTTATTCCATAGGGCGAGAAGAGAAATGTGAAGCTCGGCTTTATACAAATATCTCAGATATACCCCTTGGGAGCGGGAGGGGAAAAATGTTACCCTCGGCTTTTTACAAATAACTCGCATATACCACTCGGGTGTTTTAGGAAGACCGAGGCCATCGAGGCGACCCTCGGCCTTATAAGACTAAAGGGCAAGTACCGCCGACCTTAGCCTCGACCGTCTTACTACTCTTTATATCCCGTTCCCCCCTCGACGCCCCTCGCCTTAGTTTCAGCGAGCGTCGGCTTTTTAAATATAATATCGCAGTTATACCTTATTCCATAGGGCGAGAAGAGAAATGTGATGCTCGGCTTTATACAAATATCTCAGATATACCCCTTGGGAGCGGGAGGGGAAAAATGTTACCCTCGGCTTTTTACAAATAACTCGCCTATACCACTCGGGTGTTTTAGGAAGACCGAGGCCATCGAGGCGACCCTTGGCCTTATAAGACTAAAGGGCAAGTACCGCCGACCTTAGCCTCGACCGTCTTACTACTCTTTATATCCCGTTCCCCCCTCGACGCCCCTCGCCTTAGTTTCAGCGAGCGTCGGCTTTTTAAATAAAATATCGCAGTTATACCTTATTCCATAGGGCGAGAAGAGAAATGTGATGCTCGGCTTTATACAAATATCTCAGATATACCCCTTGGGAGCGGGAGGGGAAAAATGTTACCCTCGGCTTTTTACAAATACCTCGCATATACCACTCGGGTGTTTTAGGAAGACCGAGGCCATCGAGGCGACCCTCGGCCTTATAAGACTAAAGGGCAAGTACCGCCGACCTTAGCCTCGACCGTCTTACTACTCTTTATATCACGTTCCCCCCTCGACACCCCTCGCCTAAGATGCGGCGAGCGTCGGATTTTTAAATATAATATCGCAGTTATACCTTATTCCATAGGGCGAGAAGAGAAATGTGATGCTCGGCTTTATACAAATATCTCAGATATACCCCTTGGGAGCGGGAGGGAAAAAATGTTACCCTCGGCTTTTTACAAATAACTCGCATATACCACTCGGGTGTTTTAGGAAGACCGAGGCCATCGAGGCGACCCTCGGCCATATAAGACTAAAGGGCAAGTACCGCCGACCTTAGCCTCGACCGTCTTACTACTCTTTATATCCCGTTCCCCCCTCGACGCCCCTCGCCTAAGATGCGGTGAGCGTCGGCTTTTTAAATAAAATATCGCAGTTATACCTTATTCCATAGGGCGAGAAGAGAAATGTGATGCTCGGCTTTATACAAATATCTCAGATATACCCCTTGGGAGCGGGAGGGGAAAAATGTTACCCTCGGCTTTTTACAAATAACTCGCATATACCACTCGGGTGTTTTAGGAAGACCGAGGCCATCGAGGCGACCCTCGGCCTTATAAGACTAAAGGGCAAGTACCGCCGACCTTAGCCTCGACCGTCTTACTACTCTTTATATCCCGTTCCCCCCTCGACGCCCCTCGCCTAAGATGCGGCGAGCGTCGGCTTTTTAAATAAAATATCGCAGTTATACCTTATTCCATAGGGCGAGAAGAGAAATGTGATGCTCGGCTTTATACAAATATCTCAGATATACCCCTTGGGAGCGGGAGGGGAAAAATGTTACCCTCGGCTTTTTACAAATAACTCGCATATACCACTCGGGTGTTTTAGGAAGACCGAGGCCATCGAAACGACCCTCGGCCTTATAAGACTAAAGGGCAAGTACCGCCGACCTTAGCCTCGACCGTCTTACTACTCTTTATATCCCGTTCCCCCCTCGACGCCCCTCGCCTTAGTTTCAGCGAGCGTCGGCTTTTTAAATATAATCTCGCAGTTATACCTTATTCCATAGGGCGAGAAGAGAAATGTGATGCTCGGCTTTATACAAATATCTCAGATATACCCCTTGGGAGCGGGAGGGGAAAAATGTTACCCTCGGCTTTTTACAAAAAACTCGCATATACCACTCGGGTGTTTTAGGAAGACCGAGGCCATCGAGGCGACCCTCGGCCTTATAAGACTAAAGGGCAAGTACCGCCGACCTTAGCCTCGACCGTCTTACTACTCTTTATATCCCGTTCCCCCCTCGACGCCCCTCGCCTAAGATGCGGCGAGCGTCGGCTTTTTAAATAAAATATCGCAGTTATACCTTATTCCATAGGGCGAGAAGAGAAATGTGATGCTCGGCTTTATACAAATATCTCAGATATACCCCTTGGGAGCGGGAGGGGAAAAATGTTACCCTCGGCTTTTTACAAATAACTCGCATATACCACTCGGGTGTTTTAGGAAGACCGAGGCCATCGAGGCGACCCTCGGCCTTATAAGACTAAAGGGCAAGTACCGCCGACCTTAGCCTCGACCGTCTTACTACTCTTTATATCCCGTTCCCCCCTCGACGCCCCTCGCCTAAGATGCGGCGAGCGTCGGCTTTTTAAATAAAATATCGCAGTTATACCTTATTCCATAGGGCGAGAAGAGAAATGTGATGCTCGGCTTTATACAAATATCTCAGATATACCCCTTGGGAGCGGGAGGGGAAAAATGTTACCCTCGGCTTTTTACAAATACCTCGCATATACCACTCGGGTGTTTTAGGAAGACCGAGGCCATCGAGGCGACCCTCGGCCTTATAAGACTAAAGGGCAAGTACCGCCGACCTTAGCCTCGACCGTCTTACTACTCTTTATATCCCGTTCCCCCCTCGACGCCCCTCGCCTAAGATGCGGCGAGCGTCGGCTTTTTAAATAAAATATCGCAGTTATACCTTATTCCATAGGGCGAGAAGAGAAATGTGATGCTCGGCTTTATACAAATATCTCAGATATACCCCTTGGGAGCGGGAGGGGAAAAATGTTACCCTCGGCTTTTTACAAATAACTCGCATATACCACTCGGGTGTTAGAGGAAGACCGAGGCCATCGAGGCGACCCTCGGCCTTATAAGACTAAAGGGCAAGTACCGCCGACCTTAGCCTCGACCGTCTTACTACTCTTTATATCCCGTTCCCCCCTCGACGCCCCTCGCCTAAGATGCGGTGAGCGTCGGCTTTTTAAATAAAATATCGCAGTTATACCTTATTCCATAGGGCGAGAAGAGAAATGTGATGCTCGGCTTTATACAAATATCTCAGATATACCCCTTGGGAGCGGGAGGGGAAAAATGTTACCCTCGGCTTTTTACAAATAACTCGCATATACCACTCGGGTGTTTTAGGAAGACCGAGGCCATCGAGGCGACCCTCGGCCTTATAAGACTAAAGGGCAAGTACCGCCGACCTTAGCCTCGACCGTCTTACTACTCTTTATATCCCGTTCCCCCCTCGACGCCCCTCGCCTAAGATGCGGCGAGCGTCGGCTTTTTAAATATAATCTCGCAGTTATACCTTATTCCATAGGGCGAGAAGAGAAATGTGATGCTCGGCTTTATACAAATATCTCAGATATACCCCTTGGGAGCGGGAGGGGAAAAATGTTACCCTCGGCTTTTTACAAATAACTCGCATATACCACTCGGGTGTTTTAGGAAGACCGAGGCCATCGAGGCGACCCTCGGCCTTATAAGACTAAAGGGCAAGTACCGCCGACCTTAGCCTCGACCGTCTTACTACTCTTTATATCCCGTTCCCCCCTCGACACCCCTCGCCTTAGTTTCAGCGAGCGTCGGCTTTTTAAATATAATATCGCAGTTATACCTTATTCCATAGGGCGAGAAGAGAAATGTGATGCTCGGCTTTATACAAATATCTCAGATATACCCCTTGGGAGCGGGAGGGGAAAAATGTTACCCTCGGCTTTTTACAAATAACTCGCCTATACCACTCGGGTGTTTTAGGAAGACCGAGGCCATCGAGGCGACCCTCGGCCTTATAAGACTAAAGGGCAAGTACCGCCGACCTTAGCCTCGACCGTCTTACTACTCTTTATATCCCGTTCCCCCCTCGACGCCCCTCGCCTTAGTTTCAGCGAGCGTCGGCTTTTTAAATAAAATATCGCAGTTATACCTTATTCCATAGGGCGAGAAGAGAAATGTGATGCTCGGCTTTATACAAATATCTCAGATATACCCCTTGGGAGCGGGAGGGGAAAAATGTTACCCTCGGCTTTTTACAAATACCTCGCATATACCACTCGGGTGTTTTAGGAAGACCGAGGCCATCGAGGCGACCCTCGGCCTTATAAGACTAAAGGGCAAGTACCGCCGACCTTAGCCTCGACCGTCTTACTACTCTTTATATCCCGTTCCCCCCTCGACGCCCCTCGCCTAAGATGCGGCGAGCGTCGGCTTTTTAAATAAAATATCGCAGTTATACCTTATTCCATAGGGCGAGAAGAGAAATGTGATGCTCGGCTTTATACAAATATCTCGGATATACCCCTTGGGAGCGGGAGGGAAAAAATATTACCCTCGGCTTTTTACAAATAACTCGCATATACCACTCGGGTGTTTTAGGAAGACCGAGGCCATCGAGGCGACCCTCGGCCTTATAAGACTAAAGGGCAAGTACCGCCGACCTTAGCCTCGACCGTCTTACTACTCTTTATATCCCGTTCCCCCCTCGACGCCCCTCGCCTAAGATACGGCGAGCGTCGGCTTTTTAAATAATATATCGCAGTTATACCTTATTCCATAGGGCGAGAAGAGAAATGTGAAGCTCGGCTTTATACAAATATCTCAGATATACCCCTTGGGAGCGGGAGGGGAAAAATGTTACCCTCGGCTTTTTACAAATAACTCGCATATACCACTCGGGTGTTTTAGGAAGACCGAGGCCATCGAGGCGACCCTCGGCCTTATAAGACTAAAGGGCAAGTACCGCCGACCTTAGCCTCGACCGTCTTACTACTCTTTATATCCCGTTCCCCCCTCGACGCCCCTCGCCTAAGATACGGCGAGCGTCGGCTTTTTAAATAATATATCGCAGTTATACCTTATTCCATAGGGCGAGAAGAGAAATGTGAAGCTCGGCTTTATACAAATATCTCAGATATACCCCTTGGGAGCGGGAGGGGAAAAATGTTACCCTCGGCTTTTTACAAATAACTCGCATATACCACTCGGGTGTTTTAGGAAGACCGAGGCCATCGAGGCGACCCTCGGCCTTATAAGACTAAAGGGCAAGTACCGCCGACCTTAACCTCGACCGTCTTACTACTCTTTATATCCCGTTCCCCCCTCGACGCCCCTCGCCTTAGTTTCAGCGAGCGTCGGCTTTTTAAATATAATATCGCAGTTATACCTTATTCCATAGGGCGAGAAGAGAAATGTGATGCTCGGCTTTATACAAATATCTCAGATATACCCCTTGGGAGCGGGAGGGGAAAAATGTTACCCTCGGCTTTTTACAAATAACTCGCCTATACCACTCGGGTGTTTTAGGAAGACCGAGGCCATCGAGGCGACCCTTGGCCTTATAAGACTAAAGGGCAAGTACCGCCGACCTTAGCCTCGACCGTCTTACTACTCTTTATATCCCGTTCCCCCCTCGACGCCCCTCGCCTTAGTTTCAGCGAGCGTCGGCTTTTTAAATAAAATATCGCAGTTATACCTTATTCCATAGGGCGAGAAGAGAAATGTGATGCTCGGCTTTATACAAATATCTCAGATATACCCCTTGGGAGCGGGAGGGGAAAAATGTTACCCTCGGCTTTTTACAAATACCTCGCATATACCACTCGGGTGTTTTAGGAAGACCGAGGCCATCGAGGCGACCCTCGGCCTTATAAGACTAAAGGGCAAGTACCGCCGACCTTAGCCTCGACCGTCTTACTACTCTTTATATCACGTTCCCCCCTCGACACCCCTCGCCTAAGATGCGGCGAGCGTCGGATTTTTAAATATAATATCGCAGTTATACCTTATTCCATAGGGCGAGAAGAGAAATGTGATGCTCGGCTTTATACAAATATCTCAGATATACCCTTTGGGAGCGGGAGGGAAAAATGTTACCCTCGGCTTTTTACAAATAACTCGCATATACCACTCGGGTGTTTTAGGAAGACCGAGGCCATCGAGGCGACCCTCGGCCATATAAGACTAAAGGGCAAGTACCGCCGACCTTAGCCTCGACCGTCTTACTACTCTTTATATCCCGTTCCCCCCTCGACGCCCCTCGCCTAAGATGCGGTGAGCGTCGGCTTTTTAAATAAAATATCGCAGTTATACCTTATTCCATAGGGCGAGAAGAGAAATGTGATGCTCGGCTTTATACAAATATCTCAGATATACCCCTTGGGAGCGGGAGGGGAAAAATGTTACCCTCGGCTTTTTACAAATAACTCGCATATACCACTCGGGTGTTTTAGGAAGACCGAGGCCATCGAGGCGACCCTCGGCCTTATAAGACTAAAGGGCAAGTACCGCCGACCTTAGCCTCGACCGTCTTACTACTCTTTATATCCCGTTCCCCCCTCGACGCCCCTCGCCTAAGATGCGGCGAGCGTCGGCTTTTTAAATAAAATATCGCAGTTATACCTTATTCCATAGGGCGAGAAGAGAAATGTGATGCTCGGCTTTATACAAATATCTCAGATATACCCCTTGGGAGCGGGAGGGGAAAAATGTTACCCTCGGCTTTTTACAAATAACTCGCATATACCACTCGGGTGTTTTAGGAAGACCGAGGCCATCGAAACGACCCTCGGCCTTATAAGACTAAAGGGCAAGTACCGCCGACCTTAGCCTCGACCGTCTTACTACTCTTTATATCCCGTTCCCCCCTCGACGCCCCTCGCCTTAGTTTCAGCGAGCGTCAGGTTTTTAAATATAATATCGCAGTTATACCTTATTCCATAGGGCGAGAAGAGAAATGTGATGCTCGGCTTTATACAAATATCTCAGATATACCCCTTGGGAGCGGGAGGGGAAAAATGTTACCCTCGGCTTTTTACAAATAACTCGCATATACCACTCGGGTGTTAGAGGAAGACCGAGGCCATCGAGGCGACCCTCGGCCTTATAAGACTAAAGGGCAAGTACCGCCGACCTTAGCCTCGACCGTCTTACTACTCTTTATATCCCGTTCCCCCCTCGACGCCCCTCGCCTAAGATGCGGCGAGCGTCGGCTTTTTAAATAAAATATCGCAGTTATACCTTATTCCATAGGGCGAGAAGAGAAATGTGATGCTCGGCTTTATACAAATATCTCAGATATACCCCTTGGGGGCGGGAGGGGAAAAATGTTACCCTCGGCTTTTTACAAATAACTCGCATATACCACTCGGGTGTTTTAGGAAGACCGAGGCCATCGAGGCGACCCTCGGCCTTATAAGACTAAAGGGCAAGTACCGCCGACCTTAGCCTCGACCGTCTTACTACTCTTTATATCCCGTTCCCCCCTCGACGCCCCTCGCCTAAGATGCGGCGAGCGTCGGCTTTTTAAATAAAATATCGCAGTTATACCTTATTCCATAGGGCGAGAAGAGAAATGTGATGCTCGGCTTTATACAAATATCTCAGATATACCCCTTGGGAGCGGGAGGGGAAAAATGTTACCCTCGGCTTTTTACAAATAACTCGCATATACCACTCGGGTGTTAGAGGAAGACCGAGGCCATCGAGGCGACCCTCGGCCTTATAAGACTAAAGGGCAAGTACCGCCGACCTTAGCCTCGACCGTCTTACTACTCTTTATATCCCGTTCCCCCCTCGACGCCCCTCGCCTAAGATGCGGCGAGCGTCGGCTTTTTAAATAAAATATCGCAGTTATACCTTATTCCATAGGGCGAGAAGAGAAATGTGATGCTCGGCTTTATACAAATATCTCAGATATACCCCTTGGGAGCGGGAGGGGAAAAATGTTACCCTCGGCTTTTTACAAATAACTCGCATATACCACTCGGGTGTTAGAGGAAGACCGAGGCCATCGAGGCGACCCTCGGCCTTATAAGACTAAAGGGCAAGTACCGCCGACCTTAGCCTCGACCGTCTTACTACTCTTTATATCCCGTTCCCCCCTCGACGCCCCTCGCCTAAGATGCGGTGAGCGTCGGCTTTTTAAATAAAATATCGCAGTTATACCTTATTCCATAGGGCGAGAAGAGAAATGTGATGCTCGGCTTTATACAAATATCTCAGATATACCCCTTGGGAGCGGGAGGGGAAAAATGTTACCCTCGGCTTTTTACAAATAACTCGCATATACCACTCGGGTGTTTTAGGAAGACCGAGGCCATCGAGGCGACCCTCGGCCTTATAAGACTAAAGGGCAAGTACCGCCGACCTTAGCCTCGACCGTCTTACTACTCTTTATATCCCGTTCCCCCCTCGACGCCCCTCGCCTAAGATGCGGCGAGCGTCGGCTTTTTAAATATAATCTCGCAGTTATACCTTATTCCATAGGGCGAGAAGAGAAATGTGATGCTCGGCTTTATACAAATATCTCAGATATACCCCTTGGGAGCGGGAGGGGAAAAATGTTACCCTCGGCTTTTTACAAATAACTCGCATATACCACTCGGGTGTTTTAGGAAGACCGAGGCCATCGAGGCGACCCTCGGCCTTATAAGACTAAAGGGCAAGTACCGCCGACCTTAGCCTCGACCGTCTTACTACTCTTTATATCCCGTTCCCCCCTCGACACCCCTCGCCTTAGTTTCAGCGAGCGTCGGCTTTTTAAATATAATATCGCAGTTATACCTTATTCCATAGGGCGAGAAGAGAAATGTGATGCTCGGCTTTATACAAATATCTCAGATATACCCCTTGGGAGCGGGACGGAAAAAATGTTACCCTCGGCTTTTTACAAATAACTCGCATATACCACTCGGGTGTTTTAGGAAGACCGAGGCCATCGAGGCGACCCTCGGCCTTATAAGACTAAAGGGCAAGTACCGCCGACCTTAGCCTCGACCGTCTTACTACTCTTTATATCCCGTTCCCCCCTCGACGCCCCTCGCCTTAGTTTCAGCGAGCGTCGGCTTTTTAAATAAAATATCGCAGTTATACCTTATTCCATAGGGCGAGAAGAGAAATGTGATGCTCGGCTTTATACAAATATCTCAGATATACCCCTTGGGAGCGGGAGGGGAAAAATGTTACCCTCGGCTTTTTACAAATACCTCGCATATACCACTCGGGTGTTTTAGGAAGACCGAGGCCATCGAGGCGACCCTCGGCCTTATAAGACTAAAGGGCAAGTACCGCCGACCTTAGCCTCGACCGTCTTACTACTCTTTATATCCCGTTCCCCCCTCGACGCCCCTCGCCTAAGATGCGGCGAGCGTCGGCTTTTTAAATAAAATATCGCAGTTATACCTTATTCCATAGGGCGAGAAGAGAAATGTGATGCTCGGCTTTATACAAATATCTCGGATATACCCCTTGGGAGCGGGAGGGAAAAAATATTACCCTCGGCTTTTTACAAATAACTCGCATATACCACTCGGGTGTTTTAGGAAGACCGAGGCCATCGAGGCGACCCTCGGCCTTATAAGACTAAAGGGCAAGTACCGCCGACCTTAGCCTCGACCGTCTTACTACTCTTTATATCCCGTTCCCCCCTCGACGCCCCTCGCCTAAGATACGGCGAGCGTCGGCTTTTTAAATAATATATCGCAGTTATACCTTATTCCATAGGGCGAGAAGAGAAATGTGAAGCTCGGCTTTATACAAATATCTCAGATATACCCCTTGGGAGCGGGAGGGGAAAAATGTTACCCTCGGCTTTTTACAAATAACTCGCATATACCACTCGGGTGTTTTAGGAAGACCGAGGCCATCGAGGCGACCCTCGGCCTTATAAGACTAAAGGGCAAGTACCGCCGACCTTAGCCTCGACCGTCTTACTACTCTTTATATCCCGTTCCCCCCTCGACGCCCCTCGCCTTAGTTTCAGCGAGCGTCGGCTTTTTAAATATAATCTCGCAGTTATACCTTATTCCATAGGGCGAGAAGAGAAATGTGATGCTCGGCTTTATACAAATATCTCAGATATACCCCTTGGGAGCGGGAGGGGAAAAATGTTACCCTCGGCTTTTTACAAATAACTCGCATATACCACTCGGGTGTTTTAGGAAGACCGAGGCCATCGAGGCGACCCTCGGCCTTATAAGACTAAAGGGCAAGTACCGCCGACCTTAGCCTCGACCGTCTTACTACTCTTTATATCCCGTTCCCCCCTCGACGCCCCTCGCCTTAGTTTCAGCGAGCGTCTGCTTTTTAAATATAATATCGCAGTTATACCTTATTCCATAGGGCGAGAAGAGAAATGTGATGCTCGGCTTTATACAAATATCTCAGATATACCCCTTGGGAGCGGGAGGGGAAAAATGTTACCCTCGGCTTTTTACAAATAACTCGCCTATACCACTCGGGTGTTTTAGGAAGACCGAGGCCATCGAGGCGACCCTCGGCCTTATAAGACTAAAGGGCAAGTACCGCCGACCTTAGCCTCGACCGTCTTACTACTCTTTATATCCCGTTCCCCCCTCGACGCCCCTCGCCTTAGTTTCAGCGAGCGTCGGCTTTTTAAATAAAATATCGCAGTTATACCTTATTCCATAGGGCGAGAAGAGAAATGTGATGCTCGGCTTTATACAAATATCTCAGATATACCCCTTGGGAGCGGGAGGGGAAAAATGTTACCCTCGGCTTTTTACAAATACCTCGCATATACCACTCGGGTGTTTTAGGAAGACCGAGGCCATCGAGGCGACCCTCGGCCTTATAAGACTAAAGGGCAAGTACCGCCGACCTTAGCCTCGACCGTCTTACTACTCTTTATATCACGTTCCCCCCTCGACACCCCTCGCCTAAGATGCGGCGAGCGTCGGATTTTTAAATATAATATCGCAGTTATACCTTATTCCATAGGGCGAGAAGAGAAATGTGATGCTCGGCTTTATACAAATATCTCAGATATACCCCTTGGGAGCGGGAGGGAAAAATGTTACCCTCGGCTTTTTACAAATAACTCGCATATACCACTCGGGTGTTTTAGGAAGACCGAGGCCATCGAGGCGACCCTCGGCCTTATAAGACTAAAGGGCAAGTACCGCCGACCTTAGCCTCGACCGTCTTACTACTCTTTATATCCCGTTCCCCCCTCGACGCCCCTCGCCTAAGATGCGGTGAGCGTCGGCTTTTTAAATAAAATATCGCAGTTATACCTTATTCCATAGGGCGAGAAGAGAAATGTGATGCTCGGCTTTATACAAATATCTCAGATATACCCCTTGGGAGCGGGAGGGGAAAAATGTTACCCTCGGCTTTTTACAAATAACTCGCATATACCACTCGGGTGTTTTAGGAAGACCGAGGCCATCGAGGCGACCCTCGGCCTTATAAGACTAAAGGGCAAGTACCGCCGACCTTAGCCTCGACCGTCTTACTACTCTTTATATCCCGTTCCCCCCTCGACGCCCCTCGCCTAAGATGCGGCGAGCGTCGGCTTTTTAAATAAAATATCGCAGTTATACCTTATTCCATAGGGCGAGAAGAGAAATGTGATGCTCGGCTTTATACAAATATCTCAGATATACCCCTTGGGAGCGGGAGGGGAAAAATGTTACCCTCGGCTTTTTACAAATAACTCGCATATACCACTCGGGTGTTTTAGGAAGACCGAGGCCATCGAAACGACCCTCGGCCTTATAAGAATAAAGGGCAAGTACCGCCGACCTTAGCCTCGACCGTCTTACTACTCTTTATATCCCGTTCCCCCCTCGACGCCCCTCGCCTTAGTTTCAGCGAGCGTCGGCTTTTTAAATATAATCTCGCAGTTATACCTTATTCCATAGGGCGAGAAGAGAAATGTGATGCTCGGCTTTATACAAATATCTCAGATATACCCCTTGGGAGCGGGAGGGGAAAAATGTTACCCTCGGCTTTTTACAAATAACTCGCATATACCACTCGGGTGTTTTAGGAAGACCGAGGCCATCGAGGCGACCCTCGGCCTTATAAGACTAAAGGGCAAGTACCGCCGACCTTAGCCTCGACCGTCTTACTACTCTTTATATCCCGTTCCCCCCTCGACGCCCCTCGCCTTAGTTTCAGCGAGCGTCGGCTTTTTAAATATAATATCGCAGTTATACCTTATTCCATAGGGCGAGAAGAGAAATGTGATGCTCGGCTTTATACAAATATCTCAGATATACCCCTTGGGAGCGGGAGGGGAAAAATGTTACCCTCGGCTTTTTACAAATAACTCGCCTATACCACTCGGGTGTTTTAGGAAGACCGAGGCCATCGAGGCGACCCTCGGCCTTATAAGACTAAAGGGCAAGTACCGCCGACCTTAGCCTCGACCGTCTTACTACTCTTTATATCCCGTTCCCCCCTCGACGCCCCTCGCCTTAGTTTCAGCGAGCGTCGGCTTTTTAAATAAAATATCGCAGTTATACCTTATTCCATAGGGCGAGAAGAGAAATGTGATGCTCGGCTTTATACAAATATCTCAGATATACCCCTTGGGAGCGGGAGGGGAAAAATGTTACCCTCGGCTTTTTACAAATACCTCGCATATACCACTCGGGTGTTTTAGGAAGACCGAGGCCATCGAGGCGACCCTCGGCCTTATAAGACTAAAGGGCAAGTACCGCCGACCTTAGCCTCGACCGTCTTACTACTCTTTATATCCCGTTCCCCCCTCGACGCCCCTCGCCTAAGATGCGGTGAGCGTCGGCTTTTTAAATAAAATATCGCAGTTATACCTTATTCCATAGGGCGAGAAGAGAAATGTGATGCTCGGCTTTATACAAATATCTCAGATATACCCCTTGGGAGCGGGAGGGGAAAAATGTTACCCTCGGCTTTTTACAAATACCTCACATATACCACTCGGGTGTTTTAGGAAGACCGAGGCCATCGAGGCGACCCTCGGCCTTATAAGACTAAAGGGCAAGTACCGCCGACCTTAGCCTCGACCGTCTTACTACTCTTTATATCCCGTTCCCCCCTCGACGCCCCTCGCCTAAGATGCGGTGAGCGTCGGCTTTTTAAATAAAATATCGCAGTTATACCTTATTCCATAGGGCGAGAAGAGAAATGTATTGCTCGGCTTTATACAAATATCTCAGATATACCCCTTGGGAGCGGGAGGGGAAAAATGTTACCCTCGGCTTTTTACAAATAACTCGCATATACCACTCGGGTGTTTTAGGAAGACCGAGGCCATCGAGGCGACCCTCGGCCTTATAAGACTAAAGGGCAAGTACCGCCGACCTTAGCCTCGACCGTCTTACTACTCTTTATATCCCGTTCCCCCCTCGACACCCCTCGCCTTAGTTTCAGCGAGCGTCGGCTTTTTAAATATAATATCGCAGTTATACCTTATTCCATAGGGCGAGAAGAGAAATGTGATGCTCGGCTTTATACAAATATCTCAGATATACCCCTTGGGAGCGGGAGGGGAAAAATGTTACCCTCGGCTTTTTACAAATAACTCGCCTATACCACTCGGGTGTTTTAGGAAGACCGAGGCCATCGAGGCGACCCTCGGCCTTATAAGACTAAAGGGCAAGTACCGCCGACCTTAGCCTCGACCGTCTTACTACTCTTTATATCCCGTTCCCCCCTCGACGCCCCTCGCCTTAGTTTCAGCGAGCGTCGGCTTTTTAAATAAAATATCGCAGTTATACCTTATTCCATAGGGCGAGAAGAGAAATGTGATGCTCGGCTTTATACAAATATCTCAGATATACCCCTTGGGAGCGGGAGGGGAAAAATGTTACCCTCGGCTTTTTACAAATACCTCGCATATACCACTCGGGTGTTTTAGGAAGACCGAGGCCATCGAGGCGACCCTCGGCCTTATAAGACTAAAGGGCAAGTACCGCCGACCTTAGCCTCGACCGTCTTACTACTCTTTATATCCCGTTCCCCCCTCGACGCCCCTCGCCTAAGATGCGGCGAGCGTCGGCTTTTTAAATAAAATATCGCGGTTATACCTTATTCCATAGGGCGAGAAGAGAAATGTGATGCTCGGCTTTATACAAATATCTCGGATATACCCCTTGGGAGCGGGAGGGAAAAAATATTACCCTCGGCTTTTTACAAATAACTCGCATATACCACTCGGGTGTTTTAGGAAGACCGAGGCCATCGAGGCGACCCTCGGCCTTATAAGACTAAAGGGCAAGTACCGCCGACCTTAGCCTCGACCGTCTTACTACTCTTTATATCCCGTTCCCCCCTCGACGCCCCTCGCCTAAGATACGGCGAGCGTCGGCTTTTTAAATAATATATCGCAGTTATACCTTATTCCATAGGGCGAGAAGAGAAATGTGAAGCTCGGCTTTATACAAATATCTCAGATATACCCCTTGGGAGCGGGAGGGGAAAAATGTTACCCTCGGCTTTTTACAAATAACTCGCATATACCACTCGGGTGTTTTAGGAAGACCGAGGCCATCGAGGCGACCCTCGGCCTTATAAGACTAAAGGGCAAGTACCGCCGACCTTAGCCTCGACCGTCTTACTACTCTTTATATCCCGTTCCCCCCTCGACGCCCCTCGCCTTAGTTTCAGCGAGCGTCGGCTTTTTAAATATAATCTCGCAGTTATACCTTATTCCATAGGGCGAGAAGAGAAATGTGATGCTCGGCTTTATACAAATATCTCAGATATACCCCTTGGGAGCGGGAGGGGAAAAATGTTACCCTCGGCTTTTTACAAATAACTCGCATATACCACTCGGGTGTTTTAGGAAGACCGAGGCCATCGAGGCGACCCTCGGCCTTATAAGACTAAAGGGCAAGTACCGCCGACCTTAGCCTCGACCGTCTTACTACTCTTTATATCCCGTTCCCCCCTCGACGCCCCTCGCCTTAGTTTCAGCGAGCGTCGGCTTTTTAAATAAAATATCGCAGTTATACCTTATTCCATAGGGCGAGAAGAGAAATGTGATGCTCGGCTTTATACAAATATCTCAGATATACCCCTTGGGAGCGGGAGGGGAAAAATGTTACCCTCGGCTTTTTACAAATACCTCGCATATACCACTCGGGTGTTTTAGGAAGACCGAGGCCATCGAGGCGACCCTCGGCCTTATAAGACTAAAGGGCAAGTACCGCCGACCTTAGCCTCGACCGTCTTACTACTCTTTATATCACGTTCCCCCCTCGACACCCCTCGCCTAAGATGCGGCGAGCGTCGGATTTTTAAATATAATATCGCAGTTATACCTTATTCCATAGGGCGAGAAGAGAAATGTCATGCTCGGCTTTATACAAATATCTCAGATATACCCCTTGGGAGCGGGAGGGAAAAAATGTTACCCTCGGCTTTTTACAAATAACTCGCATATACCACTCGGGTGTTTTAGGAAGACCGAGGCCATCGAGGCGACCCTCGGCCTTATAAGACTAAAGGGCAAGTACCGCCGACCTTAGCCTCGACCGTCTTACTACTCTTTATATCCCGTTCCCCCCTCGACGCCCCTCGCCTAAGATGCGGTGAGCGTCGGCTTTTTAAATAAAATATCGCAGTTATACCTTATTCCATAGGGCGAGAAGAGAAATGTGATGCTCGGCTTTATACAAATATCTCAGATATACCCCTTGGGAGCGGGAGGGGAAAAATGTTACCCTCGGCTTTTTACAAATAACTCGCATATACCACTCGGGTGTTTTAGGAAGACCGAGGCCATCGAGGCGACCCTCGGCCTTATAAGACTAAAGGGCAAGTACCGCCGACCTTAGCCTCGACCGTCTTACTACTCTTTATATCCCGTTCCCCCCTCGACGCCCCTCGCCTAAGATGCGGCGAGCGTCGGCTTTTTAAATATAATCTCGCAGTTATACCTTATTCCATAGGGCGAGAAGAGAAATGTGATGCTCGGCTTTATACAAATATCTCAGATATACCCCTTGGGAGCGGGAGGGGAAAAATGTTACCCTCGGCTTTTTACAAATAACTCGCATATACCACTCGGGTGTTTTAGGAAGACCGAGGCCATCGAGGCGACCCTCGGCCTTATAAGACTAAAGGGCAAGTACCGCCGACCTTAGCCTCGACCGTCTTACTACTCTTTATATCCCGTTCCCCCCTCGACACCCCTCGCCTTAGTTTCAGCGAGCGTCGGCTTTTTAAATATAATATCGCAGTTATACCTTATTCCATAGGGCGAGAAGAGAAATGTGATGCTCGGCTTTATACAAATATCTCAGATATACCCCTTGGGAGCGGGAGGGGAAAAATGTTACCCTCGGCTTTTTACAAATAACTCGCCTATACCACTCCGGTGTTTTAGGAAGACCGAGGCCATCGAGGCGACCCTCGGCCTTATAAGACTAAAGGGCAAGTACCGCCGACCTTAGCCTCGACCGTCTTACTACTCTTTATATCCCGTTCCCCCCTCGACGCCCCTCGCCTTAGTTTCAGCGAGCGTCGGCTTTTTAAATAAAATATCGCAGTTATACCTTATTCCATAGGGCGAGAAGAGAAATGTGATGCTCGGCTTTATACAAATATCTCAGATATACCCCTTGGGAGCGGGAGGGGAAAAATGTTACCCTCGGCTTTTTACAAATACCTCGCATATACCACTCGGGTGTTTTAGGAAGACCGAGGCCATCGAGGCGACCCTCGGCCTTATAAGACTAAAGGGCAAGTACCGCCGACCTTAGCCTCGACCGTCTTACTACTCTTTATATCCCGTTCCCCCCTCGACGCCCCTCGCCTTAGTTTCAGCGAGCGTCGGCTTTTTAAATATAATATCGCAGTTATACCTTATTCCATAGGGCGAGAAGAGAAATGTGAAGCTCGGCTTTATACAAATATCTCAGATATACCCCTTGGGAGCGGGAGGGGAAAAATGTTACCCTCGGCTTTTTACAAATAACTCGCATATACCACTCGGGTGTTTTAGGAAGACCGAGGCCATCGAGGCGACCCTCGGCCTTATAAGACTAAAGGGCAAGTACCGCCGACCTTAGCCTCGACCGTCTTACTACTCTTTATATCCCGTTTCCCCCTCGACGCCCCTCGCCTTAGTTTCAGCGAGCGTCGGCTTTTTAAATATAATCTCGCAGTTATACCTTATTCCATAGGGCGAGAAGAGAAATGTGATGCTCGGCTTTATACAAATATCTCAGATATACCCCTTGGGAGCGGGAGGGGAAAAATGTTACCCTCGGCTTTTTACAAATAACTCGCATATACCACTCGGGTGTTTTAGGAAGACCGAGGCCATCGAGGCGACCCTCGGCCTTATAAGACTAAAGGGCAAGTACCGCCGACCTTAGCCTCGACCGTCTTACTACTCTTTATATCCCGTTCCCCCCTCGACGCCCCTCGCCTTAGTTTCAGCGAGCGTCGGCTTTTTAAATATAATATCGCAGTTATACCTTATTCCATAGGGCGAGAAGAGAAATGTGATGCTCGGCTTTATACAAATATCTCAGATATACCCCTTGGGAGCGGGAGGGGAAAAATGTTACCCTCGGCTTTTTACAAATAACTCGCATATACCACTCGGGTGTTAGAGGAAGACCGAGGCCATCGAGGCGACCCTCGGCCTTATAAGACTAAAGGGCAAGTACCGCCGACCTTAGCCTCGACCGTCTTACTACTCTTTATATCCCGTTCCCCCCTCGACGCCCCTCGCCTAAGATGCGGCGAGCGTCGGCTTTTTAAATAAAATATCGCAGTTATACCATATTCCATAGGGCGAGAAGAGAAATGTGATGCTCGGCTTTATACAAATATCTCAGATATACCCCTTGGGAGCGGGAGGGGAAAAATGTTACCCTCGGCTTTTTACAAATAACTCGCATATACCACTCGGGTGTTAGAGGAAGACCGAGGCAATCGAGGCGACCCTCGGCCTTATAAGACTAAAGGGCAAGTACCGCCGACCTTAGCCTCGACCGTCTTACTACTCTTTATATCCCGTTCCCCCCTCGACGCCCCTCGCCTAAGATACGGCGAGCGTCGGCTTTTTAAATAATATATCGCAGTTATACCTTATTCCATAGGGCGAGAAGAGAAATGTGATGCTCGCCTTTATACAAATATCTCAGATATACCCTTTGGGAGCGGGAGGGGAAAAATGTTACCCTCGGCTTTTTACAAATAACTCGCCTATACCACTCGGGTGTTTTAGGAAGACCGAGGCCATCGAGGCGACCCTCGGCCTTATAAGACTAAAGGGCAAGTACCGCCGACCTTAGCCTCGACCGTCTTACTACTCTTTATATCCCGTTCCCCCCTCGACACCCCTCGCCTAAGATGCGGCGAGCGTCGGATTTTTAAATATAATATCGCAGTTATACCTTATTTCATAGGGCGAGAAGAGAAATGTGAAGCTCGGCTTTATACAAATATCTCAGATATACCCCTTGGGAGCGGGAGGGGAAAAATGTTACCCTCGGCTTTTTACAAATAACTCGCATATACCACTCGGGTGTTTTAGGAAGACCGAGGCCATCGAGGCGACCCTCGGCCTTATAAGACTAAAGGGCAAGTACCGCCGACCTAAGCCTCGACCGTCTTACTACTCTTTATATCCCGTTCCCCCCTCGACGCCCCTCGACTTAGTTTCAGCGAGCGTCGGCTTTTTAAATATAATATCGCAGTTATACCTTATTCCATAGGGCGAGAAGAGAAATGTGATGCTCGGCTTTATACAAATATCTCAGATATACCCCTTGGGAGCGGGAGGGGAAAAATGTTACCCTCGGCTTTTTACAAATAACTCGCCTATACCACTCGGGTGTTTTAGGAAGACCGAGGCCATCGAGGCGACCCTCGGCCTTATAAGACTAAAGGGCAAGTACCGCCGACCTTAGTCTCGACCGTCTTACTACTCTTTATATCCCGTTCCCCCCTCGACGCCCCTCGCCTTAGTTTTAGCGAGCGTCGGCTTTTTAAATAAAATATCGCAGTTATACCTTATTCCATAGGGCGAGAAGAGAAATGTGATGCTCGGCTTTATACAAATATCTCAGATATACCCCTTGGGAGCGGGAGGGGAAAAATGTTACCCTCGGCTTTTTACAAATACCTCGCATATACCACTCGGGTGTTTTAGGAAGACCGAGGCCATCGAGGCGACCCTCGGCCTTATAAGACTAAAGGACAAGTACCGCCGACCTTAGCCTCGACCGTCTTACTACTCTTTATATCCCGTTCCCCCCTCGACGCCCCTCGCCTAAGATGCGGCGAGCGTCGGCTTTTTAAATAAAATATCGCAGTTATACCTTATTCCATAGGGCGAGAAGAGAAATGTGATACTCGGCTTTATACAAATATCTCAGATATACCCCTTGGGAGCGGGACGGAAAAAATGTTACCCTCGGCTTTTTACAAATAACTCGCATATACCACTCGGGTGTTTTAGGAAGACCGAGGCCATCGAGGCGACCCTCGGCCTTATAAGACTAAAGGGCAAGTACCGCCGACCTTAGCCTCGACCGTCTTACTACTCTTTATATCCCGTTCCCCCCTCGACGCCCCTCGCCTTAGATGCGGTGAGCGTCGGCTTTTTAAATAAAATATCGCAGTTATACCTTATTCCATAGGGCGAGAAGAGAAATGTGATGCTCGGCTTTATACAAATATCTCAGATATACCCCTTGGGAGCGGGAGGGGAAAAATGTTACCCTCGGCTTTTTACAAATAACTCGCATATACCACTCGGGTGTTTTAGGAAGACCGAGGCCATCGAGGCGACCCTCGGCCTTATAAGACTAAAGGGCAAGTACCGCCGACCTTAGCCTCGACCGTCTTACTACTCTTTATATCCCGTTCCCCCCTCGACGCCCCTCGCCTTAGTTTCAGCGAGCGTCGGCTTTTTAAATAAAATATCGCAGTTATACCTTATTCCATAGGGCGAGAAGAGAAATGTGATGCTCGGCTTTATACAAATATCTCAGATATACCCCTTGGGAGCGGGAGGGGAAAAATGTTACCCTCGGCTTTTTACAAATAACTCGCATATACCACTCGGGTGTTAGAGGAAGACCGAGGCCATCGAGGCGACCCTCGGCCTTATAAGACTAAAGGGCAAGTACCGCCGACCTTAGCCTCGACCGTCTTACTACTCTTTATATCCCGTTCCCCCCTCGACGCCCCTCGCCTAAGATGCGGCGAGCGTCGGCTTTTTAAATATAATATCGCAGTTATACCTTATTTCATAGGGCGAGAAGAGAAATGTGAAGCTCGGCTTTATACAAATATCTCAGATATACCCCTTGGGAGCGGGAGGGGAAAAATGTTACCCTCGGCTTTTTACAAATAACTCGCATATACCACTCGGGTGTTTTAGGAAGACCGAGGCCATCGAGGCGACCCTCGGCCTTATAAGACTAAAGGGCAAGTACCGCCGACCTTAGCCTCGACCGTCTTACTACTCTTTATATCCCGTTCCCCCCTCGACGCCCCTCGCCTAAGATGCGGCGAGCGTCGGCTTTTTAAATATAATATCGCAGTTATACCTTATTTCATAGGGCGAGAAGAGAAATGTGAAGCTCGGCTTTATACAAATATCTCAGATATACCCCTTGGGAGCGGGAGGGGAAAAATGTTACCCTCGGCTTTTTACAAATAACTCGCATATACCACTCGGGTGTTTTAGGAAGACCGAGGCCATCGAGGCGACCCTCGGCCTTATAAGACTAAAGGGCAAGTACCGCCGACCTTAGCCTCGACCGTCTTACTACTCTTTATATCCCGTTCCCCCCTCGACACCCCTCGCCTTAGTTTCAGCGAGCGTCGGCTTTTTAAATAAAATATCGCAGTTATACCTTATTCCATAGGGCGAGAAGAGAAATGTGATGCTCGGCTTTATACAAATATCTCAGATATACCCCTTGGGAGCGGGAGGGGAAAAATGTTACCCTCGGCTTTTTACAAATACCTCGCATATACCACTCGGGTGTTTTAGGAAGACCGAGGCCATCGAGGCGACCCTCGGCCTTATAAGACTAAAGGGCAAGTACCGCCGACCTTAGCCTCGACCGTCTTACTACTCTTTATATCCCGTTCCCCCCTCGACGCCCCTCGCCTTAGTTTCAGCGAGCGTCGGCTTTTTAAATATAATATCGCAGTTATACCTTATTCCATAGGGCGAGAAGAGAAATGTGAAGCTCGGCTTTATACAAATATCTCAGATATACCCCTTGGGAGCGGGAGGTGAAAAATGTTACCCTCGGCTTTTTACAAATAACTCGCATATACCACTCGGGTGTTTTAGGAAGACCGAGGCCATCGAGGCGACCCTCGGCCTTATAAGACTAAAGGGCAAGTACCGCCGACCTTAGCCTCGACCGTCTTACTACTCTTTATATCCCGTTTCCCCCTCGACGCCCCTCGCCTTAGTTTCAGCGAGCGTCGGCTTTTTAAATATAATCTCGCAGTTATACCTTATTCCATAGGGCGAGAAGAGAAATGTGATGCTCGGCTTTATACAAATATCTCAGATATACCCCTTGGGAGCGGGAGGGGAAAAATGTTACCCTCGGCTTTTTACAAATAACTCGCATATACCACTCGGGTGTTTTAGGAAGACCGAGGCCATCGAGGCGACCCTCGGCCTTATAAGACTAAAGGGCAAGTACCGCCGACCTTAGCCTCGACCGTCTTACTACTCTTTATATCCCGTTCCCCCCTCGACGCCCCTCGCCTAAGATGCGGCGAGCGTCGGCTTTTTAAATAAAATATCGCAGTTATACCTTATTCCATAGGGCGAGAAGAGAAATGTGATGCTCGGCTTTATACAAATATCTCAGATATACCCCTTGGGAGCGGGAGGGGAAAAATGTTACCCTCGGCTTTTTACAAATAACTCGCATATACCACTCGGGTGTTAGAGGAAGACCGAGGCCATCGAGGCGACCCTCGGCCTTATAAGACTAAAGGGCAAGTACCGCCGACCTTAGCCTCGACCGTCTTACTACTCTTTATATCCCGTTCCCCCCTCGACGCCCCTCGCCTAAGATGCGGCGAGCGTCGGCTTTTTAAATAAAATATCGCAGTTATACCTTATTCCATAGGGCGAGAAGAGAAATGTGATGCTCGGCTTTATACAAATATCTCAGATATACCCCTTGGGAGCGGGAGGGGAAAAATGTTACCCTCGGCTTTTTACAAATAACTCGCATATACCACTCGGGTGTTAGAGGAAGACCGAGGCCATCGAGGCGACCCTCGGCCTTATAAGACTAAAGGGCAAGTACCGCCGACCTTAGCCTCGACCGTCTTACTACTCTTTATATCCCGTTCCCCCCTCGACGCCCCTCGCCTAAGATACGGCGAGCGTCGGCTTTTTAAATAATATATCGCAGTTATACCTTATTCCATAGGGCGAGAAGAGAAATGTGATGCTCGCCTTTATACAAATATCTCAGATATACCCTTTGGGAGCGGGAGGGGAAAAATGTTACCCTCGGCTTTTTACAAATAACTCGCCTATACCACTCGGGTGTTTTAGGAAGACCGAGGCCATCGAGGCGACCCTCGGCCTTATAAGACTAAAGGGCAAGTACCGCCGACCTTAGCCTCGACCGTCTTACTACTCTTTATATCCCGTTCCCCCCTCGACACCCCTCGCCTAAGATGCGGCGAGCGTCGGATTTTTAAATATAATATCGCAGTTATACCTTATTTCATAGGGCGAGAAGAGAAATGTGAAGCTCGGCTTTATACAAATATCTCAGATATACCCCTTGGGAGCGGGAGGGGAAAAATGTTACCCTCGGCTTTTTACAAATAACTCGCATATACCACTCGGGTGTTTTAGGAAGACCGAGGCCATCGAGGCTACCCTCGGCCTTATAAGACTAAAGGGCAAGTACCGCCGACCTTAGCCTCGACCGTCTTACTACTCTTTATATCCCGTTCCCCGCTCGACAGCCCTCGCCTAAGATGCGGCGAGCGTCGGCTTTTTAAATAATATATCGCAGTTATACCTTATTCCATAGGGCGAGAAGAGAAATGTGATGCTCGGCTTTATAAAAATATCTCAGATATACCCCTTGGGAGCGGGAGGGGAAAAATGTTACCCTCGGCTTTTTACAAATAACTCGCATATACCACTCGGGTGTTTTAGGAAGACCGAGGCCATCGAGGCGACCCTCGGCCTTATAAGACTAAAGGGCAAGTACCGCCGACCTTAGCCTCGACCGTCTTACTACTCTTTATATCCCGTTCCCCCCTCGACGCCCCTCGCCTAAGATGCGGCGAGCGTCGGCTTTTTAAATAAAATATCGCAGTTATACCTTATTCCATAGGGCGAGAAGAGAAATGTGATGCTCGGCTTTATACAAATATCTCGGATATACCCCTTGGGAGCGGGAGGGAAAAAATATTACCCTCGGCTTTTTACAAATAACTCGCATATACCACTCGGGTGTTTTAGGAAGACCGAGGCCATCGAGGCGACCCTCGGCCTTATAAGACTAAAGGGCAAGTACCGCCGACCTTAGCCTCGACCGTCTTACTACTCTTTATATCCCGTTCCCCCATCGACGCCCCTCGCCTAAGATACGGCGAGCGTCGGCTTTTTAAATAATATATCGCAGTTATACCTTATTCCATAGGGCGAGAAGAGAAATGTGAAGCTCGGCTTTATACAAATATCTCAGATATACCCCTTGGGAGCGGGAGGGGAAAAATGTTACCCTCGGCTTTTTACAAATAACTCGCATATACCACTCGGGTGTTTTAGGAAGACCGAGGCCATCGAGGCGACCCTCGGCCTTATAAGACTAAAGGGCAAGTACCGCCGACCTTAGCCTCGACCGTCTTACTACTCTTTATATCCCGTTCCCCCCTCGACGCCCCTCGCCTAAGATGCGGTGAGCGTCGGCTTTTTAAATAAAATATCGCAGTTATACCTTATTCCATAGGGCGAGAAGAGAAATGTGATGCTCGGCTTTATACAAATATCTCAGATATACCCCTTGGGAGCGAGAGGGGAAAAATGTTACCCTCGGCTTTTTACAAATAACTCGCATATACCACTCGGGTGTTTTAGGAAGACCGAGGCCATCGAGGCGACCCTCGGCCTTATAAGACTAAAGGGCAAGTACCGCCGACCTTAGCCTCGACCGTCTTACTACTCTTTATATCCCGTTCCCCCCTCGACGCCCCTCGCCTTAGTTTCAGCGAGCGTCGGCTTTTTAAATAAAATATCGCAGTTATACCTTATTCCATAGGGCGAGAAGAGAAATGTGATGCTCGGCTTTATACAAATATCTCAGATATACCCCTTGGGAGCGGGAGGGGAAAAATGTTACCCTCGGCTTTTTACAAATAACTCGCATATACCACTCGGGTGTTTTAGGAAGACCGAGGCCATCGAGGCGACCCTCGGCCTTATAAGACTAAAGGGCAAGTACCGCCGACCTTAGCCTCGACCGTCTTACTACTCTTTATATCCCGTTCCCCCCTCGACGCCCCTCGCCTTAGATGCGGTGAGCGTCGGCTTTTTAAATAAAATATCGCAGTTATACCTTATTCCATAGGGCGAGAAGAGAAATGTGATGCTCGGCTTTATACAAATATCTCAGATATACCCCTTGGGAGCGGGAGGGGAAAAATGTTACCCTCGGCTTTTTACAAATAACTCGCATATACCACTCGGGTGTTTTAGGAAGACCGAGGCCATCGAGGCGACCCTCGGCCTTATAAGACTAAAGGGCAAGTACCGCCGACCTTAGCCTCGACCGTCTTACTACTCTTTATATCCCGTTCCCCCCTCGACGCCCCTCGCCTAAGATGCGGCGAGCGTCGGCTTTTTAAATAAAATATCGCAGTTATACCTTATTCCATAGGGCAAGAAGAGAAATGTGATGCTCGGCTTTATACAAATATCTCAGATATACCCCTTGGGAGCGGGAGGGGAAAAATGTTACCCTCGGCTTTTTACAAATAACTCGCATATACCACTCGGGTGTTTTAGGAAGACCGAGGCCATCGAGGCGACCCTCGGCCTTATAAGACTAAAGGGCAAGTACCGCCGACCTTAGCCTCGACCGTCTTACTACTCTTTATATCCCGTTCCCCCCTCGACGCCCCTCGCCTAAGATGCGGCGAGCGTCGGCTTTTTAAATAAAATATCGCAGTTATACCTTATTCCATAGGGCGAGAAGAGAAATGTGATGCTCGGCTTTATACAAATATCTCAGATATACCCCTTGGGAGCGGGAGGGGAAAAATGTTACCCTCGGCTTTTTACAAATAACTCGCATATACCACTCGGGTGTTAGAGGAAGACCGAGGCCATCGAGGCGACCCTCGGCCTTATAAGACTAAAGGGCAAGTACCGCCGACCTTAGCCTCGACCGTCTTACTACTCTTTATATCCCGTTCCCCCCTCGACGCCCCTCGCCTTAGTTTCAGCGAGCGTCGGCTTTTTAAATAAAATATCGCAGTTATACCTTATTCCATAGGGCGAGAAGAGAAATGTGATGCTCGGCTTTATACAAATATCTCAGATATACCCCTTGGGAGCGGGAGGGGAAAAATGTTACCCTCGGCTTTTTACAAATAACTCGCATATACCACTCGGGTGTTAGAGGAAGACCGAGGCCATCGAGGCGACCCTCGGCCTTATAAGACTAAAGGGCAAGTACCGCCGACCTTAGCCTCGACCGTCTTACTACTCTTTATATCCCGTTCCCCCCTCGACGCCCCTCGCCTAAGATGCGGTGAGCGTCGGCTTTTTAAATAAAATATCGCAGTTATACCTTATTCCATAGGGCGAGAAGAGAAATGTGATGCTCGGCTTTATACAAATATCTCAGATATACCCCTTGGGAGCGGGAGGGGAAAAATGTTACCCTCGGCTTTTTACAAATAACTCGCATATACCACTCGGGTGTTTTAGGAAGACCGAGGCCATCGAGGCGACCCTCGGCCTTATAAGACTAAAGGGCAAGTACCGCCGACCTTAGCCTCGACCGTCTTACTACTCTTTATATCCCGTTCCCCCCTCGACGCCCCTCGCCTAAGATGCGGCGAGCGTCGGCTTTTTAAATATAATCTCGCAGTTATACCTAATTCCATAGGGCGAGAAGAGAAATGTGATGCTCGGCTTTATACAAATATCTCAGATATACCCCTTGGGAGCGGGAGGGGAAAAATGTTACCCTCGGCTTTTTACAAATAACTCGCATATACCACTCGGGTGTTTTAGGAACACCGAGGCCATCGAGGCGACCCTCGGCCTTATAAGACTAAAGGGCAAGTACCGCCGACCTTAGCCTCGACCGTCTTACTACTCTTTATATCCCGTTCCCCCCTCGACACCCCTCGCCTTAGTTTCAGCGAGCGTCGGCTTTTTAAATATAATATCGCAGTTATACCTTATTCCATAGGGCGAGAAGAGAAATGTGATGCTCGGCTTTATACAAATATCTCAGATATACCCCTTGGGAGCGGGAGGGGAAAAATGTTACCCTCGGCTTTTTACAAATAACTCGCCTATACCACTCGGGTGTTTTAGGAAAACCGAGGCCATCGAGGCGACCCTCGGCCTTATAAGACTAAAGGGCAAGTACCGCCGACCTTAGCCTCGACCGTCTTACTACTCTTTATATCCCGTTCCCCCCTCGACGCCCCTCGCCTTAGTTTCAGCGAGCGTCGGCTTTTTAAATAAAATATCGCAGTTATACCTTATTCCATAGGGCGAGAAGAGAAATGTGATGCTCGGCTTTATACAAATATCTCAGATATACCCCTTGGGAGCGGGAGGGGAAAAATGTTACCCTCGGCTTTTTACAAATACCTCGCATATACCACTCGGGTGTTTTAGGAAGACCGAGGCCATCGAGGCGACCCTCGGCCTTATAAGACTAAAGGGCAAGTACCGCCGACCTTAGCCTCGACCGTCTTACTACTCTTTATATCCCGTTCCCCCCTCGACGCCCCTCGCCTAAGATGCGGCGAGCGTCGGCTTTTTAAATAAAATATCGCAGTTATACCTTATTCCATAGGGCGAGAAGAGAAATGTGATGCTCGGCTTTATACAAATATCTCGGATATACCCCTTGGGAGCGGGAGGGAAAAAATATTACCCTCGGCTTTTTACAAATAACTCGCATATACCACTCGGGTGTTTTAGGAAGACCGAGGCCATCGAGGCGACCCTCGGCCTTATAAGACTAAAGGGCAAGTACCGCCGACCTTAGCCTCGACCGTCTTACTACTCTTTATATCCCGTTCCCCCCTCGACGCCCCTCGCCTAAGATACAGCGAGCGTCGGCTTTTTAAATAAAATATCGCAGTTATACCTTATTCCATAGGGCGAGAAGAGAAATGTGATGCTCGGCTTTATACAAATATCTCAGATATACCCCTTGGGAGCGGGAGGGGAAAAATGTTACCCTCGGCTTTTTAAAAATAACTCGCATATACAACTCGGGTGTTTTAGGAAGACCGAGGCCATCGAGGCGACCCTTGGCCTTATAAGACTAAAGGGCAAGTACCGCCGACCTTAGCCTCGACCGTCTTACTACTCTTTATATCCCGTTCCCCCCTCGACGCCCCTCGCCTTAGTTTCAGCGAGCGTCGGCTTTTTAAATAAAATATCGCAGTTATACCTTATTCCATAGGGCGAGAAGAGAAATGTGATGCTCGGCTTTATACAAATATCTCAGATATACCCCTTGGGAGCGGGAGGGGAAAAATGTTACCCTCGGCTTTTTACAAATACCTCGCATATACCACTCGGGTGTTTTAGGAAGACCGAGGCCATCGAGGCGACCCTCGGCCTTATAGGACAAAAGGGCAAGTACCGCCGACCTTAGCCTCGACCGTCTTACTACTCTTTATATCCCGTTCCCCCCTCGACGCCCCTCGCCTAAGATGCGGCGAGCGTCGGCTTTTTAAATATAATATCGCAGTTATACCTTATTCCATAGGGCGAGAAGAGAAATGTGATGCTCGGCTTTATACAAATATCTCAGATATTCCCCTTGGGAGCGGGAGGGGAAAAATGTTACCCTCGGCATTTTACAAATAACTCGCATATACCACTCGGGTGTTTTAGGAAGACCGAGGCCATCGAGGCGACCCTCGGCCTTATAAGACTAAAGGGCAAGTACCGCCGACCTTAGCCTCGACCGTCTTACTACTCTTTATATCCCGTTCCCCCCTCGACGCCCCTCGCCTAAGATGCGGCGAGCGTCGGCTTTTTAAATAATATATCGCAGTTATACCTTATTCCATAGGGCGAGAAGAGAAATGTGATGCTCGGCTTTATACAAATATCTCAGATATACCCCTTGGGAGAGGGAGGGGAAAAATGTTACCCTCGGCTTTTTAAAAATAACTCGCATATACAACTCGGGTGTTTTAGGAAGACCGAGGCCATCGAGGCGACCCTCGGCCTTATAAGACTAAAGGGCAAGTACCGCCGACCTTAGCCTCGACCGTCTTACTACTCTTTATATCCCGTTCCCCCCTCGACGCCCCTCGCCTTAGTTTCAGCGAGCGTCGGCTTTTTAAATATAATATCGCAGTTATACCTTATTCCATAGGGCGAGAAGAGAAATGTGATGCTCGGCTTTATACAAATATCTCAGATATACCCCTTAGGAGCGGGAGGGGAAAAATGTTACCCTCGGCTTTTTACAAATAACTCGCATATACCACTCGGGTGTTTTAGGAAGACCGAGGCCATCGAGACGACCCTCGGCCTTATAAGACTAAAGGGCAAGTACCGCCGACCTTAGCCTCGACCGTCTTACTACTCTTTATATCCCGTTCCCCCCTCGACGCCCCTCGCCTAAGATGCGGCGAGCGTCGGCTTTTTAAATAATATATCGCAGTTATACCTTATTCCATAGGGCGAGAAGAGAAATGTGATGCTCGGCTTTATACAAATATCTCAGATATACCTCTTGGGAGCGGGAGGGGAAAAATGTTACCCTCGGCTTTTTACAAATAACTCGCATATACCACTCGGGTGTTTTAGGAAGACCGAGGCCATCGAGGCGACCCTCGGCCTTATAAGACTAAAGGGCAAGTACCGCCGACCTTAGCCTCGACCGTCTTACTACTCTTTATATCCCGTTCCCCCCTCGACGCCCCTCGCCTTAGTTTCAGCGAGCGTCGGCTTTTTAAAATATAATATCGCAGTTATACCTTATTCCATAGGGCGAGAAGAGAAATGTGATGCTCGGCTTTATACAAATATCTCAGATATACCTCTTGGGAGCGGGAGGGGAAAAATGTTACCCTCGGCTTTTTACAAATAACTCGCATATACCACTCGGGTGTTTTAGGAAGACCGAGGCCATCGAGGCGACCCTCGGCCTTATAAGACTAAAGGGCAAGTACCGCCGACCTTAGCCTCGACCGTCTTACTACTCTTTATATCCCGTTCCCCCCTCGACGCCCCTCGCCTTAGTTTCAGCGAGCGTCGGCTTTTTAAAATATAATATCGCAGTTATACCTTATTCCATAGGGCGAGAAGAGAAATGTGATGCTCGGCTTTATACAAATATCTCAGATATACCTCTTGGGAGCGGGAGGGGAAAAATGTTACCCTCGGCTTTTTACAAATAACTCGCATATACCACTCGGGTGTTTTAGGAAGACCGAGGCCATCGAGGCGACCCTCGGCCTTATAAGACTAAAGGGCAAGTACCGCCGACCTTAGCCTCGACCGTCTTACTACTCTTTATATCCCGTTCCCCCCTCGACGCCCCTCGCCTAAGATGCAGCGAGCGTCGGCTTTTTAAATATAATATCGCAGTTATACCTTATTTCATTGGGCGAGAAGAGAAATGTGATGCTCGGCTTTATACAAATATCTCAGATATACCCCTTGGGAGCGGCAGGGGAAAAATGTTACCCTCGGCTTTTTACAAATAACTCGCATATACCACTCGGGTGTTTTAGGGAGACCGAGGCCATCGAGGCGACCCTCGGCCTTATAAGACTAAAGGGCAAGTACCGCCGACCTTAGCCTCGACCGTCTTACTACTCTTTATATCCCGTTCCCCCCTCGACACCCCTCGCCTAAGATGCAGCGAGCGTCGGCTTTTTAAATATAATATCGCAGTTATACCTTATTCCATAGGGCGAGAAGAGAAATGTGATGCTCGGCTTTATACAAATATCTCAGATATACCCCTTGGGAGCGGCAGGGGAAAAATGTTACCCTCGGCTTTTTACAAATAACTCGCATATACCACTCGGGTGTTTTAGGAAGACCGAGGCCATCGAGGCGACCCTCGGCCTTATAAGACTAAAGGGCAAGTACCGCCGACCTTAGCCTCGACCGTCTTACTACTCTTTATATCCCGTTCCCCCCTCGACGCCCCTCGCCTAAGATGCAGCGAGCGTCGGCTTTTTAAATATAATATCGCAGTTATACCTTATTTCATAGGGCGAGAAGAGAAATGTGATGCTCGGCTTTATACAAATATCTCAGATATACCCCTTGGGAGCGGCAGGGGAAAAATGTTACCCTCGGCTTTTTACAAATAACTCGCATATACCACTCGGGTGTTTTAGGGAGACCGAGGCCATCGAGGCGACCCTCGGCCTTATAAGACTAAAGGGCAAGTACGGCCGACCTTAGCCTCGACCGTCTTACTACTCTTTATATCCCGTTCCCCCCTCGACACCCCTCGCCTAAGATGCAGCGAGCGTCGGCTTTTTAAATATAATATCGCAGTTATACCTTATTCCATAGGGCGAGAAGAGAAATGTGATGCTCGGCTTTATACAAATATCTCAGATATACCCCTTGGGAGCGGCAGGGGAAAAATGTTACCCTCGGCTTTTTACAAATAACTCGCATATACCACTCGGGTGTTTTAGGAAGACCGAGGCCATCGAGGCGACCCTCGGCCTTATAAGACTAAAGGGCAAGTACCGCCGACCTTAGCCTCGACCGTCTTACTACTCTTTATATCCCGCTCCCCCCTCGACACCCCTCGCCTAAGATGCAGCGAGCGTCGGCTTTTTAAATATAATATCGCAGTTATACCTTATTCCATAGGGCGAGAAGAGAAATGTGATGCTCGGCTTTATACAAATATCTCAGATATACCCCTTGGGAGCGGGAGGGGAAAAATGTTACCCTCGGCTTTTTCCAAATAACTCGCATATACCACTCGGGCGTTTTAGGAAGACCGAGGCCATCGAGGCGACCCTCGGCCTTATAAGACTAAAGGGCAAGTACCGCCGACCTTAGCCTCGACCGTCTTACTACTCTTTATATCCCGTTCCCCCCTCGACGCCCCTCGCCTTAGTTTCAGCGAGCGTCGGCTTTTTAAATATAATATCGCAGTTATACCTTATTCCATAGGGCGAGAAGAGAAATGTGATGCTCGGCTTTATACAAATATCTCAGATATACCCCTTGGGAGCGGGAGGGAAAAAATGTTACCCTCGGCTTTTTACAAATAACTCGCATATACCACTCGGGTGTTTTAGGAAGACCGAGGCCATCGAGGCGACCCTCGGCCTTATAAGACAAAAGGGCAAGTACCGCCGACCTTAGCCTCGATCGTCTTACTACTCTTTATATCCCGTTCCCCCCTCGACGCCCCTCGCCTAAGATGCGGCGAGCGTCGGCTTTTTAAATAATATATCGCAGTTATACCTTATTCCATAGGGCGAGAAGAGAAATGTGATGCTCGGCTTTATACAAATATCTCAGATATACCCCTTGGGAGCGGGAGGGGAAAAATGTTACCCTCGGCTTTTTACAAATAACTCGCATATACCACTCGGGTGTTTTAGGAAGACCGAGGCCATCGAGGCGACCCTCGGCCTTATAGGACAAAAGGGCAAGTACCGCCGACCTTAGCCTCGACCGTCTTACTACTCTTTATATCCCGTTCCCCCCTCGACGCCCCTCGCCTAAGATGCGGCGAGCGTCGGCTTTTTAAATAATATATCGCAGTTATACCTTATTCCATAGGGCGAGAAGAGAAATGTGATGCTCGGCTTTATACAAATATCTCAGATATACCCCTTGGGAGCGGGAGGGGAAAAATGTTACCCTCGGCTTTTTACAAATAACTCGCATATACCACTCGGGTGTTTTAGGAAGACCGAGGCCATCGAGGCGACCCTCGGCCTTATAAGACTAAAGGGCAAGTACGGCCGACCTTAGCCTCGACCGTCTTACTACTCTTTATATCCCGTTCCCCCCTCGACACCCCTCGCCTAAGATGCAGCGAGCGTCGGCTTTTTAAATATAATATCGCAGTTATACCTTATTCCATAGGGCGAGAAGAGAAATGTGATGCTCGGCTTTATACAAATATCTCAGATATACCCCTTGGGAGCGGCAGGGGAAAAATGTTACCCTCGGCTTTTTACAAATAACTCGCATATACCACTCGGGTGTTTTAGGAAGACCGAGGCCATCGAGGCGACCCTCGGCCTTATAAGACTAAAGGGCAAGTACCGCCGACCTTAGCCTCGACCGTCTTACTACTCTTTATATCCCGTTCCCCCCTCGACGCCCCTCGCCTAAGATGCAGCGAGCGTCGGCTTTTTAAATATAATATCGCAGTTATACCTTATTTCATAGGGCGAGAAGAGAAATGTGATGCTCGGCTTTATACAAATATCTCAGATATACCCCTTGGGAGCGGCAGGGGAAAAATGTTACCCTCGGCTTTTTACAAATAACTCGCATATACCACTCGGGTGTTTTAGGGAGACCGAGGCCATCGAGGCGACCCTCGTCCTTATAAGACTAAAGGGCAAGTACGGCCGACCTTAGCCTCGACCGTCTTACTACTCTTTATATCCCGTTCCACCCTCGACACCCCTCGCCTAAGATGCAGCGAGCGTCGGCTTTTTAAATATAATATCGCAGTTATACCTTATTCCATAGGGCGAGAAGAGAAATGTGATGCTCGGCTTTATACAAATATCTCAGATATACCCCTTGGGAGCGGCAGGGGAAAAATGTTACCCTCGGCTTTTTCCAAATAACTCGCATATACCACTCGGGCGTTTTAGGAAGACCGAGGCCATCGAGGCGACCCTCGGCCTTATAAGACTAAAGGGCAAGTACCGCCGACCTTAGCCTCGACCGTCTTACTACTCTTTATATCCCGTTCCCCCCTCGACGCCCCTCGCCTTAGTTTCAGCGAGCGTCGGCTTTTTAAATATAATATCGCAGTTATACCTTATTCCATAGGGCGAGAAGAGAAATGTGGCTCGGCTTTATACAAATATCTCAGATATACCCCTTGGGAGCGGGAGGGGAAAAATGTTACCCTCGGCTTTTTACAAATAACTCGCATATACCACTCGGGTGTTTTAGGAAGACCGAGGCCATCGAGGCGACCCTCGGCCTTATAAGACTAAAGGGCAAGTACCGCCGACCTTAGCCTCGACCGTCTTACTACTCTTTATATCCCGTTCCCCCCTCGACGCCCCTCGCCTAAGATGCGGCGAGCGTCGGCTTTTTAAATAAAATATCGCAGTTATACCTTATTCCATAGGGCGAGAAGAGAAATGTGATGCTCGGCTTTATACAAATATCTCAGATATACCCCTTGGGAGCGGGAGGGGAAAAATTTTACCCTCGGCTTTTTACAAATAACTCGCATATACCACCCGGGTGTTTTAGGAAGACCGAGGCCATCGAGACGACCCTCGGCCTTATAAGACTAAAGGGCAAGTACCGCCGACCTTAGCCTCGACCGTCTTACTACTCTTTATATCCCGTTCCCCCCTCGACGCCCCTCGCCTAAGATGCGGCGAGCGTCGGCTTTTTAAATAAAATATCGCAGTTATACCTTATTCCATAGGGCGAGAAGAGAAATGTGATGCTCGGCTTTATACAAATATCTCAGATATACCCCTTGGGAGCGGGAGGGGAAAAATGTTACCCTCGGCTTTTTACAAATAACTCGCATATACCACTCGGGCGTTTTAGGAAGACCGAGGCCATCGAGGCGACCCTCGGCCTTATAAGACTAAAGGGCAAGTACCGCCGACCTTAGCCTCGACCGTCTTACTACTCTTTATATCCCGTTCCCCCCTCGACGCCCCTCGCCTTAGTTTCAGCGAGCGTCGGCTTTTTAAATATAATATCGCAGTTATACCTTATTCCATAGGGCGAGAAGAGAAATGTGATGCTCGGCTTTATACAAATATCTCAGATATACCCCTTGGGAGCGGGAGGGGAAAAATGTTACCCTCGGCTTTTTACAAATAACTCGCATATACCACTCGGGTGTTTTAGGAAGACCGAGGCCATCGAGACGACCCTCGGCCTTATAAGACTAAAGGGCAAGTACCGCCGACCTTAGCCTCGACCGTCTTACTACTCTTTATATCCCCTTCCCCCCTCGACGCCCCTCGCCTAAGATGCGGCGAGCGTCGGCTTTTTAAATAAAATATCGCAGTTATACCTTATTCCATAGGGCGAGAAGAGAAATGTGATGCTCGGCATTATACAAATATCTCAGATATACCCCTTGGGAGCGGGAGGGGAAAAATGTTACCCTCGGCTTTTTACAAATAACTCGCATATACCACTCGGGCGTTTTAGGAAGACCGAGGCCATCGAGGCGACCCTCGGCCTTATAAGACTAAAGGGCAAGTACCGCCGACCTTAGCCTCGACCGTCTTACTACTCTTTATGTCCCGTTCCCCCCTCGACGCCCCTCGCCTTAGTTTCAGCGAGCGTCGGCTTTTTAAATATAATATCGCAGTTATACCTTATTCCATAGGGCGAGAAGAGAAATGTGATGCTCGGCTTTATACAAATATCTCAGATATACCCCTTGGGAGCGGGAGGGAAAAAATGTTACCCTCGGCTTTTTACAAATAACTCGCATATACCACTCGGGTGTTTTAGGAAGACCGAGGCCATCGAGGCGACCCTCGGCCTTATAAGACAAAAGGGCAAGTACCGCCGACTTTAGCCTCGACCGTCTTACTACTCTTTATATCCCGTTCCCCCCTCGACGCCCCTCGCCTAAGATGCGGCGAGCGTCGGCTTTTTAAATATAATATCGCAGTTATACCTTATTCCATAGGGCGAGAAGAGAAATGTGATGCTCGGCTTTATACAAATATCTCAGATATACCCCTTGGGAGCGGGAGGGGAAAAATGTTACCCTCGGATTTTTACAAATAACTCGCATACACCACTCGGGTGTTTTAGGAAGACCGAGGCCATCGAGGCGACCCTCGGCCTTATAAGACTAAAGGGCAAGTACCGCCGACCTTAGCCTCGACCGTCTTACTACTCTTTATATCCCGTTCCCCCCTCGACGCCCCTCCCCTTAGTTTCAGCGAGCGTCGGCTTTTTAAATATAATATCGCAGTTATACCTTATTCCATAGGGCGAGAAGAGAAATGTGATGCTCGGCTTTATACAAATATCTCAGATATACCCCTTGGGAGCGGGAGGGGAAAAATGTTACCCTCGGCTTTTTACAAATAACTCGCATATACCACTCGGGTGTTTTAGGAAGACCGAGGCCATCGAGGCGACCCTCGGCCTTATAAGACTAAAGGGCAAGTACCGCCGACCTTAGCCTCGACCGTCTTACTACTCTTTATATCCCGTTCCCCCCTCGACGCCCCTCGCCTTAGTTTCAGCGAGCGTCGGCTTTTTAAATATAATATCGCAGTTATACCTTATTCCATAGGGCGAGAAGAGAAATGTGATGCTCGGCTTTATACAAATATCTCAGATATACCCCTTGGGAGCGGGAGGGGAAAAATGTTACCCTCGGCTTTTTACAAATAACTCGCATATACCACTCGGGTGTTTTAGGAAGACCGAGGCCATCGAGACGACCCTCGGCCTTATAAGACTAAAGGGCAAGTACCGCCGACCTTAGCCTCGACCGTCTTACTACTCTTTATATCCCGTTCCCCCTTCGACGCCCCTCGCCTAAGATGCGGCGAGCGTCTGCTTTTTAAATAAAATATCGCAGTTATACCTTATTCCATAGGGCGAGAAGAGAAATGTGATGCTCAGCTTTATACAAATATCTCAGATATACCCCTTGGGAGCGGGAGGGGAAAAATTTTACCCTCGGCTTTTTACAAATAACTCGCATATACCACTCGGGTGTTTTAGGAAGACCGAGGCCATCGAGACGACCCTCGGCCTTATAAGACTAAAGGGCAAGTACCGCCGACCTTAGCCTCGACCGTCTTACTACTCTTTATATCCCGTTCCCCCCTCGACGCCCCTCGCCTAAGATGCGGCGAGCGTCGGCTTTTTAAATAAAATATCGCAGTTATACCTTATTCCATAGGGCGAGAAGAGAAATGTGATGCTCGGCTTTATACAAATATCTCAGATATACCCCTTGGGAGCGGGAGGGGAAAAATGTTACCCTCGGCTTTTTACAAATAACTCGCATATACCACTCGGGCGTTTTAGGAAGACCGAGGCCATCGAGGCGACCCTCGGCCTTATAAGACTAAAGGGCAAGTACCGCCGACCTTAGCCTCGACCGTCTTACTACTCTTTATATCCCGTTCCCCCCTCGACGCCCCTCGCCTTAGTTTCAGCGAGCGTCGGCTTTTTAAATATAATATCGCAGTTATACCTTATTCCATAGGGCGAGAAGAGAAATGTGATGCTCGGCTTTATACAAATATCTCAGATATACCCCTTGGGAGCGGGAGGGGAAAAATGTTACCCTCGGCTTTTTACAAATAACTCGCATATACCACTCGGGTGTTTTAGGAAGACCGAGGCCATCGAGGCGACCCTCGGCCTTATAAGACTAAAGGGCAAGTACCGCCGACCTTAGCCTCGACCGTCTTACTACTCTTTATATCCCGTTCCCCCCTCGACGCCCCTCGCCTAAGATGCGGCGAGCGTCGGCTTTTTAAATAATATATCGCAGTTATACCTTATTCCATAGGGCGAGAAGAGAAATGTGATGCTCGGCTTTATACAAATATCTCAGATATACCCCTTGGGAGCGGGAGGGGAAAAATGTTACCCTCGGCTTTTTACAAATAACTCGCATATACAACTCGGGTGTTTTAGGAAGACCGAGGCCATCGAGGCGACCCTCGGCCTTATAAGACTAAAGGGCAAGTACCGCCGACCTTAGCCTCGACCGTCTTACTACTCTTTATATCCCGTTCCCCCCTCGACGCCCCTCGCCTTAGTTTCAGCGAGCGTCGGCTTTTAAAAATATAATATCGCAGTTATACCTTATTCCATAGGGCGAGAAGAGAAATGTGATGCTCGGCTTTATACAAATATCTCAGATATACCTCTTGGGAGCGGGAGGGGAAAAATGTTACCCTCGGCTTTTTACAAATAACTCGCATATACCACTCGGGTGTTTTAGGAAGACCGAGGCCATCGAGGCGACCCTCGGCCTTATAAGACTAAAGGGCAAGTACCGCCGACCTTAGCCTCGACCGTCTTACTACTCTTTATATCCCGTTCCCCCCTCGACGCCCCTCGCCTAAGATGCAGCGAGCGTCGGCTTTTTAAATATAATATCGCAGTTATACCTTATTTCATAGGGCGAGAAGAGAAATGTGATGCTCGGCTTTATACAAATATCTCAGATATACCCCTTGGGAGCGGCAGGGGAAAAATGTTACCCTCGGCTTTTTACAAATAACTCGCATATACCACTCGGGTGTTTTAGGGAGACCGAGGCCATCGAGGCGACCCTCGGCCTTATAAGACTAAAGGGCAAGTACGGCCGACCTTAGCCTCGACCGTCTTACTACTCTTTATATCCCGTTCCCCCCTCGACACCCCTCGCCTAAGATGCAGCGAGCGTCGGCTTTTTAAATATAATATCGCAGTTATACCTTATTCCATAGGGCGAGAAGAGAAATGTGATGCTCGGCTTTATACAAATATCTCAGATATACCCCTTGGGAGCGGCAGGGGAAAAATGTTACCCTCGGCTTTTTACAAATAACTCGCATATACCACTCGGGTGTTTTAGGAAGACCGAGGCCATCGAGGCGACCCTCGGCCTTATAAGACTAAAGGGCAAGTACCGCCGACCTTAGCCTCGACCGTCTTACTACTCTTTATATCCCGTTCCCCCCTCGACGCCCCTCGCCTAAGATGCAGCGAGCGTCGGCTTTTTAAATATAATATCGCAGTTATACCTTATTTCATAGGGCGAGAAGAGAAATGTGATGCTCGGCTTTATACAAATATCTCAGATATACCCCTTGGGAGCGGCAGGGGAAAAATGTTACCCTCGGCTTTTTACAAATAACTCGCATATACCACTCGGGTGTTTTAGGGAGACCGAGGCCATCGAGGCGACCCTCGGCCTTATAAGACTAAAGGGCAAGTACGGCCGACCTTAGCCTCGACCGTCTTACTACTCTTTATATCCCGTTCCCCCCTCGACACCCCTCGCCTAAGATGCAGCGAGCGTCGGCTTTTTAAATATAATATCGCAGTTATACCTTATTCCATAGGGCGAGAAGAGAAATGTGATGCTCGGCTTTATACAAATATCTCAGATATACCCCTTGGGAGCGGCAGGGGAAAAATGTTACCCTCGGCTTTTTACAAATAACTCGCATATACCACTCGGGTGTTTTAGGAAGACCGAGGCCATCGAGGCGACCCTCGGCCTTATAAGACTAAAGGGCAAGTACCGCCGACCTTAGCCTCGACCGTCTTACTACTCTTTATATCCCGTTCCCCCCTCGACACCCCTCGCCTAAGATGCAGCGAGCGTCGGCTTTTTAAATATAATATCGCAGTTATACCTTATTCCATAGGGCGAGAAGAGAAATGTGATGCTCGGCTTTATACAAATATCTCAGATATACCCCTTGGGAGCGGGAGGGGAAAAATGTTACCCTCGGCTTTTTCCAAATAACTCGCATATACCACTCGGGCGTTTTAGGAAGACCGAGGCCATCGAGGCGACCCTCGGCCTTATAAGACTAAAGGGCAAGTACCGCCGACCTTAGCCTCGACCGTCTTACTACTCTTTATATCCCGTTCCCCCCTCGACGCCCCTCGCCTTAGTTTCAGCGAGCGTCGGCTTTTTAAATATAATATCGCAGTTATACCTTATTCCATAGGGCGAGAAGAGAAATGTGATGCTCGGCTTTATACAAATATCTCAGATATACCCCTTGGGAGCGGGAGGGAAAAAATGTTACCCTCGGCTTTTTACAAATACCTCGCATATACCACTCGGGTGTTTTAGGAAGACCGAGGCCATCGAGGCGACCCTCGGCCTTATAAGACAAAAGGGCAAGTACCGCCGACCTTAGCCTCGATCGTCTTACTACTCTTTATATCCCGTTCCCCCCTCGACGCCCCTCGCCTAAGATGCGGCGAGCGTCGGCTTTTTAAATAATATATCGCAGTTATACCTTATTCCATAGGGCGAGAAGAGAAATGTGATGCTCGGCTTTATACAAATATCTCAGATATACCCCTTGGGAGCGGGAGGGGAAAAATGTTACCCTCGGCTTTTTACAAATAACTCGCATATACCACTCGGGTGTTTTAGGAAGACCGAGGCCATCGAGGCGACCCTCGGCCTTATAGGACAAAAGGGCAAGTACCGCCGACCTTAGCCTCGACCGTCTTACTACTCTTTATATCCCGTTCCCCCCTCGACGCCCCTCGCCTAAGATGCGGCGAGCGTCGGCTTTTTAAATAATATATCGCAGTTATACCTTATTCCATAGGGCGAGAAGAGAAATGTGATGCTCGGCTTTATACAAATATCTCAGATATACCCCTTGGGAGCGGGAGGGGAAAAATGTTACCCTCGGCTTTTTACAAATAACTCGCATATACCACTCGGGTGTTTTAGGAAGACCGAGGCCATCGAGGCGACCCTCGGCCTTATAAGACTAAAGGGCAAGTACCGCCGACCTTAGCCTCGACCGTCTTACTACTCTTTATATCCCGTTCCCCCCTCGACGCCCCTCGCCTAAGATGCGGCGAGCGTCGGCTTTTTAAATAAAATATCGCAGTTATACCTTATTCCATAGGGCGAGAAGAGAAATGTGATGCTCGGCTTTATACAAATATCTCAGATATACCCCTTGGGAGCGGGAGGGGAAAAATTTTACCCTCGGCTTTTTACAAATAACTCGCATATACCACTCGGGTGTTTTAGGAAAACCGAGGCCATCGAGACGACCCTCGGCCTTATAAGACTAAAGGGCAAGTACCGCCGACCTTAGCCTCGACCGTCTTACTACTCTTTATATCCCGTTCCCCCCTCGACGCCCCTCGCCTAAGATGCGGCGAGCGTCGGCTTTTTAAATAAAATATCGCAGTTATACCTTATTCCATAGGGCGAGAAGAGAAATGTGATGCTCGGCTTTATACAAATATCTCAGATATACCCCTTGGGAGCGGGAGGGGAAAAATGTTACCCTCGGCTTTTTACAAATAACTCGCATATACCACTCGGGTGTTTTAGGAAGACCGAGGCCATCGAGGCGACCCTCGGCCTTATAAGACTAAAGGGCAAGTACCGCCGACCTTAGCCTCGACCGTCTTACTACTCTTTATATCCCGTTCCCCCCTCGACGCCCCTCGCCTAAGATGCAGCGAGCGTCGGCTTTTTAAATATAATATCGCAGTTATACCTTATTTCATAGGGCGAGAAGAGAAATGTGATGCTCGGCTTTATACAAATATCTCAGATATACCCCTTGGGAGCGGCAGGGGAAAAATGTTACCCTCGGCTTTTTACAAATAACTCGCATATACCACTCGGGTGTTTTAGGGAGACCGAGGCCATCGAGGCGACCCTCGGCCTTATAAGACTAAAGGGCAAGTACGGCCGACCTTAGCCTCGACCGTCTTACTACTCTTTATATCCCGTTCCCCCCTCGACACCCCTCGCCTAAGATGCAGCGAGCGTCGGCTTTTTAAATATAATATCGCAGTTATACCTTATTCCATAGGGCGAGAAGAGAAATGTGATGCTCGGCTTTATACAAATATCTCAGATATACCCCTTGGGAGCGGCAGGGGAAAAATGTTACCCTCGGCTTTTTACAAATAACTCGCATATACCACTCGGGTGTTTTAGGAAGACCGAGGCCATCGAGGCGACCCTCGGCCTTATAAGACTAAAGGGCAAGTACCGCCGACCTTAGCCTCGACCGTCTTACTACTCTTTATATCCCGTTCCCCCCTCGACGCCCCTCGCATAAGATGCAGCGAGCGTCGGCTTTTTAAATATAATATCGCAGTTATACCTTATTTCATAGGGCGAGAAGAGAAATGTGATGCTCGGCTTTATACAAATATCTCAGATATACCCCTTGGGAGCGGCAGGGGAAAAATGTTACCCTCGGCTTTTTACAAATAACTCGCATATACCACTCGGGTGTTTTAGGGAGACCGAGGCCATCGAGGCGACCCTCGGCCTTATAAGACTAAAGGGCAAGTACGGCCGACCTTAGCCTCGACCGTCTTACTACTCTTTATATCCCGTTCCCCCCTCGACACCCCTCGCCTAAGATGCAGCGACCGTCGGCTTTTTAAATATAATATCGCAGTTATACCTTATTCCATAGGGCGAGAAGAGAAATGTGATGCTCGGCTTTATACAAATATCTCAGATATACCCCTTGGGAGCGGCAGGGGAAAAATGTTACCCTCGGCTTTTTACAAATAACTCGCATATACCACTCGGGTGTTTTAGGAAGACCGAGGCCATCGAGGCGACCCTCGGCCTTATAAGACTAAAGGGCAAGTACCGCCGACCTTAGCCTCGACCGTCTTACTACTCTTTATATCCCGTTCCCCCCTCGACACCCCTCGCCTAAGATGCAGCGAGCGTCGGCTTTTTAAATATAATATCGCAGTTATACCTTATTCCATAGGGCGAGAAGAGAAATGTGATGCTCGGCTTTATACAAATATCTCAGATATACCCCTTGGGAGCGGGAGGGGAAAAATGTTACCCTCGGCTTTTTCCAAATAACTCGCATATACCACTCGGGCGTTTTAGGAAGACCGAGGCCATCGAGGCGACCCTCGGCCTTATAAGACTAAAGGGCAAGTACCGCCGACCTTAGCCTCGACCGTCTTACTACTCTTTATATCCCGTTCCCCCCTCGACGCCCCTCGCCTTAGTTTCAGCGAGCGTCGGCTTTTTAAATATAATATCGCAGTTATACCTTATTCCATAGGGCGAGAAGAGAAATGTGATGCTCGGCTTTATACAAATATCTCAGATATACCCCTTGGGAGCGGGAGGGAAAAAATGTTACCCTCGGCTTTTTACAAATAACTCGCATATACCACTCGGGTGTTTTAGGAAGACCGAGGCCATCGAGGCGACCCTCGGCCTTATAAGACAAAAGGGCAAGTACCGCCGACCTTAGCCTCGATCGTCTTACTACTCTTTATATCCCGTTCCCCCCTCGACGCCCCTCGCCTAAGATGCGGCGAGCGTCGACTTTTTAAATAATATATCGCAGTTATACCTTATTCCATAGGGCGAGAAGAGAAATGTGATGCTCGGCTTTATACAAATATCTCAGATATACCCCTTGGGAGCGGGAGGGGAAAAATGTTACCCTCGGCTTTTTACAAATAACTCGCATATACCACTCGGGTGTTTTAGGAAGACCGAGGCCATCGAGGCGACCCTCGGCCTTATAGGACAAAAGGGCAAGTACCGCCGACCTTAGCCTCGACCGTCTTACTACTCTTTATATCCCGTTCCCCCCTCGACGCCCCTCGCCTAAGATGCGGCGAGCGTCGGCTTTTTAAATAATATATCGCAGTTATACCTTATTCCATAGGGCGAGAAGAGAAATGTGATGCTCGGCTTTATACAAATATCTCAGATATACCCCTTGGGAGCGGGAGGGGAAAAATGTTACCCTCGGCTTTTTACAAATAACTCGCATATACCACTCGGGTGTTTTAGGAAGACCGAGGCCATCGAGGCGACCCTCGGCCTTATAAGACTAAAGGGCAAGTACCGCCGACCTTAGCCTCGACCGTCTTACTACTCTTTATATCCCGTTCCCCCCTCGACGCCCCTCGCCTAAGATGCGGCGAGCGTCGGCTTTTTAAATAAAATATCGCAGTTATACCTTATTCCATAGGGCGAGAAGAGAAATGTGATGCTCGGCTTTATACAAATATCTCAGATATACCCCTTGGGAGCGGGAGGGGAAAAATTTTACCCTCGGCTTTTTACAAATAACTCGCATATACCACTCGGGTGTTTTAGGAAAACCGAGGCCATCGAGACGACCCTCGGCCTTATAAGACTAAAGGGCAAGTACCGCCGACCTTAGCCTCGACCGTCTTACTACTCTTTATATCCCGTTCCCCCCTCGACGCCCCTCGCCTAAGATGCGGCGAGCGTCGGCTTTTTAAATAAAATATCGCAGTTATACCTTATTCCATAGGGCGAGAAGAGAAATGTGATGCTCGGCTTTATACAAATATCTCAGATATACCCCTTGGGAGCGGGAGGGGAAAAATGTTACCCTCGGCTTTTTACAAATAACTCGCATATACCACTCGGGTGTTTTAGGAAGACCGAGGCCATCGAGGCGACCCTCGGCCTTATAAGACTAAAGGGCAAGTACCGCCGACCTTAGCCTCGACCGTCTTACTACTCTTTATATCCCGTTCCCCCCTCGACGCCCCTCGCCTAAGATGCAGCGAGCGTCGGCTTTTTAAATATAATATCGCAGTTATACCTTATTTCATAGGGCGAGAAGAGAAATGTGATGCTCGGCTTTATACAAATATCTCAGATATACCCCTTGGGAGCGGCAGGGGAAAAATGTTACCCTCGGCTTTTTACAAATAACTCGCATATACCACTCGGGTGTTTTAGGGAGACCGAGGCCATCGAGGCGACCCTCGGCCTTATAAGACTAAAGGGCAAGTACGGCCGACCTTAGCCTCGACCGTCTTACTACTCTTTATATCCCGTTCCCCCCTCGACACCCCTCGCCTAAGATGCAGCGAGCGTCGGCTTTTTAAATATAATATCGCAGTTATACCTTATTCCATAGGGCGAGAAGAGAAATGTGATGCTCGGCTTTATACAAATATCTCAGATATACCCCTTGGGAGCGGCAGGGGAAAAATGTTACCCTCGGCTTTTTACAAATAACTCGCATATACCACTCGGGTGTTTTAGGAAGACCGAGGCCATCGAGGCGACCCTCGGCCTTATAAGACTAAAGGGCAAGTACCGCCGACCTTAGCCTCGACCGTCTTACTACTCTTTATATCCCGTTCCCCCCTCGACGCCCCTCGCCTAAGATGCAGCGAGCGTCGGCTTTTTAAATATAATATCGCAGTTATACCTTATTCCATAGGGCGAGAAGAGAAATGTGATGCTCGGCTTTATACAAATATCTCAGATATACCCCTTGGGAGCGGCAGGGGAAAAATGTTACCCTCGGCTTTTTACAAATAACTCGCATATACCACTCGGGTGTTTTAGGGAGACCGAGGCCATCGAGGCGACCCTCGGCCTTATAAGACTAAAGGGCAAGTACGGCCGACCTTAGCCTCGACCGTCTTACTACTCTTTATATCCCGTTCCCCCCTCGACACCCCTCGCCTAAGATGCGGCGAGCGTCGGCTTTTTAAATAAAATATCGCAGTTATACCTTATTCCATAGGGCGAGAAGAGAAATGTGATGCTCGGCTTTATACAAATATCTCAGATATACCCCTTGGGAGCGGGAGGGGAAAAATGTTACCCTCGGCTTTTTACAAATAACTCGCATATACCACTCGGGTGTTAGAGGAAGACCGAGGCCATCGAGGCGACCCTCGGCCTTATAAGACTAAAGGGCAAGTACCGCCGACCTTAGCCTCGACCGTCTTACTACTCTTTATATCCCGTTCCCCCCTCGACGCCCCTCGCCTAAGATGCGGTGAGCGTCGGCTTTTTAAATAAAATATCGCAGTTATACCTTATTCCATAGGGCGAGAAGAGAAATGTGATGCTCGGCTTTATACAAATATCTCAGATATACCCCTTGGGAGCGGGAGGGGAAAAATGTTACCCTCGGCTTTTTACAAATAACTCGCATATACCACTCGGGTGTTTTAGGAAGACCGAGGCCATCGAGGCGACCCTCGGCCTTATAAGACTAAAGGGCAAGTACCGCCGACCTTAGCCTCGACCGTCTTACTACTCTTTATATCCCGTTCCCCCCTCGACGCCCCTCGCCTAAGATGCGGCGAGCGTCGGCTTTTTAAATATAATCTCGCAGTTATACCTTATTCCATAGGGCGAGAAGAGAAATGTGATGCTCGGCTTTATACAAATATCTCAGATATACCCCTTGGGAGCGGGAGGGGAAAAATGTTACCCTCGGCTTTTTACAAATAACTCGCATATACCACTCGGGTGTTTTAGGAAGACCGAGGCCATCGAGGCGACCCTCGGCCTTATAAGACTAAAGGGCAAGTACCGCCGACCTTAGCCTCGACCGTCTTACTACTCTTTATATCCCGTTCCCCCCTCGACACCCCTCGCCTTAGTTTCAGCGAGCGTCGGCTTTTTAAATATAATATCGCAGTTATACCTTATTCCATAGGGCGAGAAGAGAAATGTGATGCTCGGCTTTATACAAATATCTCAGATATACCCCTTGGGAGCGGGAGGGGAAAAATGTTACCCTCGGCTTTTTACAAATAACTCGCCTATACCACTCGGGTGTTTTAGGAAGACCGAGGCCATCGAGGCGACCCTCGGCCTTATAAGACTAAAGGGCAAGTACCGCCGACCTTAGCCTCGACCGTCTTACTACTCTTTATATCCCGTTCCCCCCTCGACGCCCCTCGCCTTAGTTTCAGCGAGCGTCGGCTTTTTAAATAAAATATCGCAGTTATACCTTATTCCATAGGGCGAGAAGAGAAATGTGATGCTCGGCTTTATACAAATATCTCAGATATACCCCTTGGGAGCGGGAGGGGAAAAATGTTACCCTCGGCTTTTTACAAATACCTCGCATATACCACTCGGGTGTTTTAGGAAGACCGAGGCCATCGAGGCGACCCTCGGCCTTATAAGACTAAAGGGCAAGTACCGCCGACCTTAGCCTCGACCGTCTTACTACTCTTTATATCCCGTTCCCCCCTCGACGCCCCTCGCCTAAGATGCGGCGAGCGTCGGCTTTTTAAATAAAATATCGCAGTTATACCTTATTCCATAGGGCGAGAAGAGAAATGTGATGCTCGGCTTTATACAAATATCTCGGATATACCCCTTGGGAGCGGGAGGGAAAAAATATTACCCTCGGCTTTTTACAAATAACTCGCATATACCACTCGGGTGTTTTAGGAAGACCGAGGCCATCGAGGCGACCCTCGGCCTTATAAGACTAAAGGGCAAGTACCGCCGACCTTAGCCTCGACCGTCTTACTACTCTTTATATCCCGTTCCCCCCTCGACGCCACTCGCCTAAGATACAGCGAGCGTCGGCTTTTTAAATAAAATATCGCAGTTATACCTTATTCCATAGGGCGAGAAGAGAAATGTGATGCTCGGCTTTATACAAATATCTCAGATATACCCCTTGGGAGCGGGAGGGGAAAAATGTTACCCTCGGCTTTTTACAAATAACTCGCATATACCACTCGGGTGTTTTAGGAAGACCGAGGTCATCGAGGCGACCCTCGGCCTTATAAGACTAAAGGGCAAGTACCGCCGACCTTAGCCTCGACCGTCTTACTACTCTTTATATCCCGTTCCCCCCTCGACGCCCCTCGCCTAAGATACGGCGAGCGTCGGCTTTTTAAATAATATATCGCAGTTATACCTTATTCCATAGGGCGAGAAGAGAAATGTGAAGCTCGGCTTTATACAAATATCTCAGATATACCCCTTGGGAGCGGGAGGGGAAAAATGTTACCCTCGGCTTTTTACAAATAACTCGCATATACCACTCGGGTGTTTTAGGAAGACCGAGGCCATCGAGGCGACCCTCGGCCTTATAAGACTAAAGGGCAAGTACCGCCGACCTTAGCCTCGACCGTCTTACTACTCTTTATATCCCGTTCCCCCCTCGACGCCCCTCGCCTTAGTTTCAGCGAGCGTCGGCTTTTTAAATATAATATCGCAGTTATACCTTATTCCATAGGGCGAGAAGAGAAATGTGATGCTCGGCTTTATACAAATATCTCAGATATACCCCTTGGGAGCGGGAGGGGAAAAATGTTACCCTCGGCTTTTTACAAATAACTCGCCTATACCACTCGGGTGTTTTAGGAAGACCGAGGCCATCGAGGCGACCCTTGGCCTTATAAGACTAAAGGGCAAGTACCGCCGACCTTAGCCTCGACCGTCTTACTACTCTTTATATCCCGTTCCCCCCTCGACGCCCCTCGCCTTAGTTTCAGCGAGCGTCGGCTTTTTAAATAAAATATCGCAGTTATACCTTATTCCATAGGGCGAGAAGAGAAATGTGATGCTCGGCTTTATACAAATATCTCAGATATACCCCTTGGGAGCGGGAGGGGAAAAATGTTACCCTCGGCTTTTTACAAATACCTCGCATATACCACTCGGGTGTTTTAGGAAGACCGAGGCCATCGAGGCGACCCTCGGCCTTATAAGACTAAAGGGCAAGTACCGCCGACCTTAGCCTCGACCGTCTTACTACTCTTTATATCACGTTCCCCCCTCGACACCCCTCGCCTAAGATGCGGCGAGCGTCGGATTTTTAAATATAATATCGCAGTTATACCTTATTCCATAGGGCGAGAAGAGAAATGTGATGCTCGGCTTTATACAAATATCTCAGATATACCCTTTGGGAGCGGGAGGGAAAAATGTTACCCTCGGCTTTTTACAAATAACTCGCATATACCACTCGGGTGTTTTAGGAAGACCGAGGCCATCGAGGCGACCCTCGGCCATATAAGACTAAAGGGCAAGTACCGCCGACCTTAGCCTCGACCGTCTTACTACTCTTTATATCCCGTTCCCCCCTCGACGCCCCTCGCCTAAGATGCGGTGAGCGTCGGCTTTTTAAATAAAATATCGCAGTTATACCTTATTCCATAGGGCGAGAAGAGAAATGTGATGCTCGGCTTTATACAAATATCTCAGATATACCCCTTGGGAGCGGGAGGGGAAAAATGTTACCCTCGGCTTTTTACAAATAACTCGCATATACCACTCGGGTGTTTTAGGAAGACCGAGGCCATCGAGGCGACCCTCGGCCTTATAAGACTAAAGGGCAAGTACCGCCGACCTTAGCCTCGACCGTCTTACTACTCTTTATATCCCGTTCCCCCCTCGACGCCCCTCGCCTAAGATGCGGCGAGCGTCGGCTTTTTAAATAAAATATCGCAGTTATACCTTATTCCATAGGGCGAGAAGAGAAATGTGATGCTCGGCTTTATACAAATATCTCAGATATACCCCTTGGGAGCGGGAGGGGAAAAATGTTACCCTCGGCTTTTTACAAATAACTCGCATATACCACTCGGGTGTTTTAGGAAGACCGAGGCCATCGAAACGACCCTCGGCCTTATAAGACTAAAGGGCAAGTACCGCCGACCTTAGCCTCGACCGTCTTACTACTCTTTATATCCCGTTCCCCCCTCGACGCCCCTCGCCTTAGTTTCAGCGAGCGTCGGCTTTTTAAATATAATCTCGCAGTTATACCTTATTCCATAGGGCGAGAAGAGAAATGTGATGCTCGGCTTTATACAAATATCTCAGATATACCCCTTGGGAGCGGGAGGGGAAAAATGTTACCCTCGGCTTTTTACAAATAACTCGCATATACCACTCGGGTGTTTTAGGAAGACCGAGGCCATCGAGGCGACCCTCGGCCTTATAAGACTAAAGGGCAAGTACCGCCGACCTTAGCCTCGACCGTCTTACTACTCTTTATATCCCGTTCCCCCCTCGACGCCCCTCGCCTAAGATGCGGCGAGCGTCGGCTTTTTAAATAAAATATCGCAGTTATACCTTATTCCATAGGGCGAGAAGAGAAATGTGATGCTCGGCTTTATACAAATATCTCAGATATACCCCTTGGGAGCGGGAGGGGAAAAATGTTACCCTCGGCTTTTTACAAATAACTCGCATATACCACTCGGGTGTTTTAGGAAGACCGAGGCCATCGAGGCGACCCTCGGCCTTATAAGACTAAAGGGCAAGTACCGCCGACCTTAGCCTCGACCGTCTTACTACTCTTTATATCCCGTTCCCCCCTCGACGCCCCTCGCCTAAGATGCGGCGAGCGTCGGCTTTTTAAATAAAATATCGCAGTTATACCTTATTCCATAGGGCGAGAAGAGAAATGTGATGCTCGGCTTTATACAAATATCTCAGATATACCCCTTGGGAGCGGGAGGGGAAAAATGTTACCCTCGGCTTTTTACAAATAACTCGCATATACCACTCGGGTGTTAGAGGAAGACCGAGGCCATCGAGGCGACCCTCGGCCTTATAAGACTAAAGGGCAAGTACCGCCGACCTTAGCCTCGACCGTCTTACTACTCTTTATATCCCGTTCCCCCCTCGACGCCCCTCGCCTAAGATGCGGCGAGCGTCGGCTTTTTAAATAAAATATCGCAGTTATACCTTATTCCATAGGGCGAGAAGAGAAATGTGATGCTCGGCTTTATACAAATATCTCAGATATACCCCTTGGGAGCAGGAGGGGAAAAATGTTACCCTCGGCTTTTTACAAATAACTCGCATATACCACTCGGGTGTTAGAGGAAGACCGAGGCCATCGAGGCGACCCTCGGCCTTATAAGACTAAAGGGCAAGTACCGCCGACCTTAGCCTCGACCGTCTTACTACTCTTTATATCCCGTTCCCCCCTCGACGCCCCTCGCCTAAGATGCGGTGAGCGTCGGCTTTTTAAATAAAATATCGCAGTTATACCTTATTCCATAGGGCGAGAAGAGAAATGTGATGCTCGGCTTTATACAAATATCTCAGATATACCCCTTGGGAGCGGGAGGGGAAAAATGTTACCCTCGGCTTTTTACAAATAACTCGCATATACCACTCGGGTGTTTAGGAAGACCGAGGCCATCGAGGCGACCCTCGGCCTTATAAGACTAAAGGGCAAGTACCGCCGACCTTAGCCTCGACCGTCTTACTACTCTTTATATCCCGTTCCCCCCTCGACGCCCCTCGCCTAAGATGCGGCGAGCGTCGGCTTTTTAAATATAATCTCGCAGTTATACCTTATTCCATAGGGCGAGAAGAGAAATGTGATGCTCGGCTTTATACAAATATCTCAGATATACCCCTTGGGAGCGGGAGGGGAAAAATGTTACCCTCGGCTTTTTACAAATAACTCGCATATACCACTCGGGTGTTTTAGGAAGACCGAGGCCATCGAGGCGACCCTCGGCCTTATAAGACTAAAGGGCAAGTACCGCCGACCTTAGCCTCGACCGTCTTACTACTCTTTATATCCCGTTCCCCCCTCGACGCCCCTCGCCTAAGATGCGGCGAGCGTCGGCTTTTTAAATAAAATATCGCAGTTATACCTTATTCCATAGGGCGAGAAGAGAAATGTGATGCTCGGCTTTATACAAATATCTCAGATATACCCCTTGGGAGCGGGAGGGGAAAAATGTTACCCTCGGCTTTTTACAAATAACTCGCATATACCACTCGGGTGTTTTAGGAAGACCGAGGTCATCGAGGCGACCCTCGGCCTTATAAGACTAAAGGGCAAGTACCGCCGACCTTAGCCTCGACCGTCTTACTACTCTTTATATCCCGTTCCCCCCTCGACGCCCCTCGCCTTAGTTTCAGCGAGCGTCGGCTTTTTAAATATAATCTCGCAGTTATACCTTATTCCATAGGGCGAGAAGAGAAATGTGATGCTCGGCTTTATACAAATATCTCAGATATACCCCTTGGGAGCGGGAGGGGAAAAATGTTACCCTCGGCTTTTTACAAATAACTCGCATATACCACTCGGGTGTTTTAGGAAGACCGAGGCCATCGAGGCGACCCTCGGCCTTATAAGACTAAAGGGCAAGTACCGCCGACCTTAGCCTCGACCGTCTTACTACTCTTTATATCCCGTTCCCCCCTCGACGCCCCTCGCCTAAGATGCGGCGAGCGTCGGCTTTTTAAATAAAATATCGCAGTTATACCTTATTCCATAGGGCGAGAAGAGAAATGTGATGCTCGGCTTTATACAAATATCTCAGATATACCCCTTGGGAGCGGGAGGGGAAAAATGTTACCCTCGGCTTTTTACAAATAACTCGCATATACCACTCGGGTGTTTTAGGAAGACCGAGGCCATCGAGGCGACCCTCGGCCTTATAAGACTAAAGGGCAAGTACCGCCGACCTTAGCCTCGACCGTCTTACTACTCTTTATATCCCGTTCCCCCCTCGACGCCCCTCGCCTAAGATGCGGCGAGCGTCGGCTTTTTAAATAAAATATCGCAGTTATACCTTATTCCATAGGGCGAGAAGAGAAATGTGATGCTCGGCTTTATACAAATATCTCAGATATACCCCTTGGGAGCGGGAGGGGAAAAATGTTACCCTCGGCTTTTTACAAATAACTCGCATATACCACTCGGGTGTTAGAGGAAGACCGAGGCCATCGAGGCGACCCTCGGCCTTATAAGACTAAAGGGCAAGTACCGCCGACCTTAGCCTCGACCGTCTTACTACTCTTTATATCCCGTTCCCCCCTCGACGCCCCTCGCCTAAGATGCGGCGAGCGTCGGCTTTTTAAATAAAATATCGCAGTTATACCTTATTCCATAGGGCGAGAAGAGAAATGTGATGCTCGGCTTTATACAAATATCTCAGATATACCCCTTGGGAGCGGGAGGGGAAAAATGTTACCCTCGGCTTTTTACAAATAACTCGCATATACCACTCGGGTGTTAGAGGAAGACCGAGGCCATCGAGGCGACCCTCGGCCTTATAAGACTAAAGGGCAAGTACCGCCGACCTTAGCCTCGACCGTCTTACTACTCTTTATATCCCGTTCCCCCCTCGACGCCCCTCGCCTAAGATGCGGTGAGCGTCGGCTTTTTAAATAAAATATCGCAGTTATACCTTATTCCATAGGGCGAGAAGAGAAATGTGATGCTCGGCTTTATACAAATATCTCAGATATACCCCTTGGGAGCGGGAGGGGAAAAATGTTACCCTCGGCTTTTTACAAATAACTCGCATATACCACTCGGGTGTTTTAGGAAGACCGAGGCCATCGAGGCGACCCTCGGCCTTATAAGACTAAAGGGCAAGTACCGCCGACCTTAGCCTCGACCGTCTTACTACTCTTTATATCCCGTTCCCCCCTCGACGCCCCTCGCCTAAGATGCGGCGAGCGTCGGCTTTTTAAATATAATCTCGCAGTTATACCTTATTCCATAGGGCGAGAAGAGAAATGTGATGCTCGGCTTTATACAAATATCTCAGATATACCCCTTGGGAGCGGGAGGGGAAAAATGTTACCCTCGGCTTTTTACAAATAACTCGCATATACCACTCGGGTGTTTTAGGAAGACCGAGGCCATCGAGGCGACCCTCGGCCTTATAAGACTAAAGGGCAAGTACCGCCGACCTTAGCCTCGACCGTCTTACTACTCTTTATATCCCGTTCCCCCCTGGACACCCCTCGCCTTAGTTTCAGCGAGCGTCGGCTTTTTAAATATAATATCGCAGTTATACCTTATTCCATAGGGCGAGAAGAGAAATGTGATGCTCGGCTTTATACAAATATCTCAGATATACCCCTTGGGAGCGGGAGGGGAAAAATGTTACCCTCGGCTTTTTACAAATAACTCGCCTATACCACTCGGGTGTTTTAGGAAGACCGAGGCCATCGAGGCGACCCTCGGCCTTATAAGACTAAAGGGCAAGTACCGCCGACCTTAGCCTCGACCGTCTTACTACTCTTTATATCCCGTTCCCCCCTCGACGCCCCTCGCCTTAGTTTCAGCGAGCGTCGGCTTTTTAAATAAAATATCGCAGTTATACCTTATTCCATAGGGCGAGAAGAGAAATGTGATGCTCGGCTTTATACAAATATCTCAGATATACCCCTTGGGAGCGGGAGGGGAAAAATGTTACCCTCGGCTTTTTACAAATACCTCGCATATACCACTCGGGTGTTTTAGGAAGACCGAGGCCATCGAGGCGACCCTCGGCCTTATAAGACTAAAGGGCAAGTACCGCCGACCTTAGCCTCGACCGTCTTACTACTCTTTATATCCCGTTCCCCCCTCGACGCCCCTCGCCTAAGATGCGGCGAGCGTCGGCTTTTTAAATAAAATATCGCAGTTATACCTTATTCCATAGGGCGAGAAGAGAAATGTGATGCTCGGCTTTATACAAATATCTCGGATATACCCCTTGGGAGCGGGAGGGAAAAAATATTACCCTCGGCTTTTTACAAATAACTCGCATATACCACTCGGGTGTTTTAGGAAGACCGAGGCCATCGAGGCGACCCTCGGCCTTATAAGACTAAAGGGCAAGTACCGCCGACCTTAGCCTCGACCGTCTTACTACTCTTTATATCCCGTTCCCCCCTCGACGCCCCTCGCCTAAGATACGGCGAGCGTCGGCTTTTTAAATAATATATCGCAGTTATACCTTATTCCATAGGGCGAGAAGAGAAATGTGAAGCTCGGCTTTATACAAATATCTCAGATATACCCCTTGGGAGCGGGAGGGGAAAAATGTTACCCTCGGCTTTTTACAAATAACTCGCATATACCACTCGGGTGTTTTAGGAAGACCGAGGCCATCGAGGCGACCCTCGGCCTTATAAGACTAAAGGGCAAGTACCGCCGACCTTAGCCTCGACCGTCTTACTACTCTTTATATCCCGTTCCCCCCTCGACGCCCCTCGCCTTAGTTTCAGCGAGCGTCGGCTTTTTAAATATAATCTCGCAGTTATACCTTATTCCATAGGGCGAGAAGAGAAATGTGATGCTCGGCTTTATACAAATATCTCAGATATACCCCTTGGGAGCGGGAGGGGAAAAATGTTACCCTCGGCTTTTTACAAATAACTCGCATATACCACTCGGGTGTTTTAGGAAGACCGAGGCCATCGAGGCGACCCTCGGCCTTATAAGACTAAAGGGCAAGTACCGCCGACCTTAGCCTCGACCGTCTTACTACTCTTTATATCCCGTTCCCCCCTCGACGCCCCTCGCCTTAGTTTCAGCGAGCGTCGGCTTTTTAAATATAATATCGCAGTTATACCTTATTCCATAGGGCGAGAAGAGAAATGTGATGCTCGGCTTTATACAAATATCTCAGATATACCCCTTGGGAGCGGGAGGGGAAAAATGTTACCCTCGGCTTTTTACAAATAACTCGCCTATACCACTCGGGTGTTTTAGGAAGACCGAGGCCATCGAGGCGACCCTCGGCCTTATAAGACTAAAGGGCAAGTACCGCCGACCTTAGCCTCGACCGTCTTACTACTCTTTATATCCCGTTCCCCCCTCGACGCCCCTCGCCTTAGTTTCAGCGAGCGTCGGCTTTTTAAATAAAATATCGCAGTTATACCTTATTCCATAGGGCGAGAAGAGAAATGTGATGCTCGGCTTTATACAAATATCTCAGATATACCCCTTGGGAGCGGGAGGGGAAAAATGTTACCCTCGGCTTTTTACAAATACCTCGCATATACCACTCGGGTGTTTTAGGAAGACCGAGGCCATCGAGGCGACCCTCGGCCTTATAAGACTAAAGGGCAAGTACCGCCGACCTTAGCCTCGACCGTCTTACTACTCTTTATATCACGTTCCCCCCTCGACACCCCTCGCCTAAGATGCGGCGAGCGTCGGATTGTTAAATATAATATCGCAGTTATACCTTATTCCATAGGGCGAGAAGAGAAATGTGATGCTCGGCTTTATACAAATATCTCAGATATACCCCTTGGGAGCGGGAGGGAAAAATGTTACCCTCGGCTTTTTACAAATAACTCGCATATACCACTCGGGTGTTTTAGGAAGACCGAGGCCATCGAGGCGACCCTCGGCCTTATAAGACTAAAGGGCAAGTACCGCCGACCTTAGCCTCGACCGTCTTACTACTCTTTATATCCCGTTCCCCCCTCGACGCCCCTCGCCTAAGATGCGGTGAGCGTCGGCTTTTTAAATAAAATATCGCAGTTATACCTTATTCCATAGGGCGAGAAGAGAAATGTGATGCTCGGCTTTATACAAATATCTCAGATATACCCCTTGGGAGCGGGAGGGGAAAAATGTTACCCTCGGCTTTTTACAAATAACTCGCATATACCACTCGGGTGTTTTAGGAAGACCGAGGCCATCGAGGCGACCCTCGGCCTTATAAGACTAAAGGGCAAGTACCGCCGACCTTAGCCTCGACCGTCTTACTACTCTTTATATCCCGTTCCCCCCTCGACGCCCCTCGCCTAAGATGCGGCGAGCGTCGGCTTTTTAAATAAAATATCGCAGTTATACCTTATTCCATAGGGCGAGAAGAGAAATGTGATGCTCGGCTTTATACAAATATCTCAGATATACCCCTTGGGAGCGGGAGGGGAAAAATGTTACCCTCGGCTTTTTACAAATAACTCGCATATACCACTCGGGTGTTTTAGGAAGACCGAGGCCATCGAAACGACCCTCGGCCTTATAAGACTAAAGGGCAAGTACCGCCGACCTTAGCCTCGACCGTCTTACTACTCTTTATATCCCGTTCCCCCCTCGACGCCCCTCGCCTTAGTTTCAGCGAGCGTCGGCTTTTTAAATATAATCTCGCAGTTATACCTTATTCCATAGGGCGAGAAGAGAAATGTGATGCTCGGCTTTATACAAATATCTCAGATATACCCCTTGGGAGCGGGAGGGGAAAAATGTTACCCTCGGCTTTTTACAAATAACTCGCATATACCACTCGGGTGTTTTAGGAAGACCGAGGCCATCGAGGCGACCCTCGGCCTTATAAGACTAAAGGGCCTGTACCGCCGACCTTAGCCTCGACCGTCTTACTACTCTTTATATCCCGTTCCCCCCTCGACGCCCCTCGCCTTAGTTTCAGCGAGCGTCGGCTTTTTAAATATAATATCGCAGTTATACCTTATTCCATAGGGCGAGAAGAGAAATGTGATGCTCGGCTTTATACAAATATCTCAGATATACCCCTTGGGAGCGGGAGGGGAAAAATGTTACCCTCGGCTTTTTACAAATAACTCGCCTATACCACTCGGGTGTTTTAGGAAGACCGAGGCCATCGAGGCGACCCTCGGCCTTATAAGACTAAAGGGCAAGTACCGCCGACCTTAGCCTCGACCGTCTTACTACTCTTTATATCCCGTTCCCCCCTCGACGCCCCTCGCCTTAGTTTCAGCGAGCGTCGGCTTTTTAAATAAAATATCGCAGTTATACCTTATTCCATAGGGCGAGAAGAGAAATGTGATGCTCGGCTTTATACAAATATCTCAGATATACCCCTTGGGAGCGGGAGGGGAAAAATGTTACCCTCGGCTTTTTACAAATACCTCGCATATACCACTCGGGTGTTTTAGGAAGACCGAGGCCATCGAGGCGACCCTCGGCCTTATAAGACTAAAGGGCAAGTACCGCCGACCTTAGCCTCGACCGTCTTACTACTCTTTATATCCCGTTCCCCCCTCGACGCCCCTCGCCTAAGATGCGGTGAGCGTCGGCTTTTTAAATAAAATATCGCAGTTATACCTTATTCCATAGGGCGAGAAGAGAAATGTGATGCTCGGCTTTATACAAATATCTCAGATATACCCCTTGGGAGCGGGAGGGGAAAAATGTTACCCTCGGCTTTTTACAAATACCTCACATATACCACTCGGGTGTTTTAGGAAGACCGAGGCCATCGAGGCGACCCTCGGCCTTATAAGACTAAAGGGCAAGTACCGCCGACCTTAGCCTCGACCGTCTTACTACTCTTTATATCCCGTTCCCCCCTCGACGCCCCTCGCCTAAGATGCGGTGAGCGTCGGCTTTTTAAATAAAATATCGCAGTTATACCTTATTCCATAGGGCGAGAAGAGAAATGTATTGCTCGGCTTTATACAAATATCTCAGATATACCCCTTGGGAGCGGGAGGGGAAAAATGTTACCCTCGGCTTTTTACAAATAACTCGCATATACCACTCGGGTGTTTTAGGAAGACCGAGGCCATCGAGGCGACCCTCGGCCTTATAAGACTAAAGGGCAAGTACCGCCGACCTTAGCCTCGACCGTCTTACTACTCTTTATATCCCGTTCCCCCCTCGACACCCCTCGCCTTAGTTTCAGCGAGCGTCGGCTTTTTAAATATAATATCGCAGTTATACCTTATTCCATAGGGCGAGAAGAGAAATGTGATGCTCGGCTTTATACAAATATCTCAGATATACCCCTTGGGAGCGGGAGGGGAAAAATGTTACCCTCGGCTTTTTACAAATAACTCGCCTATACCACTCGGGTGTTTTAGGAAGACCGAGGCCATCGAGGCGACCCTCGGCCTTATAAGACTAAAGGGCAAGTACCGCCGACCTTAGCCTCGACCGTCTTACTACTCTTTATATCCCGTTCCCCCCTCGACGCCCCTCGCCTTAGTTTCAGCGAGCGTCGGCTTTTTAAATAAAATATCGCAGTTATACCTTATTCCATAGGGCGAGAAGAGAAATGTGATGCTCGGCTTTATACAAATATCTCAGATATACCCCTTGGGAGCGGGAGGGGAAAAATGTTACCCTCGGCTTTTTACAAATACCTCGCATATACCACTCGGGTGTTTTAGGAAGACCGAGGCCATCGAGGCGACCCTCGGCCTTATAAGACTAAAGGGCAAGTACCGCCGACCTTAGCCTCGACCGTCTTACTACTCTTTATATCCCGTTCCCCCCTCGACGCCCCTCGCCTAAGATGCGGCGAGCGTCGGCTTTTTAAATAAAATATCGCGGTTATACCTTATTCCATAGGGCGAGAAGAGAAATGTGATGCTCGGCTTTATACAAATATCTCGGATATACCCCTTGGGAGCGGGAGGGAAAAAATATTACCCTCGGCTTTTTACAAATAACTCGCATATACCACTCGGGTGTTTTAGGAAGACCGAGGCCATCGAGGCGACCCTCGGCCTTATAAGACTAAAGGGCAAGTACCGCCGACCTTAGCCTCGACCGTCTTACTACTCTTTATATCCCGTTCCCCCCTCGACGCCCCTCGCCTAAGATACGGCGAGCGTCGGCTTTTTAAATAATATATCGCAGTTATACCTTATTCCATAGGGCGAGAAGAGAAATGTGAAGCTCGGCTTTATACAAATATCTCAGATATACCCCTTGGGAGCGGGAGGGGAAAAATGTTACCCTCGGCTTTTTACAAATAACTCGCATATACCACTCGGGTGTTTTAGGAAGACCGAGGCCATCGAGGCGACCCTCGGCCTTATAAGACTAAAGGGCAAGTACCGCCGACCTTAGCCTCGACCGTCTTACTACTCTTTATATCCCGTTCCCCCCTCGACGCCCCTCGCCTTAGTTTCAGCGAGCGTCGGCTTTTTAAATATAATCTCGCAGTTATACCTTATTCCATAGGGCGAGAAGAGAAATGTGATGCTCGGCTTTATACAAATATCTCAGATATACCCCTTGGGAGCGGGAGGGGAAAAATGTTACCCTCGGCTTTTTACAAATAACTCGCATATACCACTCGGGTGTTTTAGGAAGACCGAGGCCATCGAGGCGACCCTCGGCCTTATAAGACTAAAGGGCAAGTACCGCCGACCTTAGCCTCGACCGTCTTACTACTCTTTATATCCCGTTCCCCCCTCGACGCCCCTCGCCTTAGTTTCAGCGAGCGTCGGCTTTTTAAATAAAATATCGCAGTTATACCTTATTCCATAGGGCGAGAAGAGAAATGTGATGCTCGGCTTTATACAAATATCTCAGATATACCCCTTGGGAGCGGGAGGGGAAAAATGTTACCCTCGGCTTTTTACAAATACCTCGCATATACCACTCGGGTGTTTTAGGAAGACCGAGGCCATCGAGGCGACCCTCGGCCTTATAAGACTAAAGGGCAAGTACCGCCGACCTTAGCCTCGACCGTCTTACTACTCTTTATATCACGTTCCCCCCTCGACACCCCTCGCCTAAGATGCGGCGAGCGTCGGATTTTTAAATATAATATCGCAGTTATACCTTATTCCATAGGGCGAGAAGAGAAATGTGATGCTCGGCTTTATACAAATATCTCAGATATACCCCTTGGGAGCGGGAGGGAAAAAATGTTACCCTCGGCTTTTTACAAATAACTCGCATATACCACTCGGGTGTTTTAGGAAGACCGAGGCCATCGAGGCGACCCTCGGCCTTATAAGACTAAAGGGCAAGTACCGCCGACCTTAGCCTCGACCGTCTTACTACTCTTTATATCCCGTTCCCCCCTCGACGCCCCTCGCCTAAGATGCGGTGAGCGTCGGCTTTTTAAATAAAATATCGCAGTTATACCTTATTCCATAGGGCGAGAAGAGAAATGTGATGCTCGGCTTTATACAAATATCTCAGATATACCCCTTGGGAGCGGGAGGGGAAAAATGTTACCCTCGGCTTTTTACAAATAACTCGCATATACCACTCGGGTGTTTTAGGAAGACCGAGGCCATCGAGGCGACCCTCGGCCTTATAAGACTAAAGGGCAAGTACCGCCGACCTTAGCCTCGACCGTCTTACTACTCTTTATATCCCGTTCCCCCCTCGACGCCCCTCGCCTAAGATGCGGCGAGCGTCGGCTTTTTAAATATAATCTCGCAGTTATACCTTATTCCATAGGGCGAGAAGAGAAATGTGATGCTCGGCTTTATACAAATATCTCAGATATACCCCTTGGGAGCGGGAGGGGAAAAATGTTACCCTCGGCTTTTTACAAATAACTCGCATATACCACTCGGGTGTTTTAGGAAGACCGAGGCCATCGAGGCGACCCTCGGCCTTATAAGACTAAAGGGCAAGTACCGCCGACCTTAGCCTCGACCGTCTTACTACTCTTTATATCCCGTTCCCCCCTCGACACCCCTCGCCTTAGTTTCAGCGAGCGTCGGCTTTTTAAATATAATATCGCAGTTATACCTTATTCCATAGGGCGAGAAGAGAAATGTGATGCTCGGCTTTATACAAATATCTCAGATATACCCCTTGGGAGCGGGAGGGGAAAAATGTTACCCTCGGCTTTTTACAAATAACTCGCCTATACCACTCGGGTGTTTTAGGAAGACCGAGGCCATCGAGGCGACCCTCGGCCTTATAAGACTAAAGGGCAAGTACCGCCGACCTTAGCCTCGACCGTCTTACTACTCTTTATATCCCGTTCCCCCCTCGACGCCCCTCGCCTTAGTTTCAGCGAGCGTCGGCTTTTTAAATAAAATATCGCAGTTATACCTTATTCCATAGGGCGAGAAGAGAAATGTGATGCTCGGCTTTATACAAATATCTCAGATATACCCCTTGGGAGCGGGAGGGGAAAAATGTTACCCTCGGCTTTTTACAAATACCTCGCATATACCACTCGGGTGTTTTAGGAAGACCGAGGCCATCGAGGCGACCCTCGGCCTTATAAGACTAAAGGGCAAGTACCGCCGACCTTAGCCTCGACCGTCTTACTACTCTTTATATCCCGTTCCCCCCTCGACGCCCCTCGCCTTAGTTTCAGCGAGCGTCGGCTTTTTAAATATAATATCGCAGTTATACCTTATTCCATAGGGCGAGAAGAGAAATGTGAAGCTCGGCTTTATACAAATATCTCAGATATACCCCTTGGGAGCGGGAGGGGAAAAATGTTACCCTCGGCTTTTTACAAATAACTCGCATATACCACTCGGGTGTTTTAGGAAGACCGAGGCCATCGAGGCGACCCTCGGCCTTATAAGACTAAAGGGCAAGTACCGCCGACCTTAGCCTCGACCGTCTTACTACTCTTTATATCCCGTTTCCCCCTCGACGCCCCTCGCCTTAGTTTCAGCGAGCGTCGGCTTTTTAAATATAATCTCGCAGTTATACCTTATTCCATAGGGCGAGAAGAGAAATGTGATGCTCGGCTTTATACAAATATCTCAGATATACCCCTTGGGAGCGGGAGGGGAAAAATGTTACCCTCGGCTTTTTACAAATAACTCGCATATACCACTCGGGTGTTTTAGGAAGACCGAGGCCATCGAGGCGACCCTCGGCCTTATAAGACTAAAGGGCAAGTACCGCCGACCTTAGCCTCGACCGTCTTACTACTCTTTATATCCCGTTCCCCCCTCGACGCCCCTCGCCTTAGTTTCAGCGAGCGTCGGCTTTTTAAATATAATATCGCAGTTATACCTTATTCCATAGGGCGAGAAGAGAAATGTGATGCTCGGCTTTATACAAATATCTCAGATATACCCCTTGGGAGCGGGAGGGGAAAAATGTTACCCTCGGCTTTTTACAAATAACTCGCATATACCACTCGGGTGTTAGAGGAAGACCGAGGCCATCGAGGCGACCCTCGGCCTTATAAGACTAAAGGGCAAGTACCGCCGACCTTAGCCTCGACCGTCTTACTACTCTTTATATCCCGTTCCCCCCTCGACGCCCCTCGCCTAAGATGCGGCGAGCGTCGGCTTTTTAAATAAAATATCGCAGTTATACCATATTCCATAGGGCGAGAAGAGAAATGTGATGCTCGGCTTTATACAAATATCTCAGATATACCCCTTGGGAGCGGGAGGGGAAAAATGTTACCCTCGGCTTTTTACAAATAACTCGCATATACCACTCGGGTGTTAGAGGAAGACCGAGGCAATCGAGGCGACCCTCGGCCTTATAAGACTAAAGGGCAAGTACCGCCGACCTTAGCCTCGACCGTCTTACTACTCTTTATATCCCGTTCCCCCCTCGACGCCCCTCGCCTAAGATACGGCGAGCGTCGGCTTTTTAAATAATATATCGCAGTTATACCTTATTCCATAGGGCGAGAAGAGAAATGTGATGCTCGCCTTTATACAAATATCTCAGATATACCCTTTGGGAGCGGGAGGGGAAAAATGTTACCCTCGGCTTTTTACAAATAACTCGCCTATACCACTCGGGTGTTTTAGGAAGACCGAGGCCATCGAGGCGACCCTCGGCCTTATAAGACTAAAGGGCAAGTACCGCCGACCTTAGCCTCGACCGTCTTACTACTCTTTATATCCCGTTCCCCCCTCGACACCCCTCGCCTAAGATGCGGCGAGCGTCGGATTTTTAAATATAATATCGCAGTTATACCTTATTTCATAGGGCGAGAAGAGAAATGTGAAGCTCGGCTTTATACAAATATCTCAGATATACCCCTTGGGAGCGGGAGGGGAAAAATGTTACCCTCGGCTTTTTACAAATAACTCGCATATACCACTCGGGTGTTTTAGGAAGACCGAGGCCATCGAGGCGACCCTCGGCCTTATAAGACTAAAGGGCAAGTACCGCCGACCTAAGCCTCGACCGTCTTACTACTCTTTATATCCCGTTCCCCCCTCGACGCCCCTCGCCTTAGTTTCAGCGAGCGTCGGCTTTTTAAATATAATATCGCAGTTATACCTTATTCCATAGGGCGAGAAGAGAAATGTGATGCTCGGCTTTATACAAATATCTCAGATATACCCCTTGGGAGCGGGAGGGGAAAAATGTTACCCTCGGCTTTTTACAAATAACTCGCCTATACCACTCGGGTGTTTTAGGAAGACCGAGGCCATCGAGGCGACCCTCGGCCTTATAAGACTAAAGGGCAAGTACCGCCGACCTTAGTCTCGACCGTCTTACTACTCTTTATATCCCGTTCCCCCCTCGACGCCCCTCGCCTTAGTTTTAGCGAGCGTCGGCTTTTTAAATAAAATATCGCAGTTATACCTTATTCCATAGGGCGAGAAGAGAAATGTGATGCTCGGCTTTATACAAATATCTCAGATATACCCCTTGGGAGCGGGAGGGGAAAAATGTTACCCTCGGCTTTTTACAAATACCTCGCATATACCACTCGGGTGTTTTAGGAAGACCGAGGCCATCGAGGCGACCCTCGGCCTTATAAGACTAAAGGACAAGTACCGCCGACCTTAGCCTCGACCGTCTTACTACTCTTTATATCCCGTTCCCCCCTCGACGCCCCTCGCCTAAGATGCGGCGAGCGTCGGCTTTTTAAATAAAATATCGCAGTTATACCTTATTCCATAGGGCGAGAAGAGAAATGTGATACTCGGCTTTATACAAATATCTCAGATATACCCCTTGGGAGCGGGAGGGAAAAAATGTTACCCTCGGCTTTTTACAAATAACTCGCATATACCACTCGGGTGTTTTAGGAAGACCGAGGCCATCGAGGCGACCCTCGGCCTTATAAGACTAAAGGGCAAGTACCGCCGACCTTAGCCTCGACCGTCTTACTACTCTTTATATCCCGTTCCCCCCTCGACGCCCCTCGCCTTAGATGCGGTGAGCGTCGGCTTTTTAAATAAAATATCGCAGTTATACCTTATTCCATAGGGCGAGAAGAGAAATGTGATGCTCGGCTTTATACAAATATCTCAGATATACCCCTTGGGAGCGGGAGGGGAAAAATGTTACCCTCGGCTTTTTACAAATAACTCGCATATACCACTCGGGTGTTTTAGGAAGACCGAGGCCATCGAGGCGACCCTCGGCCTTATAAGACTAAAGGGCAAGTACCGCCGACCTTAGCCTCGACCGTCTTACTACTCTTTATATCCCGTTCCCCCCTCGACGCCCCTCGCCTTAGTTTCAGCGAGCGTCGGCTTTTTAAATAAAATATCGCAGTTATACCTTATTCCATAGGGCGAGAAGAGAAATGTGATGCTCGGCTTTATACAAATATCTCAGATATACCCCTTGGGAGCGGGAGGGGAAAAATGTTACCCTCGGCTTTTTACAAATAACTCGCATATACCACTCGGGTGTTAGAGGAAGACCGAGGCCATCGAGGCGACCCTCGGCCTTATAAGACTAAAGGGCAAGTACCGCCGACCTTAGCCTCGACCGTCTTACTACTCTTTATATCCCGTTCCCCCCTCGACGCCCCTCGCCTAAGATGCGGCGAGCGTCGGCTTTTTAAATATAATATCGCAGTTATACCTTATTTCATAGGGCGAGAAGAGAAATGTGAAGCTCGGCTTTATACAAATATCTCAGATATACCCCTTGGGAGCGGGAGGGGAAAAATGTTACCCTCGGCTTTTTACAAATAACTCGCATATACCACTCGGGTGTTTTAGGAAGACCGAGGCCATCGAGGCGACCCTCGGCCTTATAAGACTAAAGGGCAAGTACCGCCGACCTTAGCCTCGACCGTCTTACTACTCTTTATATCCCGTTCCCCCCTCGACGCCCCTCGCCTAAGATGCGGCGAGCGTCGGCTTTTTAAATATAATATCGCAGTTATACCTTATTTCATAGGGCGAGAAGAGAAATGTGAAGCTCGGCTTTATACAAATATCTCAGATATACCCCTTGGGAGCGGGAGGGGAAAAATGTTACCCTCGGCTTTTTACAAATAACTCGCATATACCACTCGGGTGTTTTAGGAAGACCGAGGCCATCGAGGCGACCCTCGGCCTTATAAGACTAAAGGGCAAGTACCGCCGACCTTAGCCTCGACCGTCTTACTACTCTTTATATCCCGTTCCCCCCTCGACACCCCTCGCCTTAGTTTCAGCGAGCGTCGGCTTTTTAAATAAAATATCGCAGTTATACCTTATTCCATAGGGCGAGAAGAGAAATGTGATGCTCGGCTTTATACAAATATCTCAGATATACCCCTTGGGAGCGGGAGGGGAAAAATGTTACCCTCGGCTTTTTACAAATACCTCGCATATACCACTCGGGTGTTTTAGGAAGACCGAGGCCATCGAGGCGACCCTCGGCCTTATAAGACTAAAGGGCAAGTACCGCCGACCTTAGCCTCGACCGTCTTACTACTCTTTATATCCCGTTCCCCCCTCGACGCCCCTCGCCTTAGTTTCAGCGAGCGTCGGCTTTTTAAATATAATATCGCAGTTATACCTTATTCCATAGGGCGAGAAGAGAAATGTGAAGCTCGGCTTTATACAAATATCTCAGATATACCCCTTGGGAGCGGGAGGGGAAAAATGTTACCCTCGGCTTTTTACAAATAACTCGCATATACCACTCGGGTGTTTTAGGAAGACCGAGGCCATCGAGGCGACCCTCGGCCTTATAAGACTAAAGGGCAAGTACCGCCGACCTTAGCCTCGACCGTCTTACTACTCTTTATATCCCGTTTCCCCCTCGACGCCCCTCGCCTTAGTTTCAGCGAGCGTCGGCTTTTTAAATATAATCTCGCAGTTATACCTTATTCCATAGGGCGAGAAGAGAAATGTGATGCTCGGCTTTATACAAATATCTCAGATATACCCCTTGGGAGCGGGAGGGGAAAAATGTTACCCTCGGCTTTTTACAAATAACTCGCATATACCACTCGGGTGTTTTAGGAAGACCGAGGCCATCGAGGCGACCCTCGGCCTTATAAGACTAAAGGGCAAGTACCGCCGACCTTAGCCTCGACCGTCTTACTACTCTTTATATCCCGTTCCCCCCTCGACGCCCCTCGCCTAAGATGCGGCGAGCGTCGGCTTTTTAAATAAAATATCGCAGTTATACCTTATTCCATAGGGCGAGAAGAGAAATGTGATGCTCGGCTTTATACAAATATCTCAGATATACCCCTTGGGAGCGGGAGGGGAAAAATGTTACCCTCGGCTTTTTACAAATAACTCGCATATACCACTCGGGTGTTAGAGGAAGACCGAGGCCATCGAGGCGACCCTCGGCCTTATAAGACTAAAGGGCAAGTACCGCCGACCTTAGCCTCGACCGTCTTACTACTCTTTATATCCCGTTCCCCCCTCGACGCCCCTCGCCTAAGATGCGGCGAGCGTCGGCTTTTTAAATAAAATATCGCAGTTATACCTTATTCCATAGGGCGAGAAGAGAAATGTGATGCTCGGCTTTATACAAATATCTCAGATATACCCCTTGGGAGCGGGAGGGGAAAAATGTTACCCTCGGCTTTTTACAAATAACTCGCATATACCACTCGGGTGTTAGAGGAAGACCGAGGCCATCGAGGCGACCCTCGGCCTTATAAGACTAAAGGGCAAGTACCGCCGACCTTAGCCTCGACCGTCTTACTACTCTTTATATCCCGTTCCCCCCTCGACGCCCCTCGCCTAAGATACGGCGAGCGTCGGCTTTTTAAATAATATATCGCAGTTATACCTTATTCCATAGGGCGAGAAGAGAAATGTGATGCTCGCCTTTATACAAATATCTCAGATATACCCTTTGGGAGCGGGAGGGGAAAAATGTTACCCTCGGCTTTTTACAAATAACTCGCCTATACCACTCGGGTGTTTTAGGAAGACCGAGGCCATCGAGGCGACCCTCGGCCTTATAAGACTAAAGGGCAAGTACCGCCGACCTTAGCCTCGACCGTCTTACTACTCTTTATATCCCGTTCCCCCCTCGACACCCCTCGCCTAAGATGCGGCGAGCGTCGGATTTTTAAATATAATATCGCAGTTATACCTTATTTCATAGGGCGAGAAGAGAAATGTGAAGCTCGGCTTTATACAAATATCTCAGATATACCCCTTGGGAGCGGGAGGGGAAAAATGTTACCCTCGGCTTTTTACAAATAACTCGCATATACCACTCGGGTGTTTTAGGAAGACCGAGGCCATCGAGGCGACCCTCGGCCTTATAAGACTAAAGGGCAAGTACCGCCGACCTTAGCCTCGACCGTCTTACTACTCTTTATATCCCGTTCCCCCCTCGACGCCCCTCGCCTAAGATGCGGTGAGCGTCGGCTTTTTAAATAAAATATCGCAGTTATACCTTATTCCATAGGGCGAGAAGAGAAATGTGATGCTCGGCTTTATACAAATATCTCAGATATACCCCTTGGGAGCGAGAGGGGAAAAATGTTACCCTCGGCTTTTTACAAATAACTCGCATATACCACTCGGGTGTTTTAGGAAGACCGAGGCCATCGAGGCGACCCTCGGCCTTATAAGACTAAAGGGCAAGTACCGCCGACCTTAGCCTCGACCGTCTTACTACTCTTTATATCCCGTTCCCCCCTCGACGCCCCTCGCCTTAGTTTCAGCGAGCGTCGGCTTTTTAAATAAAATATCGCAGTTATACCTTATTCCATAGGGCGAGAAGAGAAATGTGATGCTCGGCTTTATACAAATATCTCAGATATACCCCTTGGGAGCGGGAGGGGAAAAATGTTACCCTCGGCTTTTTACAAATAACTCGCATATACCACTCGGGTGTTTTAGGAAGACCGAGGCCATCGAGGCGACCCTCGGCCTTATAAGACTAAAGGGCAAGTACCGCCGACCTTAGCCTCGACCGTCTTACTACTCTTTATATCCCGTTCCCCCCTCGACGCCCCTCGCCTTAGTTTCAGCGAGCGTCGGCTTTTTAAATATAATCTCGCAGTTATACCTTATTCCATAGGGCGAGAAGAGAAATGTGATGCTCGGCTTTATACAAATATCTCAGATATACCCCTTGGGAGCGGGAGGGGAAAAATGTTACCCTCGGCTTTTTACAAATAACTCGCATATACCACTCGGGTGTTTTAGGAAGACCGAGGCCATCGAGGCGACCCTCGGCCTTATAAGACTAAAGGGCAAGTACCGCCGACCTTAGCCTCGACCGTCTTACTACTCTTTATATCCCGTTCCCCCCTCGACGCCCCTCGCCTAAGATGCGGCGAGCGTCGGCTTTTTAAATAAAATATCGCAGTTATACCTTATTCCATAGGGCAAGAAGAGAAATGTGATGCTCGGCTTTATACAAATATCTCAGATATACCCCTTGGGAGCGGGAGGGGAAAAATGTTACCCTCGGCTTTTTACAAATAACTCGCATATACCACTCGGGTGTTTTAGGAAGACCGAGGCCATCGAGGCGACCCTCGGCCTTATAAGACTAAAGGGCAAGTACCGCCGACCTTAGCCTCGACCGTCTTACTACTCTTTATATCCCGTTCCCCCCTCGACGCCCCTCGCCTAAGATGCGGCGAGCGTCGGCTTTTTAAATAAAATATCGCAGTTATACCTTATTCCATAGGGCGAGAAGAGAAATGTGATGCTCGGCTTTATACAAATATCTCAGATATACCCCTTGGGAGCGGGAGGGGAAAAATGTTACCCTCGGCTTTTTACAAATAACTCGCATATACCACTCGGGTGTTAGAGGAAGACCGAGGCCATCGAGGCGACCCTCGGCCTTATAAGACTAAAGGGCAAGTACCGCCGACCTTAGCCTCGACCGTCTTACTACTCTTTATATCCCGTTCCCCCCTCGACGCCCCTCGCCTAAGATACGGCGAGCGTCGGCTTTTTAAATAATATATCGCAGTTATACCTTATTCCATAGGGCGAGAAGAGAAATGTGAAGCTCGGCTTTATACAAATATCTCAGATATACCCCTTGGGAGCGGGAGGGGAAAAATGTTACCCTCGGCTTTTTACAAATAACTCGCATATACCACTCGGGTGTTTTAGGAAGACCGAGGCCATCGAGGCGACCCTCGGCCTTATAAGACTAAAGGGCAAGTACCGCCGACCTTAGCCTCGACCGTCTTACTACTCTTTATATCCCGTTCCCCCCTCGACGCCCCTCGCCTAAGATGCGGTGAGCGTCGGCTTTTTAAATAAAATATCGCAGTTATACCTTATTCCATAGGGCGAGAAGAGAAATGTGATGCTCGGCTTTATACAAATATCTCAGATATACCCCTTGGGAGCGAGAGGGGAAAAATGTTACCCTCGGCTTTTTACAAATAACTCGCATATACCACTCGGGTGTTTTAGGAAGACCGAGGCCATCGAGGCGACCCTCGGCCTTATAAGACTAAAGGGCAAGTACCGCCGACCTTAGCCTCGACCGTCTTACTACTCTTTATATCCCGTTCCCCCCTCGACGCCCCTCGCCTTAGTTTCAGCGAGCGTCGGCTTTTTAAATAAAATATCGCAGTTATACCTTATTCCATAGGGCGAGAAGAGAAATGTGATGCTCGGCTTTATACAAATATCTCAGATATACCCCTTGGGAGCGGGAGGGGAAAAATGTTACCCTCGGCTTTTTACAAATAACTCGCATATACCACTCGGGTGTTTTAGGAAGACCGAGGCCATCGAGGCGACCCTCGGCCTTATAAGACTAAAGGGCAAGTACCGCCGACCTTAGCCTCGACCGTCTTACTACTCTTTATATCCCGTTCCCCCCTCGACGCCCCTCGCCTTAGTTTCAGCGAGCGTCGGCTTTTTAAATATAATCTCGCAGTTATACCTTATTCCATAGGGCGAGAAGAGAAATGTGATGCTCGGCTTTATACAAATATCTCAGATATACCCCTTGGGAGCGGGAGGGGAAAAATGTTACCCTCGGCTTTTTACAAATAACTCGCATATACCACTCGGGTGTTTTAGGAAGACCGAGGCCATCGAGGCGACCCTCGGCCTTATAAGACTAAAGGGCAAGTACCGCCGACCTTAGCCTCGACCGTCTTACTACTCTTTATATCCCGTTCCCCCCTCGACGCCCCTCGCCTAAGATGCGGCGAGCGTCGGCTTTTTAAATAAAATATCGCAGTTATACCTTATTCCATAGGGCAAGAAGAGAAATGTGATGCTCGGCTTTATACAAATATCTCAGATATACCCCTTGGGAGCGGGAGGGGAAAAATGTTACCCTCGGCTTTTTACAAATAACTCGCATATACCACTCGGGTGTTTTAGGAAGACCGAGGCCATCGAGGCGACCCTCGGCCTTATAAGACTAAAGGGCAAGTACCGCCGACCTTAGCCTCGACCGTCTTACTACTCTTTATATCCCGTTCCCCCCTCGACGCCCCTCGCCTAAGATGCGGCGAGCGTCGGCTTTTTAAATAAAATATCGCAGTTATACCTTATTCCATAGGGCGAGAAGAGAAATGTGATGCTCGGCTTTATACAAATATCTCAGATATACCCCTTGGGAGCGGGAGGGGAAAAATGTTACCCTCGGCTTTTTACAAATAACTCGCATATACCACTCGGGTGTTAGAGGAAGACCGAGGCCATCGAGGCGACCCTCGGCCTTATAAGACTAAAGGGCAAGTACCGCCGACCTTAGCCTCGACCGTCTTACTACTCTTTATATCCCGTTCCCCCCTCGACGCCCCTCGCCTTAGTTTCAGCGAGCGTCGGCTTTTTAAATAAAATATCGCAGTTATACCTTATTCCATAGGGCGAGAAGAGAAATGTGATGCTCGGCTTTATACAAATATCTCAGATATACCCCTTGGGAGCGGGAGGGGAAAAATGTTACCCTCGGCTTTTTACAAATAACTCGCATATACCACTCGGGTGTTAGAGGAAGACCGAGGCCATCGAGGCGACCCTCGGCCTTATAAGACTAAAGGGCAAGTACCGCCGACCTTAGCCTCGACCGTCTTACTACTCTTTATATCCCGTTCCCCCCTCGACGCCCCTCGCCTAAGATGCGGTGAGCGTCGGCTTTTTAAATAAAATATCGCAGTTATACCTTATTCCATAGGGCGAGAAGAGAAATGTGATGCTCGGCTTTATACAAATATCTCAGATATACCCCTTGGGAGCGGGAGGGGAAAAATGTTACCCTCGGCTTTTTACAAATAACTCGCATATACCACTCGGGTGTTTTAGGAAGACCGAGGCCATCGAGGCGACCCTCGGCCTTATAAGACTAAAGGGCAAGTACCGCCGACCTTAGCCTCGACCGTCTTACTACTCTTTATATCCCGTTCCCCCCTCGACGCCCCTCGCCTAAGATGCGGCGAGCGTCGGCTTTTTAAATATAATCTCGCAGTTATACCTTATTCCATAGGGCGAGAAGAGAAATGTGATGCTCGGCTTTATACAAATATCTCAGATATACCCCTTGGGAGCGGGAGGGGAAAAATGTTACCCTCGGCTTTTTACAAATAACTCGCATATACCACTCGGGTGTTTTAGGAAGACCGAGGCCATCGAGGCGACCCTCGGCCTTATAAGACTAAAGGGCAAGTACCGCCGACCTTAGCCTCGACCGTCTTACTACTCTTTATATCCCGTTCCCCCCTCGACACCCCTCGCCTTAGTTTCAGCGAGCGTCGGCTTTTTAAATATAATATCGCAGTTATACCTTATTCCATAGGGCGAGAAGAGAAATGTGATGCTCGGCTTTATACAAATATCTCAGATATACCCCTTGGGAGCGGGAGGGGAAAAATGTTACCCTCGGCTTTTTACAAATAACTCGCCTATACCACTCGGGTGTTTTAGGAAGACCGAGGCCATCGAGGCGACCCTCGGCCTTATAAGACTAAAGGGCAAGTACCGCCGACCTTAGCCTCGACCGTCTTACTACTCTTTATATCCCGTTCCCCCCTCGACGCCCCTCGCCTTAGTTTCAGCGAGCGTCGGCTTTTTAAATAAAATATCGCAGTTATACCTTATTCCATAGGGCGAGAAGAGAAATGTGATGCTCGGCTTTATACAAATATCTCAGATATACCCCTTGGGAGCGGGAGGGGAAAAATGTTACCCTCGGCTTTTTACAAATACCTCGCATATACCACTCGGGTGTTTTAGGAAGACCGAGGCCATCGAGGCGACCCTCGGCCTTATAAGACTAAAGGGCAAGTACCGCCGACCTTAGCCTCGACCGTCTTACTACTCTTTATATCCCGTTCCCCCCTCGACGCCCCTCGCCTAAGATGCGGCGAGCGTCGGCTTTTTAAATAAAATATCGCAGTTATACCTTATTCCATAGGGCGAGAAGAGAAATGTGATGCTCGGCTTTATACAAATATCTCGGATATACCCCTTGGGAGCGGGAGGGAAAAAATATTACCCTCGGCTTTTTACAAATAACTCGCATATACCACTCGGGTGTTTTAGGAAGACCGAGGCCATCGAGGCGACCCTCGGCCTTATAAGACTAAAGGGCAAGTACCGCCGACCTTAGCCTCGACCGTCTTACTACTCTTTATATCCCGTTCCCCCCTCGACGCCCCTCGCCTAAGATACAGCGAGCGTCGGCTTTTTAAATAAAATATCGCAGTTATACCTTATTCCATAGGGCGAGAAGAGAAATGTGATGCTCGGCTTTATACAAATATCTCAGATATACCCCTTGGGAGCGGGAGGGGAAAAATGTTACCCTCGGCTTTTTACAAATAACTCGCATATACCACTCGGGTGTTTTAGGAAGACCGAGGTCATCGAGGCGACCCTCGGCCTTATAAGACTAAAGGGCAAGTACCGCCGACCTTAGCCTCGACCGTCTTACTACTCTTTATATCCCGTTCCCCCCTCGACGCCCCTCGCCTAAGATACGGCGAGCGTCGGCTTTTTAAATAATATATCGCAGTTATACCTTATTCCATAGGGCAAGAAGAGAAATGTGAAGCTCGGCTTTATACAAATATCTCAGATATACCCCTTGGGAGCGGGAGGGGAAAAATGTTACCCTCGGCTTTTTACAAATAACTCGCATATACCACTCGGGTGTTTTAGGAAGACCGAGGCCATCGAGGCGACCCTCGGCCTTATAAGACTAAAGGGCAAGTACCGCCGACCTTAGCCTCGACCGTCTTACTACTCTTTATATCCCGTTCCCCCCTCGACGCCCCTCGCCTTAGTTTCAGCGAGCGTCGGCTTTTTAAATATAATATCGCAGTTATACCTTATTCCATAGGGCGAGAAGAGAAATGTGATGCTCGGCTTTATACAAATATCTCAGATATACCCCTTGGGAGCGGGAGGGGAAAAATGTTACCCTCGGCTTTTTACAAATAACTCGCCTATACCACTCGGGTGTTTTAGGAAGACCGAGGCCATCGAGGCGACCCTTGGCCTTATAAGACTAAAGGGCAAGTACCGCCGACCTTAGCCTCGACCGTCTTACTACTCTTTATATCCCGTTCCCCCCTCGACGCCCCTCGCCTTAGTTTCAGCGAGCGTCGGCTTTTTAAATAAAATATCGCAGTTATACCTTATTCCATAGGGCGAGAAGAGAAATGTGATGCTCGGCTTTATACAAATATCTCAGATATACCCCTTGGGAGCGGGAGGGGAAAAATGTTACCCTCGGCTTTTTACAAATACCTCGCATATACCACTCGGGTGTTTTAGGAAGACCGAGGCCATCGAGGCGACCCTCGGCCTTATAGGACAAAAGGGCAAGTACCGCCGACCTTAGCCTCGACCGTCTTACTACTCTTTATATCCCGTTCCCCCCTCGACGCCCCTCGCCTAAGATGCGGCGAGCGTCGGCTTTTTAAATATAATATCGCAGTTATACCTTATTCCATAGGGCGAGAAGAGAAATGTGATGCTCGGCTTTATACAAATATCTCAGATATTCCCCTTGGGAGCGGGAGGGGTAAAATGTTACCCTCGGCATTTTACAAATAACTCGCATATACCACTCGGGTGTTTTAGGAAGACCGAGGCCATCGAGGCGACCCTCGGCCTTATAGGACAAAAGGGCAAGTACCGCCGACCTTAGCCTCGACCGTCTTACTACTCTTTATATCCCGTTCCCCCCTCGACGCCCCTCGCCTAAGATGCGGCGAGCGTCGGCTTTTTAAATAATATATCGCAGTTATACCTTACTCCATAGGGCGAGAAGAGAAATGTGATGCTCGGCTTTATACAAATATCTCAGATATACCCCTTGGGAGCGGGAGGGGAAAAATGTTACCCTCGGCTTTTTACAAATAACTCGCATATACCACTCGGGTGTTTTAGGAAGACCGAGGCCATCGAGGCGACCCTCGGCCTTATAAGACTAAAGGGCAAGTACCGCCGACCTTAGCCTCGACCGTCTTACTACTCTTTATATCCCGTTCCCCCCTCGACGCCCCTCGCCTAAGATGCGGCGAGCGTCGGCTTTTTAAATAATATATCGCAGTTATACCTTATTCCATAGGGCGAGAAGAGAAATGTGATGCTCGGCTTTATACAAATATCTCAGATATACCCCTTGGGAGAGGGAGGGGAAAAATGTTACCCTCGGCTTTTTAAAAATAACTCGCATATACAACTCGGGTGTTTTAGGAAGACCGAGGCCATCGAGGCGACCCTCGGCCTTATAAGACTAAAGGGCAAGTACCGCCGACATTAGCCTCGACCGTCTTACTACTCTTTATATCCCGTTCCCCCCTCGACGCCCCTCGCCTTAGTTTCAGCGAGCGTCGGCTTTTTAAATATAATATCGCAGTTATACCTTATTCCATAGGGCGAGAAGAGAAATGTGATGCTCGGCTTTATACAAATATCTCAGATATACCCCTTAGGAGCGGGAGGGGAAAAATGTTACCCTCGGCTTTTTACAAATAACTCGCATATACCACTCGGGTGTTTTAGGAAGACCGAGGCCATCGAGACGACCCTCGGCCTTATAAGACTAAAGGGCAAGTACCGCCGACCTTAGCCTCGACCGTCTTACTACTCTTTATATCCCGTTCCCCCCTCGACGCCCCTCGCCTAAGATGCGGCGAGCGTCGGCTTTTTAAATAATATATCGCAGTTATACCTTATTCCATAGGGCGAGAAGAGAAATGTGATGCTCGGCTTTATACAAATATCTCAGATATACCTCTTGGGAGCGGGAGGGGAAAAATGTTACCCTCGGCTTTTTACAAATAACTCGCATATACCACTCGGGTGTTTTAGGAAGACCGAGGCCATCGAGGCGACCCTCGGCCTTATAAGACTAAAGGGCAAGTACCGCCGACCTTAGCCTCGACCGTCTTACTACTCTTTATATCCCGTTCCCCCCTCGACGCCCCTCGCCTTAGTTTCAGCGAGCGTCGGCTTTTTAAAATATAATATCGCAGTTATACCTTATTCCATAGGGCGAGAAGAGAAATGTGATGCTCGGCTTTATACAAATATCTCAGATATACCTCTTGGGAGCGGGAGGGGAAAAATGTTACCCTCGGCTTTTTACAAATAACTCGCATATACCACTCGGGTGTTTTAGGAAGACCGAGGCCATCGAGGCGACCCTCGGCCTTATAAGACTAAAGGGCAAGTACCGCCGACCTTAGCCTCGACCGTCTTACTACTCTTTATATCCCGTTCCCCCCTCGACGCCCCTCGCCTTAGTTTCAGCGAGCGTCGGCTTTTTAAAATATAATATCGCAGTTATACCTTATTCCATAGGGCGAGAAGAGAAATGTGATGCTCGGCTTTATACAAATATCTCAGATATACCTCTTGGGAGCGGGAGGGGAAAAATGTTACCCTCGGCTTTTTACAAATAACTCGCATATACCACTCGGGTGTTTTAGGAAGACCGAGGCCATCGAGGCGACCCTCGGCCTTATAAGACTAAAGGGCAAGTACCGCCGACCTTAGCCTCGACCGTCTTACTACTCTTTATATCCCGTTCCCCCCTCGACGCCCCTCGCCTAAGATGCAGCGAGCGTCGGCTTTTTAAATATAATATCGCAGTTATACCTTATTTCATTGGGCGAGAAGAGAAATGTGATGCTCGGCTTTATACAAATATCTCAGATATACCCCTTGGGAGCGGCAGGGGAAAAATGTTACCCTCGGCTTTTTACAAATAACTCGCATATACCACTCGGGTGTTTTAGGGAGACCGAGGCCATCGAGGCGACCCTCGGCCTTATAAGACTAAAGGGCAAGTACGGCCGACCTTAGCCTCGACCGTCTTACTACTCTTTATATCCCGTTCCCCCCTCGACACCCCTCGCCTAAGATGCAGCGAGCGTCGGCTTTTTAAATATAATATCGCAGTTATACCTTATTCCATAGGGCGAGAAGAGAAATGTGATGCTCGGCTTTATACAAATATCTCAGATATACCCCTTGGGAGCGGCAGGGGAAAAATGTTACCCTCGGCTTTTTACAAATAACTCGCATATACCACTCGGGTGTTTTAGGAAGACCGAGGCCATCGAGGCGACCCTCGGCCTTATAAGACTAAAGGGCAAGTACCGCCGACCTTAGCCTCGACCGTCTTACTACTCTTTATATCCCGTTCCCCCCTCGACGCCCCTCGCCTAAGATGCAGCGAGCGTCGGCTTTTTAAATATAATATCGCAGTTATACCTTATTTCATAGGGCGAGAAGAGAAATGTGATGCTCGGCTTTATACAAATATCTCAGATATACCCCTTGGGAGCGGCAGGGGAAAAATGTTACCCTCGGCTTTTTACAAATAACTCGCATATACCACTCGGGTGTTTTAGGGAGACCGAGGCCATCGAGGCGACCCTCGGCCTTATAAGACTAAAGGGCAAGTACGGCCGACCTTAGCCTCGACCGTCTTACTACTCTTTATATCCCGTTCCCCCCTCGACACCCCTCGCCTAAGATGCAGCGAGCGTCGGCTTTTTAAATATAATATCGCAGTTATACCTTATTCCATAGGGCGAGAAGAGAAATGTGATGCTCGGCTTTATACAAATATCTCAGATATACCCCTTGGGAGCGGCAGGGGAAAAATGTTACCCTCGGCTTTTTACAAATAACTCGCATATACCACTCGGGTGTTTTAGGAAGACCGAGGCCATCGAGGCGACCCTCGGCCTTATAAGACTAAAGGGCAAGTACCGCCGACCTTAGCCTCGACCGTCTTACTACTCTTTATATCCCGCTCCCCCCTCGACACCCCTCGCCTAAGATGCAGCGAGCGTCGGCTTTTTAAATATAATATCGCAGTTATACCTTATTCCATAGGGCGAGAAGAGAAATGTGATGCTCGGCTTTATACAAATATCTCAGATATACCCCTTGGGAGCGGGAGGGGAAAAATGTTACCCTCGGCTTTTTCCAAATAACTCGCATATACCACTCGGGCGTTTTAGGAAGACCGAGGCCATCGAGGCGACCCTCGGCCTTATAAGACTAAAGGGCAAGTACCGCCGACCTTAGCCTCGACCGTCTTACTACTCTTTATATCCCGTTCCCCCCTCGACGCCCCTCGCCTTAGTTTCAGCGAGCGTCGGCTTTTTAAATATAATATCGCAGTTATACCTTATTCCATAGGGCGAGAAGAGAAATGTGATGCTCGGCTTTATACAAATATCTCAGATATACCCCTTGGGAGCGGGAGGGAAAAAATGTTACCCTCGGCTTTTTACAAATAACTCGCATATACCACTCGGGTGTTTTAGGAAGACCGAGGCCATCGAGGCGACCCTCGGCCTTATAAGACAAAAGGGCAAGTACCGCCGACCTTAGCCTCGATCGTCTTACTACTCTTTATATCCCGTTCCCCCCTCGACGCCCCTCGCCTAAGATGCGGCGAGCGTCGGCTTTTTAAATAATATATCGCAGTTATACCTTATTCCATAGGGCGAGAAGAGAAATGTGATGCTCGGCTTTATACAAATATCTCAGATATACCCCTTGGGAGCGGGAGGGGAAAAATGTTACCCTCGGCTTTTTACAAATAACTCGCATATACCACTCGGGTGTTTTAGGAAGACCGAGGCCATCGAGGCGACCCTCGGCCTTATAGGACAAAAGGGCAAGTACCGCCGACCTTAGCCTCGACCGTCTTACTACTCTTTATATCCCGTTCCCCCCTCGACGCCCCTCGCCTAAGATGCGGCGAGCGTCGGCTTTTTAAATAATATATCGCAGTTATACCTTATTCCATAGGGCGAGAAGAGAAATGTGATGCTCGGCTTTATACAAATATCTCAGATATACCCCTTGGGAGCGGGAGGGGAAAAATGTTACCCTCGGCTTTTTACAAATAACTCGCATATACCACTCGGGTGTTTTAGGAAGACCGAGGCCATCGAGGCGACCCTCGGCCTTATAAGACTAAAGGGCAAGTACGGCCGACCTTAGCCTCGACCGTCTTACTACTCTTTATATCCCGTTCCCCCCTCGACACCCCTCGCCTAAGATGCAGCGAGCGTCGGCTTTTTAAATATAATATCGCAGTTATACCTTATTCCATAGGGCGAGAAGAGAAATGTGATGCTCGGCTTTATACAAATATCTCAGATATACCCCTTGGGAGCGGCAGGGGAAAAATGTTACCCTCGGCTTTTTACAAATAACTCGCATATACCACTCGGGTGTTTTAGGAAGACCGAGGCCATCGAGGCGACCCTCGGCCTTATAAGACTAAAGGGCAAGTACCGCCGACCTTAGCCTCGACCGTCTTACTACTCTTTATATCCCGTTCCCCCCTCGACGCCCCTCGCCTAAGATGCAGCGAGCGTCGGCTTTTTAAATATAATATCGCAGTTATACCTTATTTCATAGGGCGAGAAGAGAAATGTGATGCTCGGCTTTATACAAATATCTCAGATATACCCCTTGGGAGCGGCAGGGGAAAAATGTTACCCTCGGCTTTTTACAAATAACTCGCATATACCACTCGGGTGTTTTAGGGAGACCGAGGCCATCGAGGCGACCCTCGTCCTTATAAGACTAAAGGGCAAGTACGGCCGACCTTAGCCTCGACCGTCTTACTACTCTTTATATCCCGTTCCACCCTCGACACCCCTCGCCTAAGATGCAGCGAGCGTCGGCTTTTTAAATATAATATCGCAGTTATACCTTATTCCATAGGGCGAGAAGAGAAATGTGATGCTCGGCTTTATACAAATATCTCAGATATACCCCTTGGGAGCGGCAGGGGAAAAATGTTACCCTCGGCTTTTTCCAAATAACTCGCATATACCACTCGGGCGTTTTAGGAAGACCGAGGCCATCGAGGCGACCCTCGGCCTTATAAGACTAAAGGGCAAGTACCGCCGACCTTAGCCTCGACCGTCTTACTACTCTTTATATCCCGTTCCCCCCTCGACGCCCCTCGCCTTAGTTTCAGCGAGCGTCGGCTTTTTAAATATAATATCGCAGTTATACCTTATTCCATAGGGCGAGAAGAGAAATGTGATGCTCGGCTTTATACAAATATCTCAGATATACCCCTTGGGAGCGGGAGGGGAAAAATGTTACCCTCGGCTTTTTACAAATAACTCGCATATACCACTCGGGTGTTTTAGGAAGACCGAGGCCATCGAGGCGACCCTCGGCCTTATAAGACTAAAGGGCAAGTACCGCCGACCTTAGCCTCGACCGTCTTACTACTCTTTATATCCCGTTCCCCCCTCGACGCCCCTCGCCTAAGATGCGGCGAGCGTCGGCTTTTTAAATAAAATATCGCAGTTATACCTTATTCCATAGGGCGAGAAGAGAAATGTGATGCTCGGCTTTATACAAATATCTCAGATATACCCCTTGGGAGCGGGAGGGGAAAAATTTTACCCTCGGCTTTTTACAAATAACTCGCATATACCACCCGGGTGTTTTAGGAAGACCGAGGCCATCGAGACGACCCTCGGCCTTATAAGACTAAAGGGCAAGTACCGCCGACCTTAGCCTCGACCGTCTTACTACTCTTTATATCCCGTTCCCCCCTCGACGCCCCTCGCCTAAGATGCGGCGAGCGTCGGCTTTTTAAATAAAATATCGCAGTTATACCTTATTCCATAGGGCGAGAAGAGAAATGTGATGCTCGGCTTTATACAAATATCTCAGATATACCCCTTGGGAGCGGGAGGGGAAAAATGTTACCCTCGGCTTTTTACAAATAACTCGCATATACCACTCGGGCGTTTTAGGAAGACCGAGGCCATCGAGGCGACCCTCGGCCTTATAAGACTAAAGGGCAAGTACCGCCGACCTTAGCCTCGACCGTCTTACTACTCTTTATATCCCGTTCCCCCCTCGACGCCCCTCGCCTTAGTTTCAGCGAGCGTCGGCTTTTTAAATATAATATCGCAGTTATACCTTATTCCATAGGGCGAGAAGAGAAATGTGATGCTCGGCTTTATACAAATATCTCAGATATACCCCTTGGGAGCGGGAGGGGAAAAATGTTACCCTCGGCTTTTTACAAATAACTCGCATATACCACTCGGGTGTTTTAGGAAGACCGAGGCCATCGAGACGACCCTCGGCCTTATAAGACTAAAGGGCAAGTACCGCCGACCTTAGCCTCGACCGTCTTACTACTCTTTATATCCCCTTCCCCCCTCGACGCCCCTCGCCTAAGATGCGGCGAGCGTCGGCTTTTTAAATAAAATATCGCAGTTATACCTTATTCCATAGGGCGAGAAGAGAAATGTGATGCTCGGCTTTATACAAATATCTCAGATATACCCCTTGGGAGCGGGAGGGGAAAAATGTTACCCTCGGCTTTTTACAAATAACTCGCATATACCACTCGGGCGTTTTAGGAAGACCGAGGCCATCGAGGCGACCCTCGGCCTTATAAGACTAAAGGGCAAGTACCGCCGACCTTAGCCTCGACCGTCTTACTACTCTTTATGTCCCGTTCCCCCCTCGACGCCCCTCGCCTTAGTTTCAGCGAGCGTCGGCTTTTTAAATATAATATCGCAGTTATACCTTATTCCATAGGGCGAGAAGAGAAATGTGATGCTCGGCTTTATACAAATATCTCAGATATACCCCTTGGGAGCGGGAGGGAAAAAATGTTACCCTCGGCTTTTTACAAATAACTCGCATATACCACTCGGGTGTTTTAGGAAGACCGAGGCCATCGAGGCGACCCTCGGCCTTATAAGACAAAAGGGCAAGTACCGCCGACTTTAGCCTCGACCGTCTTACTACTCTTTATATCCCGTTCCCCCCTCGACGCCCCTCGCCTAAGATGCGGCGAGCGTCGGCTTTTTAAATATAATATCGCAGTTATACCTTATTCCATAGGGCGAGAAGAGAAATGTGATGCTCGGCTTTATACAAATATCTCAGATATACCCCTTGGGAGCGGGAGGGGAAAAATGTTACCCTCGGCTTTTTACAAATAACTCGCATACACCACTCGGGTGTTTTAGGAAGACCGAGGCCATCGAGGCGACCCTCGGCCTTATAAGACTAAAGGGCAAGTACCGCCGACCTTAGCCTCGACCGTCTTACTACTCTTTATATCCCGTTCCCCCCTCGACGCCCCTCCCCTTAGTTTCAGCGAGCGTCGGCTTTTTAAATATAATATCGCAGTTATACCTTATTCCATAGGGCGAGAAGAGAAATGTGATGCTCGGCTTTATACAAATATCTCAGATATACCCCTTGGGAGCGGGAGGGGAAAAATGTTACCCTCGGCTTTTTACAAATAACTCGCATATACCACTCGGGTGTTTTAGGAAGACCGAGGCCATCGAGGCGACCCTCGGCCTTATAAGACTAAAGGGCAAGTACCGCCGACCTTAGCCTCGACCGTCTTACTACTCTTTATATCCCGTTCCCCCCTCGACGCCCCTCGCCTTAGTTTCAGCGAGCGTCGGCTTTTTAAATATAATATCGCAGTTATACCTTATTCCATAGGGCGAGAAGAGAAATGTGATGCTCGGCTTTATACAAATATCTCAGATATACCCCTTGGGAGCGGGAGGGGAAAAATGTTACCCTCGGCTTTTTACAAATAACTCGCATATACCACTCGGGTGTTTTAGGAAGACCGAGGCCATCGAGACGACCCTCGGCCTTATAAGACTAAAGGGCAAGTACCGCCGACCTTAGCCTCGACCGTCTTACTACTCTTTATATCCCGTTCCCCCTTCGACGCCCCTCGCCTAAGATGCGGCGAGCGTCTGCTTTTTAAATAAAATATCGCAGTTATACCTTATTCCATAGGGCGAGAAGAGAAATGTGATGCTCAGCTTTATACAAATATCTCAGATATACCCCTTGGGAGCGGGAGGGGAAAAATTTTACCCTCGGCTTTTTACAAATAACTCGCATATACCACTCGGGTGTTTTAGGAAGACCGAGGCCATCGAGACGACCCTCGGCCTTATAAGACTAAAGGGCAAGTACCGCCGACCTTAGCCTCCACCGTCTTACTACTCTTTATATCCCGTTCCCCCCTCGACGCCCCTCGCCTAAGATGCGGCGAGCGTCGGCTTTTTAAATAAAATATCGCAGTTATACCTTATTCCATAGGGCGAGAAGAGAAATGTGATGCTCGGCTTTATACAAATATCTCAGATATACCCCTTGGGAGCGGGAGGGGAAAAATGTTACCCTCGGCTTTTTACAAATAACTCGCATATACCACTCGGGCGTTTTAGGAAGACCGAGGCCATCGAGGCGACCCTCGGCCTTATAAGACTAAAGGGCAAGTACCGCCGACCTTAGCCTCGACCGTCTTACTACTCTTTATATCCCGTTCCCCCCTCGACGCCCCTCGCCTTAGTTTCAGCGAGCGTCGGCTTTTTAAATATAATATCGCAGTTATACCTTATTCCATAGGGCGAGAAGAGAAATGTGATGCTCGGCTTTATACAAATATCTCAGATATACCCCTTGGGAGCGGGAGGGGAAAAATGTTACCCTCGGCTTTTTACAAATAACTCGCATATACCACTCGGGTGTTTTAGGAAGACCGAGGCCATCGAGGCGACCCTCGGCCTTATAAGACTAAAGGGCAAGTACCGCCGACCTTAGCCTCGACCGTCTTACTACTCTTTATATCCCGTTCCCCCCTCGACGCCCCTCGCCTTAGTTTCAGCGAGCGTCGGCTTTTTAAATATAATATCGCAGTTATACCTTATTCCATAGGGCGAGAAGAGAAATGTGATGCTCGGCTTTATACAAATATCTCAGATATACCCCTTGGGAGCGGGAGGGGAAAAATGTTACCCTCGGCTTTTTACAAATAACTCGCATATACCACTCGGGTGTTTTAGGAAGACCGAGGCCATCGAGGCGACCCTCGGCCTTATAAGACTAAAGGGCAAGTACCGCCGACCTTAGCCTCGACCGTCTTACTACTCTTTATATCCCGTTCCCCCCTCGACGCCCCTCGCCTTAGTTTCAGCGAGCGTCGGCTTTTTAAATATAATATCGCAGTTATACCTTATTCCATAGGGCGAGAAGAGAAATGTGATGCTCGGCTTTATACAAATATCTCAGATATACCCCTTGGGAGCGGGAGGGGAAAAATGTTACCCTCGGCTTTTTACAAATAACTCGCATATACCACTCGGGTGTTTTAGGAAGACCGAGGCCATCGAGGCGACCCTCGGCCTTATAAGACTAAAGGGCAAGTACCGCCGACCTTAGCCTCGACCGTCTTACTACTCTTTATATCCCGTTCCCCCCTCGACGCCCCTCGCCTTAGTTTCAGCGAGCGTCGGCTTTTTAAATATAATATCGCAGTTATACCTTATTCCATAGGGCGAGAAGAGAAATGTGATGCTCGGCTTTATACAAATATCTCAGATATACCCCTTGGGAGCGGGAGGGGAAAAATGTTACCCTCGGCTTTTTACAAATAACTCGCATATACCACTCGGGTGTTTTAGGAAGACCGAGGCCATCGAGGCGACCCTCGGCCTTATAAGACTAAAGGGCAAGTACCGCCGACCTTAGCCTCGACCGTCTTACTACTCTTTATATCCCGTTCCCCCCTCGACGCCCCTCGCCTAAGATGCGGCGAGCGTCGGCTTTTTAAATAATATATCGCAGTTATACCTTATTCCATAGGGCGAGAAGAGAAATGTGATGCTCGGCTTTATACAAATATCTCAGATATACCCCTTGGGAGCGGGAGGGGAAAAATGTTACCCTCGGCTTTTTACAAATAACTCGCATATACAACTCGGGTGTTTTAGGAAGACCGAGGCCATCGAGGCGACCCTCGGCCTTATAAGACTAAAGGGCAAGTACCGCCGACCTAAGCCTCGACCGTCTTACTACTCTTTATATCCCGTTCCCCCCTCGACGCCCCTCGCCTTAGTTTCAGCGAGCGTCGGCTTTTTAAAATATAATATCGCAGTTATACCTTATTCCATAGGGCGAGAAGAGAAATGTGATGCTCGGCTTTATACAAATATCTCAGATATACCTCTTGGGAGCGGGAGGGGAAAAATGTTACCCTCGGCTTTTTACAAATAACTCGCATATACCACTCGGGTGTTTTAGGAAGACCGAGGCCATCGAGGCGACCCTCGGCCTTATAAGACTAAAGGGCAAGTACCGCCGACCTTAGCCTCGACCGTCTTACTACTCTTTATATCCCGTTCCCCCCTCGACGCCCCTCGCCTAAGATGCAGCGAGCGTCGGCTTTTTAAATATAATATCGCAGTTATACCTTATTTCATAGGGCGAGAAGAGAAATGTGATGCTCGGCTTTATACAAATATCTCAGATATACCCCTTGGGAGCGGCAGGGGAAAAATGTTACCCTCGGCTTTTTACAAATAACTCGCATATACCACTCGGGTGTTTTAGGGAGACCGAGGCCATCGAGGCGACCCTCGGCCTTATAAGACTAAAGGGCAAGTACGGCCGACCTTAGCCTCGACCGTCTTACTACTCTTTATATCCCGTTCCCCCCTCGACACCCCTCGCCTAAGATGCAGCGAGCGTCGGCTTTTTAAATATAATATCGCAGTTATACCTTATTCCATAGGGCGAGAAGAGAAATGTGATGCTCGGCTTTATACAAATATCTCAGATATACCCCTTGGGAGCGGCAGGGGAAAAATGTTACCCTCGGCTTTTTACAAATAACTCGCATATACCACTCGGGTGTTTTAGGAAGACCGAGGCCATCGAGGCGACCCTCGGCCTTATAAGACTAAAGGGCAAGTACCGCCGACCTTAGCCTCGACCGTCTTACTACTCTTTATATCCCGTTCCCCCCTCGACGCCCCTCGCCTAAGATGCAGCGAGCGTCGGCTTTTTAAATATAATATCGCAGTTATACCTTATTTCATAGGGCGAGAAGAGAAATGTGATGCTCGGCTTTATACAAATATCTCAGATATACCCCTTGGGAGCGGCAGGGGAAAAATGTTACCCTCGGCTTTTTACAAATAACTCGCATATACCACTCGGGTGTTTTAGGGAGACCGAGGCCATCGAGGCGACCCTCGGCCTTATAAGACTAAAGGGCAAGTACGGCCGACCTTAGCCTCGACCGTCTTACTACTCTTTATATCCCGTTCCCCCCTCGACACCCCTCGCCTAAGATGCAGCGAGCGTCGGCTTTTTAAATATAATATCGCAGTTATACCTTATTCCATAGGGCGAGAAGAGAAATGTGATGCTCGGCTTTATACAAATATCTCAGATATACCCCTTGGGAGCGGCAGGGGAAAAATGTTACCCTCGGCTTTTTACAAATAACTCGCATATACCACTCGGGTGTTTTAGGAAGACCGAGGCCATCGAGGCGACCCTCGGCCTTATAAGACTAAAGGGCAAGTACCGCCGACCTTAGCCTCGACCGTCTTACTACTCTTTATATCCCGTTCCCCCCTCGACACCCCTCGCCTAAGATGCAGCGAGCGTCGGCTTTTTAAATATAATATCGCAGTTATACCTTATTCCATAGGGCGAGAAGAGAAATGTGATGCTCGGCTTTATACAAATATCTCAGATATACCCCTTGGGAGCGGGAGGGGAAAAATGTTACCCTCGGCTTTTTCCAAATAACTCGCATATACCACTCGGGCGTTTTAGGAAGACCGAGGCCATCGAGGCGACCCTCGGCCTTATAAGACTAAAGGGCAAGTACCGCCGACCTTAGCCTCGACCGTCTTACTACTCTTTATATCCCGTTCCCCCCTCGACGCCCCTCGCCTTAGTTTCAGCGAGCGTCGGCTTTTTAAATATAATATCGCAGTTATACCTTATTCCATAGGGCGAGAAGAGAAATGTGATGCTCGGCTTTATACAAATATCTCAGATATACCCCTTGGGAGCGGGAGGGAAAAAATGTTACCCTCGGCTTTTTACAAATACCTCGCATATACCACTCGGGTGTTTTAGGAAGACCGAGGCCATCGAGGCGACCCTCGGCCTTATAAGACAAAAGGGCAAGTACCGCCGACCTTAGCCTCGATCGTCTTACTACTCTTTATATCCCGTTCCCCCCTCGACGCCCCTCGCCTAAGATGCGGCGAGCGTCGGCTTTTTAAATAATATATCGCAGTTATACCTTATTCCATAGGGCGAGAAGAGAAATGTGATGCTCGGCTTTATACAAATATCTCAGATATACCCCTTGGGAGCGGGAGGGGAAAAATGTTACCCTCGGCTTTTTACAAATAACTCGCATATACCACTCGGGTGTTTTAGGAAGACCGAGGCCATCGAGGCGACCCTCGGCCTTATAGGACAAAAGGGCAAGTACCGCCGACCTTAGCCTCGACCGTCTTACTACTCTTTATATCCCGTTCCCCCCTCGACGCCCCTCGCCTAAGATGCGGCGAGCGTCGGCTTTTTAAATAATATATCGCAGTTATACCTTATTCCATAGGGCGAGAAGAGAAATGTGATGCTCGGCTTTATACAAATATCTCAGATATACCCCTTGGGAGCGGGAGGGGAAAAATGTTACCCTCGGCTTTTTACAAATAACTCGCATATACCACTCGGGTGTTTTAGGAAGACCGAGGCCATCGAGGCGACCCTCGGCCTTATAAGACTAAAGGGCAAGTACCGCCGACCTTAGCCTCGACCGTCTTACTACTCTTTATATCCCGTTCCCCCCTCGACGCCCCTCGCCTAAGATGCGGCGAGCGTCGGCTTTTTAAATAAAATATCGCAGTTATACCTTATTCCATAGGGCGAGAAGAGAAATGTGATGCTCGGCTTTATACAAATATCTCAGATATACCCCTTGGGAGCGGGAGGGGAAAAATTTTACCCTCGGCTTTTTACAAATAACTCGCATATACCACTCGGGTGTTTTAGGAAAACCGAGGCCATCGAGACGACCCTCGGCCTTATAAGACTAAAGGGCAAGTACCGCCGACCTTAGCCTCGACCGTCTTACTACTCTTTATATCCCGTTCCCCCCTCGACGCCCCTCGCCTAAGATGCGGCGAGCGTCGGCTTTTTAAATAAAATATCGCAGTTATACCTTATTCCATAGGGCGAGAAGAGAAATGTGATGCTCGGCTTTATACAAATATCTCAGATATACCCCTTGGGAGCGGGAGGGGAAAAATGTTACCCTCGGCTTTTTACAAATAACTCGCATATACCACTCGGGTGTTTTAGGAAGACCGAGGCCATCGAGGCGACCCTCGGCCTTATAAGACTAAAGGGCAAGTACCGCCGACCTTAGCCTCGACCGTCTTACTACTCTTTATATCCCGTTCCCCCCTCGACGCCCCTCGCCTAAGATGCAGCGAGCGTCGGCTTTTTAAATATAATATCGCAGTTATACCTTATTTCATAGGGCGAGAAGAGAAATGTGATGCTCGGCTTTATACAAATATCTCAGATATACCCCTTGGGAGCGGCAGGGGAAAAATGTTACCCTCGGCTTTTTACAAATAACTCGCATATACCACTCGGGTGTTTTAGGGAGACCGAGGCCATCGAGGCGACCCTCGGCCTTATAAGACTAAAGGGCAAGTACGGCCGACCTTAGCCTCGACCGTCTTACTACTCTTTATATCCCGTTCCCCCCTCGACACCCCTCGCCTAAGATGCAGCGAGCGTCGGCTTTTTAAATATAATATCGCAGTTATACCTTATTCCATAGGGCGAGAAGAGAAATGTGATGCTCGGCTTTATACAAATATCTCAGATATACCCCTTGGGAGCGGCAGGGGAAAAATGTTACCCTCGGCTTTTTACAAATAACTCGCATATACCACTCGGGTGTTTTAGGAAGACCGAGGCCATCGAGGCGACCCTCGGCCTTATAAGACTAAAGGGCAAGTACCGCCGACCTTAGCCTCGACCGTCTTACTACTCTTTATATCCCGTTCCCCCCTCGACGCCCCTCGCCTAAGATGCAGCGAGCGTCGGCTTTTTAAATATAATATCGCAGTTATACCTTATTTCATAGGGCGAGAAGAGAAATGTGATGCTCGGCTTTATACAAATATCTCAGATATACCCCTTGGGAGCGGCAGGGGAAAAATGTTACCCTCGGCTTTTTACAAATAACTCGCATATACCACTCGGGTGTTTTAGGGAGACCGAGGCCATCGAGGCGACCCTCGGCCTTATAAGACTAAAGGGCAAGTACGGCCGACCTTAGCCTCGACCGTCTTACTACTCTTTATATCCCGTTCCCCCCTCGACACCCCTCGCCTAAGATGCAGCGACCGTCGGCTTTTTAAATATAATATCGCAGTTATACCTTATTCCATAGGGCGAGAAGAGAAATGTGATGCTCGGCTTTATACAAATATCTCAGATATACCCCTTGGGAGCGGCAGGGGAAAAATGTTACCCTCGGCTTTTTACAAATAACTCGCATATACCACTCGGGTGTTTTAGGAAGACCGAGGCCATCGAGGCGACCCTCGGCCTTATAAGACTAAAGGGCAAGTACCGCCGACCTTAGCCTCGACCGTCTTACTACTCTTTATATCCCGTTCCCCCCTCGACACCCCTCGCCTAAGATGCAGCGAGCGTCGGCTTTTTAAATATAATATCGCAGTTATACCTTATTCCATAGGGCGAGAAGAGAAATGTGATGCTCGGCTTTATACAAATATCTCAGATATACCCCTTGGGAGCGGGAGGGGAAAAATGTTACCCTCGGCTTTTTCCAAATAACTCGCATATACCACTCGGGCGTTTTAGGAAGACCGAGGCCATCGAGGCGACCCTCGGCCTTATAAGACTAAAGGGCAAGTACCGCCGACCTTAGCCTCGACCGTCTTACTACTCTTTATATCCCGTTCCCCCCTCGACGCCCCTCGCCTTAGTTTCAGCGAGCGTCGGCTTTTTAAATATAATATCGCAGTTATACCTTATTCCATAGGGCGAGAAGAGAAATGTGATGCTCGGCTTTATACAAATATCTCAGATATACCCCTTGGGAGCGGGAGGGAAAAAATGTTACCCTCGGCTTTTTACAAATAACTCGCATATACCACTCGGGTGTTTTAGGAAGACCGAGGCCATCGAGGCGACCCTCGGCCTTATAAGACAAAAGGGCAAGTACCGCCGACCTTAGCCTCGATCGTCTTACTACTCTTTATATCCCGTTCCCCCCTCGACGCCCCTCGCCTAAGATGCGGCGAGCGTCGACTTTTTAAATAATATATCGCAATTATACCTTATTCCATAGGGCGAGAAGAGAAATGTGATGCTCGGCTTTATACAAATATCTCAGATATACCCCTTGGGAGCGGGAGGGGAAAAATGTTACCCTCGGCTTTTTACAAATAACTCGCATATACCACTCGGGTGTTTTAGGAAGACCGAGGCCATCGAGGCGACCCTCGGCCTTATAGGACAAAAGGGCAAGTACCGCCGACCTTAGCCTCGACCGTCTTACTACTCTTTATATCCCGTTCCCCCCTCGACGCCCCTCGCCTAAGATGCGGCGAGCGTCGGCTTTTTAAATAATATATCGCAGTTATACCTTATTCCATAGGGCGAGAAGAGAAATGTGATGCTCGGCTTTATACAAATATCTCAGATATACCCCTTGGGAGCGGGAGGGGAAAAATGTTACCCTCGGCTTTTTACAAATAACTCGCATATACCACTCGGGTGTTTTAGGAAGACCGAGGCCATCGAGGCGACCCTCGGCCTTATAAGACTAAAGGGCAAGTACCGCCGACCTTAGCCTCGACCGTCTTACTACTCTTTATATCCCGTTCCCCCCTCGACGCCCCTCGCCTAAGATGCGGCGAGCGTCGGCTTTTTAAATAAAATATCGCAGTTATACCTTATTCCATAGGGCGAGAAGAGAAATGTGATGCTCGGCTTTATACAAATATCTCAGATATACCCCTTGGGAGCGGGAGGGGAAAAATTTTACCCTCGGCTTTTTACAAATAACTCGCATATACCACTCGGGTGTTTTAGGAAAACCGAGGCCATCGAGACGACCCTCGGCCTTATAAGACTAAAGGGCAAGTACCGCCGACCTTAGCCTCGACCGTCTTACTACTCTTTATATCCCGTTCCCCCCTCGACGCCCCTCGCCTAAGATGCGGCGAGCGTCGGCTTTTTAAATAAAATATCGCAGTTATACCTTATTCCATAGGGCGAGAAGAGAAATGTGATGCTCGGCTTTATACAAATATCTCAGATATACCCCTTGGGAGCGGGAGGGGAAAAATGTTACCCTCGGCTTTTTACAAATAACTCGCATATACCACTCGGGTGTTTTAGGAAGACCGAGGCCATCGAGGCGACCCTCGGCCTTATAAGACTAAAGGGCAAGTACCGCCGACCTTAGCCTCGACCGTCTTACTACTCTTTATATCCCGTTCCCCCCTCGACGCCCCTCGCCTAAGATGCAGCGAGCGTCGGCTTTTTAAATATAATATCGCAGTTATACCTTATTTCATAGGGCGAGAAGAGAAATGTGATGCTCGGCTTTATACAAATATCTCAGATATACCCCTTGGGAGCGGCAGGGGAAAAATGTTACCCTCGGCTTTTTACAAATAACTCGCATATACCACTCGGGTGTTTTAGGGAGACCGAGGCCATCGAGGCGACCCTCGGCCTTATAAGACTAAAGGGCAAGTACGGCCGACCTTAGCCTCGACCGTCTTACTACTCTTTATATCCCGTTCCCCCCTCGACACCCCTCGCCTAAGATGCAGCGAGCGTCGGCTTTTTAAATATAATATCGCAGTTATACCTTATTCCATAGGGCGAGAAGAGAAATGTGATGCTCGGCTTTATACAAATATCTCAGATATACCCCTTGGGAGCGGCAGGGGAAAAATGTTACCCTCGGCTTTTTACAAATAACTCGCATATACCACTCGGGTGTTTTAGGAAGACCGAGGCCATCGAGGCGACCCTCGGCCTTATAAGACTAAAGGGCAAGTACCGCCGACCTTAGCCTCGACCGTCTTACTACTCTTTATATCCCGTTCCCCCCTCGACGCCCCTCGCCTAAGATGCAGCGAGCGTCGGCTTTTTAAATATAATATCGCAGTTATACCTTATTCCATAGGGCGAGAAGAGAAATGTGATGCTCGGCTTTATACAAATATCTCAGATATACCCCTTGGGAGCGGCAGGGGAAAAATGTTACCCTCGGCTTTTTACAAATAACTCGCATATACCACTCGGGTGTTTTAGGGAGACCGAGGCCATCGAGGCGACCCTCGGCCTTATAAGACTAAAGGGCAAGTACGGCCGACCTTAGCCTCGACCGTCTTACTACTCTTTATATCCCGTTCCCCCCTCGACACCCCTCGCCTAAGATGCAGCGAGCGTCGGCTTTTTAAATATAATATCGCAGTTATACCTTATTCCATAGGGCGAGAAGAGAAATGTGATGCTCGGCTTTATACAAATATCTCAGATATACCCCTTGGGAGCGGCAGGGGAAAAATGTTACCCTCGGCTTTTTACAAATAACTCGCATATACCACTCGGGTGTTTTAGGAAGACCGAGGCCATCGAGGCGACCCTCGGCCTTATAAGACTAAAGGGCAAGTACCGCCGACCTTAGCCTCGACCGTCTTACTACTCTTTATATCCCGTTCCCCCCTCGACACCCCTCGCCTAAGATGCAGCGAGCGTCGGCTTTTTAAATATAATATCGCAGTTATACCTTATTCCATAGGGCGAGAAGAGAAATGTGATGCTCGGCTTTATACAAATATCTCAGATATACCCCTTGGGAGCGGGAGGGGAAAAATGTTACCCTCGGCTTTTTCCAAATAACTCGCATATACCACTCGGGCGTTTTAGGAAGACCGAGGCCATCGAGGCGACCCTCGGCCTTATAAGACTAAAGGGCAAGTACCGCCGACCTTAGCCTCGACCGTCTTACTACTCTTTATATCCCGTTCCCCCCTCGACGCCCCTCGCCTTAGTTTCAGCGAGCGTCGGCTTTTTAAATATAATATCGCAGTTATACCTTATTCCATAGGGCGAGAAGAGAAATGTGATGCTCGGCTTTATACAAATATCTCAGATATACCCCTTGGGAGCGGGAGGGGAAAAATGTTACCCTCGGCTTTTTACAAATAACTCGCATATACCACTCGGGTGTTTTAGGAAGACCGAGGCCATCGAGGCGACCCTCGGCCTTATAAGACAAAAGGGCAAGTACCGCCGACCTTAGCCTCGATCGTCTTACTACTCTTTATATCCCGTTCCCCCCTCGACGCCCCTCGCCTAAGATGCGGCGAGCGTCGGCTTTTTAAATAATATATCGCAGTTATACCTTATTCCATAGGGCGAGAAGAGAAATGTGATGCTCGGCTTTATACAAATATCTCAGATATACCCCTTGGGAGCGGGAGGGGAAAAATGTTACCCTCGGCTTTTTACAAATAACTCGCATATACCACTCGGGTGTTTTAGGAAGACCGAGGCCATCGAGGCGACCCTCGGCCTTATAGGACAAAAGGGCAAGTACCGCCGACCTTAGCCTCGACCGTCTTACTACTCTTTATATCCCGTTCCCCCCTCGACGCCCCTCGCCTAAGATGCGGCGAGCGTCGGCTTTTTAAATAATATATCGCAGTTATACCTTATTCCATAGGGCGAGAAGAGAAATGTGATGCTCGGCTTTATACAAATATCTCAGATATACCCCTTGGGAACGGGAGGGGAAAAATGTTACCCTCGGCTTTTTACAAATAACTCGCATATACCACTCGGGTGTTTTAGGAAGACCGAGGCCATCGAGGCGACCCTCGGCCTTATAAGACTAAAGGGCAAGTACCGCCGACCTTAGCCTCGACCGTCTTACTACTCTTTATATCCCGTTCCCCCCTCGACGCCCCTCGCCTAAGATGCGGCGAGCTTCGGCTTTTTAAATAAAATATCGCAGTTATACCTTATTCCATAGGGCGAGAAGAGAAATGTGATGCTCGGCTTTATACAAATATCTCAGATATACCCCTTGGGAGCGGGAGGGGAAAAATTTTACCCTCGGCTTTTTACAAATAACTCGCATATACCACTCGGGTGTTTTAGGGAAAACCGAGGCCATCGAGACGACCCTCGGCCTTATAAGACTAAAGGGCAAGTACCGCCGACCTTAGCCTCGACCGTCTTACTACTCTTTATATCCCGTTCCCCCCTCGACGCCCCTCGCCTAAGATGCGGCGAGCGTCGGCTTTTTAAATAAAATATCGCAGTTATACCTTATTCCATAGGGCGAGAAGAGAAATGTGATGCTCGGCTTTATACAAATATCTCAGATATACCCCTTGGGAGCGGGAGGGGAAAAATGTTACCCTCGGCTTTTTACAAATAACTCGCATATACCACTCGGGCGTTTTAGGAAGACCGAGGCCATCGAGGCGACCCTCGGCCTTATAAGACTAAAGGGCAAGTACCGCCGACCTTAGCCTCGACCGTCTTACTACTCTTTATATCCCGTTCCCCCCTCGACGCCCCTCGCCTTAGTTTCAGCGAGCGTCGGCTTTTTAAATAAAATATCGCAGTTATACCTTATTCCATAGGGCGAGAAGAGAAATGTGATGCTCGGCTTTATAAAAATATCTCAGATATACCCCTTGGGAGCGGGAGGGGAAAAATGTTACCCTCGGCTTTTTACAAATAACTCGCATATACCACTCGGGCGTTTTAGGAAGACCGAGGCCATCGAGGCGACCCTCGGCCTTATAAGACTAAAGGGCAAGTACCGCCGACCTTAGCCTCGACCGTCTTACTACTCTTTATGTCCCGTTCCCCCCTCGACGCCCCTCGCCTTAGTTTCAGCGAGCGTCGGCTTTTTAAATATAATATCGCAGTTATACCTTATTCCATAGGGCGAGAAGAGAAATGTGATGCTCGGCTTTATACAAATATCTCAGATATACCCCTTGGGAGCGGGAGGGAAAAAATGTTACCCTCGGCTTTTTACAAATAACTCGCATATACCACTCGGGTGTTTTAGGAAGACCGAGGCCATCGAGGCGACCCTCGGCCTTATAAGACAAAAGGGCAAGTACCGCCGACTTTAGCCTCGACCGTCTTACTACTCTTTATATCCCGTTCCCCCCTCGACGCCCCTCGCCTAAGATGCGGCGAGCGTCGGCTTTTTAAATAATATATCGCAGTTATACCTTATTCCATAGGGCGAGAAGAGAAATGTGATGCTCGGCTTTATACAAATATCTCAGATATACCCCTTGGGAGCGGGAGGGGAAAAATGTTACCCTCGGCTTTTTACAAATAACTCGCATACACCACTCGGGTGTTTTAGGAAGACCGAGGCCATCGAGGCGACCCTCGGCCTTATAAGACTAAAGGGCAAGTACCGCCGACCTTAGCCTCGACCGTCTTACTACTCTTTATATCCCGTTCCCCCCTCGACGCCCCTCGCCTTAGTTTCAGCGAGCGTCGGCTTTTTAAATATAATATCGCAGTTATACCTTATTCCATAGGGCGAGAAGAGAAATGTGATGCTCGGCTTTATACAAATATCTCAGATATACCCCTTGGGAGCGGGAGGGGAAAAATGTTACCCTCGGCTTTTTACAAATAACTCGCATATACCACTCGGGTGTTTTAGGAAGACCGAGGCCATCGAGGCGACCCTCGGCCTTATAAGACTAAAGGGCAAGTACCGCCGACCTTAGCCTCGACCGTCTTACTACTCTTTATATCCCGTTCCCCCCTCGACGCCCCTCGCCTTAGTTTCAGCGAGCGTCGGCTTTTTAAATATAATATCGCAGTTATACCTTATTCCATAGGGCGAGAAGAGAAATGTGATGCTCGGCTTTATACAAATATCTCAGATATACCCCTTGGGAGCGGGAGGGGAAAAATGTTACCCTCGGCTTTTTACAAATAACTCGCATATACCACTCGGGTGTTTTAGGAAGACCGAGGCCATCGAGACGACCCTCGGCCTTATAAGACTAAAGGGCAAGTACCGCCGACCTTAGCCTCGACCGTCTTACTACTCTTTATATCCCGTTCCCCCTTCGACGCCCCTCGCCTAAGATGCGGCGAGCGTCTGCTTTTTAAATAAAATATCGCAGTTATACCTTATTCCATAGGGCGAGAAGAGAAATGTGATGCTCGGCTTTATACAAATATCTCAGATATACCCCTTGGGAGCGGGAGGGGAAAAATTTTACTCTCGGCTTTTTACAAATAACTCGCATATACCACTCGGGTGTTTTAGGAATACCGAGGCCATCGAGACGACCCTCGGCCTTATAAGACTAAAGGGCAAGTACCGCCGACCTTAGCCTCGACCGTCTTACTACTCTTTATATCCCGTTCCCCCCTCGACGCCCCTCGCCTAAGATGCGGCGAGCGTCGGCTTTTTAAATAAAATATCGCAGTTATACCTTATTCCATAGGGCGAGAAGAGAAATGTGATGCTCGGCTTTATACAAATATCTCAGATATACCCCTTGGGAGCGGGAGGGGAAAAATGTTACCCTCGGCTTTTTACAAATAACTCGCATATACCACTCGGGCGTTTTAGGAAGACCGAGGCCATCGAGGCGACCCTCGGCCTTATAAGACTAAAGGGCAAGTACCGCCGACCTTAGCCTCGACCGTCTTACTACTCTTTATATCCCGTTCCCCCCTCGACGCCCCTCGCCTTAGTTTCAGCGAGCGTCGGCTTTTTAAATATAATATCGCAGTTATACCTTATTCCATAGGGCGAGAAGAGAAATGTGATGCTCGGCTTTATACAAATATCTCAGATATACCCCTTGGGAGCGGGAGGGGAAAAATGTTACCCTCGGCTTTTTACAAATAACTCGCATATACCACTCGGGTGTTTTAGGAAGACCGAGGCCATCGAGGCGACCCTCGGCCTTATAAGACTAAAGGGCAAGTACCGCCGACCTTAGCCTCGACCGTCTTACTACTCTTTATATCCCGTTCCCCCCTCGACGCCCCTCGCCTTAGTTTCAGCGAGCGTCGGCTTTTTAAATATAATATCGCAGTTATACCTTATTCCATAGGGCGAGAAGAGAAATGTGATGCTCGGCTTTATACAAATATCTCAGATATACCCCTTGGGAGCTGGAGGGGAAAAATGTTACCCTCGGCTTTTTACAAATAACTCGCATATACCACTCGGGTGTTTTAGGAAGACCGAGGCCATCGAGACGACCCTCGGCCTTATAAGACTAAAGGGCAAGTACCGCCGACCTTAGCCTCGACCGTCTTACTACTCTTTATATCCCGTTCCCCCCTCGACGCCCCTCGCCTAAGATGCGGCGAGCGTCGGCTTTTTAAATAAAATATCGCAGTTATACCTTATTCCATAGGGCGAGAAGAGAAATGTGATGCTCGGCTTTATACAAATATCTCAGATATACCCCTTGGGAGCGGGAGGGGAAAAATGTTACCCTCGGCTTTTTACAAATAACTCGCATATACCACTCGGGCGTTTTAGGAAGACCGAGGCCATCGAGGCGACCCTCGGCCTTATAAGACTAAAGGAGAAGTACCGTCGACCTTAACCTCGACCGTCTTACTACTCTTTATATCCCGTTCCCCCCTCGACACCCCTCGCCTAAGATGCGGCGAGCGTCGGCTTTTTAAATATAATATCGCAGTTATACCCTATTTCATAGGGCGAGAAGAGAAATGTGATGCTCAGCTTTATACAAATATCTCAGATATACCCCTTGGGAGCGGGAGGGGAAAAATGTTACCCTCGGCTTTTTACAAATAACTCGCATATACCACTCGGGTGTTTTAGGAAGACCGAGGCCATCGAGGCGACCCTCGGCCTTATAAGACTAAAGGGCAAGTACCGCCGACCTTAGCCTCGACCGTCTTACTACTCTTTATATCCCGTTCCCCCCTCGACGCCCCTCGCCTTAGTTTCAGCGAGCGTCGGCTTTTTAAATATAATATCACAGTTATACCTTATTCCATAGGGCGAGAAGAGAAATGTGATGCTCGGCTTTATACAAATATCTCAGATATACCCCTTGGGAGCGGCAGGGGAAAAATGTTACCCTCGGCTTTTTACAAATAACTCGCATATACCACTCGGGTGTTTTAGGAAGACCGAGGCCATCGAGGCGACCCTCGGCCTTATAAGACTAAAGGGCAAGTACCGCCGACCTTAGCCTCGACCGTCTTACTACTCTTTATATCCCGTTCCCCCCTCGACGCCCCTCGCCTTAGTTTCAGCGAGCGTCTGCTTTTTAAATATAATATCGCAGTTATACCTTATTCCATAGGGCGAGAAGAGAAATGTGATGCTCGGCTTTATACAAATATCTCAGATATTCCCCTTGGGAGCGGGAGGGGAAAAATGTTACCCTCGGCATTTTACAAATAACCCGCATATACCACTCGGGTGTTTTAGGAAGACCGAGCCCATCGAGGCGACCCTCGGCCTTATAAGACGAAAGGAGAAGTACCGTCGACCTTAACCTCGACCGTCTTACTACTCTTTATATCCCGTTCCCCCCTCGACACCCCTCGCCTAAGATGCGGCGAGCGTCGGCTTTTTAAATATAATATCGCAGTTATACCTTATTTCATAGGGCGAGAAGAGAAATGTGATGCTCGGCTTTATACAAATATCTCAGATATACCCCTTGGGAGCGGGAGGGGAAAAATGTTACCCTCGGCTTTTTACAAATAACTCGCATATACCACTCGGGTGTTTTAGGAAGACCGAGGCCATCGAGGCGACCCTCGGCCTTATAAGACTAAAGGGCAAGTACCGCCGACCTTAGCCTCGACCGTCTTACTACTCTTTATATCCCGTTCCCCCCTCGACGCCCCTCGCCTTAGTTTCAGCGAGCGTCGGCTTTTTAAATATAATGTCGCAGTTATACCTTATTCCATAGGGCGAGAAGAGAAATGTGATGCTCGGCTTTATACAAATATCTCAGATATACCCCTTGGGAGCGGGAGGGGAAAAATGTTACCCTCGGCTTTTTACAAATAACTCGCATATACCACTCGGGTGTTTTAGGAAGACCGAGGCCATCGAGGCGACCCTCGGCCTTATAAGACTAAAGGGGAAGTACCGTCGACCTTAGCCTCGACCGTCTTACTACTCTTTATATCCCGTTCCCCCCTCGACGCCCCTCGCCTAAGATGCGGCGAGCGTTGGCTTTTTAAATAAAATATCGCAGTTATACCCTATTTCATAGGGCGAGAGGTGAAATGTGATACGGGGTCATCCCCGGCCCATTATCTTTCCTCCTATAGCTCATTTTATGCTGGATCAGAATCTGTTTATCAGGTTAAGCTGAGATTAATACTATTTCTTCTAGATCCGTCTATAGAGCCGTTTTGGGGGCCAATACTGAGCCCCCAAAACGACCCTCGAACGGGGCTGGGGATGGGGGGGTTACTGGGGGTCCGGACTCGGTCCGAACTGGATTCTATCGCATATATAGATGGCCTAGGCCTCAAATATGTAGGTATTTTTTAATCCAAACCCGATTAAAATCGGAGTTTGCCTTACCTAGTTGTCACACTTTTAAAGAGCGTGTACGTAGTTGATCTGATGGCAGGTTCACTAGATACCTATGGAAAGACGGAATTGACACTTTCTATATTACATCGGTAATTGTCACGTTACTACGGGAGCTAGGTTAATGATATTTGGATCAAAGATGTTAAATAGAATATATTTTAAGAAAATTAAAGATTTAAAAAAAATATATATATATATTTTTAGTTATTAAAAAAAAATCGATTTCGTAAAAGCTAAGTGTCGTACGATATTCAGACCAAAAGTATTCGATAGAGCGGCTCAAAAAACCTAAGATAAAATGAAAATGAGATTCCTAACTTTTTTTTCGACGTTGCTATTCATTTTAATTATTTTAAGTATGAAGATATTTTGGGATTTTTAGGAAAAATAAATCAGATCGGAGGCTCCTCCGGCCCCGTAATCTTTTAAGAAAATCAAGATTCTGCCAGCTTTTTATTGGCAACAAACGAAGGCATTTACTTCAAATGATCCAGCTTTGGCTTATAGCTCCGTAGATATTGAACTTAGAGAGACAGGACTAGCACCATTCGAAAGAACGGAAGATTCTACCCTAGAAACATGTCTCGACCCCTTTTTTACGGTAATTTAAAGGGGCGGAAATCGACCCCGAAGGGTTAAAGCCTAGGGCCTTAGTCTAAGCTTTTGAAATTCAATCGCCCATAGATTCTAAATTATTAGAGATATTTGAATGAAAATTTAAGCAAAGATTTAAAATAGTATATATTTTAATAAAATCCAACTTAAAAACGAAAGAATTATATATTTTTTTAGTTATTCGAAAAAAATAGATTTCGTAAAAACTAAGTATCGTACGATATTCAGACCAAAAGCATTCGATAGAACGGCTCAAAAAACTTAAGATAAAATGAAAATGAGATTCCTAACCTTTTTTTCGACGTTGCTATTCATTTTAATTATTTTGAAGTATGAAGATATTTTTGGATTTCCAAGAAAAATAAATCAGGTCGGAGGCTCCTCCGGCCACGTAATCTTTAAGGAAAATCAAGATTCTGCCAGCTTTTTATTGGCAACAAACGAGGGCATTTACTTCAAATGATCCAGCTTTGGCCTATAGCTCCGTAGGTATTGAACTTAGAGAGACAGGACTAGCGCCATTCGAAAGAAAGGAAGATTCTACCCTAGAAACATGTCTCGACCCCTTTTTTACGGTAATTTAAAGGGGCGGAAATCGACCCCGAAGGGTTAAAGCCTAGGGCCTTAGTCTAAGCTTTTGAAATTCAATCGCCCATAGATTCTAAGTTATTAGAGATATTTGAATGAAAATTTAAGCAAAGATTTAAAATAGTATATATTCTAATAAAAAATTAACTTAAAAACGAAAGAATTATATATTTTTTTAGTTATTCGAAAAAAATAAATTTCGTAAAAACTAAGTATCGTACGATATTCAGACCAAAATTACTCGATAGAGGAGCTCAAAAAACCTAAGATAAAATGAAAATGAGATTCCTAACCTTTTTTTCCTCGTTGCTATTCATTTTAATGTATTTTAAGTATGAAGAAATTATTAGATTAATATAAAAAATGAACCAGTTAAGAGGCTCCCCCAGCCCCGTAAGCCATCCAAAAATAAAGATCCTACGATTATTTTTAATGCCAACCAACGAGGGCATTCCATTCTAAAATGACAGGTTTGGACATTTTTGGCACCCAAATCCAATTTATTGGTTGATAAAATTTTAAGAAATCGTCTGAGAAAGTTAAATTTAGTATATTCTTATAGCCCTTTCTATCCTATTTCTATATATATTTGGTTGTCGTACGTACGATCAGGGGTTCCAGAGATATTCGAAAAAGACTAGGATAAACATTTGTGCCCTCATTAGTGGGCGCCGATGCTCCCAACTAAATATTTTTAGGTTTAGACGGTCGCTCCACATATCCTAGAGGGCCCTAAAGTTAAGTTAGATTTCTCCATTGAAAGGGCGAGGGAGAAAAGTCCCGCCCGGTTCTTGGCTTTTTTCACTACCCCAACTTCACCGATCCTCCTCTTTTACCTCGGTAATAATTAATTTGACTATAGAAAATATTAATATTTTTTTCCTAAACTTGGACCGAGTAAAGGGCGCCCTAGTATACGTACGGTATAAAATTTTCCTTATCCTGGCCTTATTTATAACGACAACAAACGAGGTCATGAGCTAAAAAAAACGGTTTTAGGCATTTTGAGGACATTTTGTTATTACTAATTCAGACTCTACAGGTCTTATTACGGCTTCGAGAGGCGATCAAAAGTTTTCTAGAAAATGTATATTTGATTTTATTATCGCGCAGTTTTCGTGGGTAAAAACAAAAATAAACAAGTACAGGAAAATGAAAAGACGATTCCAAGCACTTTATATTTTATTCCTTGAAAATGAACTTGCTAATACTACATTTACCTTGCCGAGAAAAAGTTTCGACTGACTCTCGACTTTTTACAATTATCCGAGTAAAATAGCCTTATTTTATTATCGCGCAGTTTTCGTGGGTAAAAACAAAAATAAACAAGTACAGGAAAATGAAAAGACGATTCCAAGCACTTTATATTTTATTCCTTGAAAATGAACTTTCTAATACTACATTTACCTTGCCGAGAAAAAGTTTCGACTGACTCTCGACTTTTTACAATTATCCGAGTAAAATAGCCTTATTATATTATCGCGCAGTTTTCGTGGGTAAAAACAAAAATAAACAGGGAAGGAAAATGAAAAGACCATTCCAAGCACTTTATATTTTGTTCCTTGAAAATGAACTTGCTAATACTACATTTACCTTGCCGAGAAAAAGTTTCGACTGACTCTCGACTTTTTACAATTATCCGAGTAAAATAGCCTTATTTTATTATCGCGCAGTTTTCGTGGGTAAAAACAAAAATAAACAAGTACATAAAAATGAAAAGACGATTCCAAGCACTCTATATTTTATTCCTTGAAAATGAACTTGCTAATACTACATTTACCTTGCCGAGAAAAAGTTTCGACTAACTCTGGACTTTTTACAATTATCCGAGTAAAATGGCCTTATCAATTGGAAGCGCGCGAAAAAAAGAAAAAAAGAGGGGCGTTTCGCCGGCCCACCTACCCTCCACAACCCCACCTACTCCGAGGACCGTGCCAGGCCCCATCTTATATCGCTAGCACCCCCTCGGAAAAAGTTTTGTATCTCGGCTTTTAACAATTCTCTAAGTAAAATTATACCTATAAACTACAAGTCCAGAACAAGTTCAGACTGCGGCTCTGCAATACTTAAGGCCAGTTTCCCTTTGCGCTGCAATGGCTCAGGCCAATCTTCCTTGCAAATGCAATATTGACGGAACTCGCTTACACGCGCACCGCTTTGGTAAGATATATATATAAAAAGTTCGGAAAGACCAGTTATAACTTAGTTTTTTTGTGGTTACTAAACATATTTTATCACCTTTTAAGAACATTTTGTTAGCTAACAACAATTTGACCGTTAATACTGATTCCGAACGAAGCTCCTAAAATATCTGTCTGTCTTCCTTTGAGAATTCTTTTTGACAAATCAATTTTATCTCATCGGCGATGGTTCCCTCGAGATTTTACAATACTTTTATATCTCTAAAGGCTAGGCACCCGACCTAGGCAGGGCCGCGCCTAGATTTCCTCGAGCTTTTACAATACTTTGATAGCTCTAAAGGCTATAGGCACCCGACCTAGGCAGGGCCGCGCCTAGATTTCCTCGAGCTTTTATAATACTTTGATAGCTCTGAAGCCTATAGGCACCCGACCTAGGCAAGGCCGCGCCTAGATTTCCTCGAGCTTTTATAATACTTTGATAGCTCTAAAGGCTAGGCACCCGACCTAGGCAGGGCCGCGCCTAGATTTCCTGGCGATTTTATAATACTTTGATAGCTCTAAAGGCTATAGGCACCCGACCTAGGCAGGGCCGCGCCTAGATTTCCTCGAGCTTTTATATTACTTTGATAGCTCTAAAGGCTATAGGCACCCAACCTAGGCAGGGCCGCGCCTAGATCTCCTCGAGCTTTTATAATACTTTGATAGCTCTAAAGGCTATAGGCACACGACCTAGGCAGGGCGGCGCCTAGGACCGGGCAGCAGAACCTAACGCAATTGACTACCTAACGGCAGCGTTTTTTCTAATACGAAACGACGATTTATTTTCCATTTTATTATGCCATATTGCAGATGTTAGGTACAGTAAACAGGGGTCTAGTAAGTTTCCATATTAAAAGTGGTTGGAAAGACTCAGTTATGACCAAATTTCATTATTCCTATAAACTGGTTACGCTGCATTTTCCTTCCTAAAAAGTTTTTTCGGAAGCCCAATTTGACGCTACTTTGGTTTGCTAATGAGAACTTTGTTACACAATTCTATGTTATCTCATCGGGCACACTCCGGCTTGAAGTAGCGATTTTATTCAATTTAAGCCCACCCCCCAAAGGTCTAAAACCTTATGCGACCGCTCTTTAATAATGTTTTTGATGGTCACCTCGAAGGGACGCGTTTCGTAACCACGAACAAAATCTTCGGTGACTACGGCGGTAAGGTTTTAGATACGCCTTCAGTCTGAACAAGCGTTTTTTTCACTATTTATAGTGAATCTTTGTTTTCTAAAATTCGGAAACTACTGCCCGTTAATAATATTTTTTGATGGTTGCCTTGAAGGAAGTCGTTACCATTTTTCCGCATTTTCCTATGCTTACGGAAAAACTAACGGCGAATAAAATCTTCGGTGGCTGGAGCGGTGGATGGTAAGGTTTTAGATTCGCTTTCAGTCTGAAGAAAACTTTCACTATTTTAAGTGCAGCTTTGTTATCTGAAAGGGTTTATTGCTCTCTCGTTTAACGTGGGCTAAAGTTGCACATTATTTTTAAATGTAGCCTCGCAAAAATCACTCCGCAGTGTTTCCTATTATTATTTGCGGCTGTGATAAAACCATAATTTTTGCTCGTGAGGGCAAAAGAATATTATTATTTTCAAGTCTATGGATATATCCCATAACAACTTTCTCGAATGAGAAGTTAATTTTAAAAAAAGGGTATGCATGCAGGATACTTTTGACTAACGTTTGCATCGTTTCTAATTATTTTGTTGCTGCGTAGTTTTTGGTATTTTGTCCTTGCATACTCACTGGTTGATCCTGCCAGTAGTCATATGCTTGTTTTAAAGGTTAAGCCATGCATGTCTCAGTACAGGCGATTAATAGCCGAGACCGCGGACAGCTCAATATATCAGTTGTAATCCAGAAGATTTGTATCTTTAATGGATACCTATAGCAAATCTAGAGCTAATACGCTTTCAAGTTTCGCCGCTAGTCCTAACGGATGAGTAGCGAACAGCAATTATTAGAACCATAAACCGTAATTCCTTTAATGGTGACTCTGGATATAAGTTGCTAAGCGCAATGGTCAAAGTACCAACGCTAATTTATGCGAGTGTCTGCCCTATCAGCCAGATGGTAAGCTATGTGCTAACAATGGCTTTAACGGGTGACGGGGAATCTGGGTTCGATTCCGGAGAGGGAGCCTGATAAACGGCTACCACATCCAAGGAAGGCAGCAGGCGCGGAATTTAACCTAATACTAGCTCTGTGAGTTAGTGACGAAAAATCTTGATGTGAGGTTCTTAACGGAGCCTTACAATTGAAATGAGTTTATTGTAAAAACTTATTACAACAAACTACCGGAGGGCAAGCCTGGTGCCAGCAGCCGCGGTAATTCCAGCTCCATTAGCGTAATCTAATATTGCTGCGGTTAAAGTGCTCGTAGTTGGCTTTAAAGTTTCAACTACGTTAACTCCGTAAGCTTTAGATAAGCAATGGCTTACATTCTAAGCATAAAGTGCTATATCGAAAGGCAATACGCCACGATACGTGGTGAGAAACAGAATCGAGTACTAGCTTACATAAGCTGTATTCTAAATGATTGGTACATGGTATGCTCTTAAGTGAGTGCACCTTGGAACCTACATTATTCACTTTAATAAAAGTGGAGTGTTTATAACAGGTCTAAAAATTCGAGTGCTTTACTAATAACGTCTAGCACGATAAAATAAGACTTTGGGACGAATATTTGTCGGTTTTCCCTAATCGAACCAAAGTAATGATTAAAGAGAACTGCCGGGGGCATTAGTATTGCAGCGCGAGAGGTGAAATTCTGTGACCGTTGCAAGACTACCAATCGCGAAAGCATTTATCAAGAATGTTTTTGTTAATCATGATCTAAAGTTAGAGGATCGAAGGCGATCAGATACCGCCCTAGTTTTAACCATAAACTATGCCAACTAGCAATCCGTTTTTGTACCATTAAAAGAGCAAAGCGGGATCCCCCGGGAAACCAAAGTTTCTAAGTCCCGGGGGGAGTATAGTTGCAAAGCTGAAACTTAAAGGAATTGACGGAAGGGCACCACCAGGAGTGGAGCCTGCGGCTTAATTTGACTCAACACGGGAAAACTCACCAGGTCCGGACCCCGTAAGGATTGACAGATTAAAAGCTCTTTCTTGATTTGGTGTAAGGTGGTGCATGGCCGTTCTTAGTTGGTGGAGTGATTTGTCTGGTTGATTCCGATAACGAACGAGATTCTTGCCTCCTTATTTGTGGTCAGATCGAGTCCTAAGGCATGGTATAAATTTTCCGTTTTAAAAAGGGGTATAGTAACTTGCCTCGTGCATTTACTTGCCTCGTATATTGCTGGAAAACCAGTCTGAGGCTGTCTGACGAAATACACCATATTCAAGTGGCGGTATTGGCGGTGTCCAGCCGTAATAAAAAGAGCAATAACAGGTCTGTGATGCCCTTAGATGTTCTGGGCTGCACGCGCGCCACATTGAAGTGTGCAGCGTGCTTTCCAATTCCGAAATGAAGTGGCAATCATTTCAAACCCCTTCCCGCTTGGGATTGCGGATTGTAAGTTTTCCTCATAAACGAGGAATTCCTTGTACACGCAGGTCGTAAAGCTTGAGCTGAATACGTCCCTGCCCTTTGTACACACCGCCCGTCGCTACTTCCGATTGAGTGGCTAAGTGAGGTAATTGAACTGTTTTTAAGGTACCTTTTTTTAAAAATTTTATTACATTGTGCCAAATTTAAACAGGAAGATTCCCCAGCCTAGTCATTTAGAGGAAGTAAAAGTCGTAACAAGGTTTCCGTAGGTGAACCTGTGGAAGGATCATTATTGATTAGTATTGATTAAAACTCGAAAAAGCTATATATATATATTTTTATTCCAAAAACGGATGCCGCCCGGACGTCAATTTATTATTAAGAGGTAAACTTCCTTTTTTCAATTTACACGAAGTGACCCTTTATTTATTTGTCCGATAATGTCTCGTTCTATGATATTCGAATTATTTTAATAAAAAGAGTAAAGTTTTCGTATGTTGCCAACATTTTAAGCCGAAGCTTCTCTTTATTTACAACATAAATTCGACTTATATATATATATATATTTTTTTCGTCCGATGCCATCCTTGCCAAAGATCCGAATTCTTATTATAAAAGAGTTTAGCTTCCAGCTTTATACAATTATCTCGTGAGGTTGCTCTTAAGTTGTGAATTCGCGGTCGAATATAAATATGGCGTCATTATACACCTATATATATATATAGTTTGGCCTTACACGGGATGCCAGTCATTTAAAAGATCCGAATTCTTATTATAAAAGAGTTTAGCTTCCAGCTTTATACAATTATCTCGTGAGGCTGCTCTTAAGTTGTGAATTCGCGGTCGAATATAAATATGGCGTCATTATACACCTATATATATATATATAGTTTGGCTTTACACGGGATGCCAGTCCTTTAAAAGATCCGAATTTTGTATTTTTTAAAAATTGTTTACACAATTCGAGGTCGAATGTAAAATATGGCGTCCCTAAATCTAACCTCCAAAAAATTGGGTGTATAACCAGGTCAAGGGGAGAGTGCCTGCAAGCATCGCTTGGAACCCTAGGTCTGCCTTTTGCCTTTAAAATCCAATTATCTTTGGGTTCTAAGAAAAAAAAAAAAAGCGATCGTTTCTGCTTCCGAGTTTGATATATATTTTTTTTATCCCACTATCATTCTCTTTGGCTCGACGATCGCTTTGGCATCTAATTTAAACCCCTCAAATAAAAACCAATAGAGACACAACATATGGTAGAGGATCACTTGGCTCGTAAGTCGACGAAAGCCGCCGCTAATTGCGCATTTAACTTTTAACGCAAGGTGGTATAAAAGTTGACACGCTGAACGCACATTGCGCCAGGTCGTGAGACATTGATTCCGATCATTTGTCACGCATAACTGTAAAGTCATCAGTGTCTGTGTACGTTGATGGGCCTGGCACTCTAGGACAAGGGTCGGTTTCTAACCTTCTCTCAAAGATCCATTGTATGCAGCAGCAGCAGCAGCAGCCGCCGCAATTCTAATAAATAAAATCGGCGAATTTACCTTACGGCTCCAATAACGTTAAACCACGGTGGGTGGAAATTCCAAATGTTCCTATCCAAAACCCTATCTTATCGCGGTTATTTATAAAGAGCCAATAGATAAATTCAAGATATTTATGGGCCATCCCGTTTATCGGGCTTTTAATATGGCTCGCCCAGAGGCCGATTTATATTTTTTCTATACGAGGCAGCAGCAGCAGCAGCAGCATTCATTGGATCCAGGATATTCGTCGCTTGTACGAAGGCTATAATTATTATTAATATTTGAACTTTTTGTCTTTCTTTTAAATCCTTTTCTGGGCAAAAATTCAAATTAAAGTAGCCGCTCGGCGTTATCCTATAAAGTTGTGCCTATTGTTGAGCTTCGCCCAAGTAAAACTCCTTTTTAAAAAAAGCATTGGTGTACGTACCGTAATTTTTTTGTATATTTATTTTACTCGCTACATACAATACCAAAAGCTAGTTTTCCCCCAAAGGAGGTGGGCTTAGCAATCGTTGGCTTAATGAACATTCGAATCTTTCGAGATTTCGACCTTGTCTCTAGAGCGAGTACCCGCTAAACTTAAGCATATTACTAAGCGGAGGAAAAGAAACCAAAAGGGATTCCCTAAGTAAGTGCGACTGAACCGGGATTAGCCCAACGCGTAGGCTATAGTCTCAACTTTTTTTAAAGTTCGCGACTATTAGCGATGCCGCGTAATGGGAGATTAATGATACGCACCATGTCAGTGTTTTAAATATATCTTGAGGGGTGTATAGACCTTTTTATTTTTTTTAACTTTGTCTAACCGCTGAAGGTGGTAGCCCTGTAAAGACTTTTTTTGATTTGGTACGTATCTGTTCTCCTAAAGAGTAAGGTTGTTTGAAATTGCAACCCGAAGCAGGTGGTACATTCCATCTAAGGCTAAATATCCTTACGAGACCGATAGCGAACAAGTACCGCGAGGGAAAGTTGAAAAGAACTCTGCAGAGAGAGTTAAAAAGACTGTGAAACTACCATATGTAACAAGCGAATGGTCATTGGTATCCGTGTCCGTCGCGAAATCTATAAATGTCAATACATTTACATAACCCGACTTTTCGTTCGTTGTCAACACGACGGACGTCTAGCCTATTTCTTTCTTATTGACAAATGTAGTTTCGTAACGAAGTACGGACGCCGCGGCTCTTCCCGAGCGTTGTTAGCCTCAAACCTTAGGATACGTCTGTAGTAGATGTTCCGAGCTACTTTTTGATTTTTTTTATTAATGGCTCTTAACACCGAAAAAGACGAGAATAAGGCCCTAAGCTTTCGAACGCCGGGATTTGTTGCCTCATTTTACGCTCGAGCTTTATACGGAGGATCAATTTATTTATCTTATGTAGTTCCTCCTATATTTTTTTTGGTTCGAACGCGGCGCTATTTTACCGAACGTGACCATTCGTCCCGTCTTGAAACACGGACCAAGGAGTTTAACATATACGCGAGTCAAAGGATTTTGAAATCCCACGGCGATAGCGAAAATGATTCGTTGGACCGATCCGTTGATTATACACTCTTCGGCGCAGGTCCGGGGTACGTCGTATGATCGAGTTTATTATTGTTATAATTGCGACCTTATTTTTAAAAAGACGCTTCGGCGTTAATTTTTTTTACAACAGTGTTGCAAACTTAACTTAAGTTCGGTTGACGTGCACCCTTAGCGTATATGATAAGACCCGAAAGATGGTGATCTATGCCTGGAAAGGACAAAGCCGGACGAAAGTCAGGTGGAAGTCCTCCCAGCTTCTGACGTGCAAATCGATCTTCAGAGCTGGGTATAGGGGCGAAAGACCAATCGAACCGTCTAGTAGCTGGTTCCCTTCGAAGTTTCCCTCAGGATAGCTAGAGCTGATTTACACGAGATTCATCCTGTAAAGAGAATGATTAGGGGTCTTGGGGTACTTCTAGTCCTCAACCCATTTTCAAACTCTAAAGGGGTGAGATGCCAGAATTTTCCATACGGAAATTTCGGCTACGATTCAAAGTTTTTAGTGGACCATTTTTGGTAAGCAGAACTGGTGCTGTGGGATGAACCAAACGCAGAGTTACGGGGCCCTATCAATGTGGCCTATAAGAGACCACAAAAGGTGTTTGTCGCTTAGGACATCAGGTCGGTGGTCATGGAAGTTGACATCCGCTAAGGAGTGTGTAACAACTCACCTGCAGAAGCGAGAAGCCCTGAAAATGGATGGCGCTCAGCCAATAAATCCCTATACTCTGCCGTCGGTAGCAGTAATGGCGAATGTGTCGTCTCGAGGCTCCGACGAGTAGAAGGGTGCGCCGGTGTGCAAAGAAGGTTTTGCCGCGAGTCTGACTGGAGCCGCCGGCGGTACAGATCTTGGTGGTAGTAGTATTCACTCGGCTGAGATATAAGCACCCTTGGCCTAGGATTTACTATGGGAAGGGTTTCTCGTCAACTGCAGTTGTACGAGAGTTAATCGGACCTAAGTCCCCGGCCAATCGCCTGATTTTGATGATATGTATATACACGCGATGTGGACCGAACCCTCGGTCTAAAACCCGAAGTCTGCCGCCAATAAAATATTTTTTGTTCGGTCGCTGCGAGCGTTTCGCTTCGCTAGCTGACTACGGCGAAGGAGGGTAGGGTTTTAGTTTCCCTATTCGATGCATCATATTAATTTTCGCTCGAAGGGACGAAAGGGAAGCAGTCTAACTTTACATGCATAATGCGTGGGTTACTCTCGGTATGACGGTCGCCAATTGATAAAAAGAAAATTTCCTAACCTCGTCGTTTACGACGGCCATTAGACCATTTTTTTTATTTTCCAATCCGGCATCACGTTTAGGGCGTACTTGGTAACAAGTCATGAACCCTACCATTCGGGCTGCAACTTAAGGCAGAGCTCGCTCTTTTCTTTATAAGGTACTGGCTAGTCCCTCTAAGCAATTTCCGAGGAGCAAGGGAACAAGTTTAGCATTCCTTTCCAAAGAACGTGATTATAGCAATGTTTCGTCTATGGCGTTGAGGTCTGGCCCTGAAACGCAGGTCTAGGAATTTTTTCGATGTATATAAAAATGGCGCCTCGTACAAAAATAATGAGAGGGTATAAAGGCTGTTAAGAGGACAGCTTGGCTTATTGAATACACATACCCTTCAATAATTATACTTGATTGTGCATTTTTTAAAAAAGAGCAATTTAAGCCTCGCGCATTGCCGTACCTAAAACCGCATCCGGTCCTTGGGTTGCTGAGTCTCAGATCGATAGAAAAATGTAAATAAGGGAAGTCGACAACTCGGATCTGTACCTTCGGTACAAAGCTTGGCTCTGAAGGACGGGTCATTTGGCCCGAGAGGACGATGCGAACTTATCTTTTAAAACCAAAATATAAAAACGAGTTCGCGGGCGCTATCGGTGTTAAGGTCCGTTTTACTTATTTAAACTTTTTCTCGAAACGGCCTTTACATTTGACCATAAACGTCTTATTCAGAACTGGCACAGACCAGAGGAATCCGACTGTCTAATTAAAACAAAGCATCGTGTTCTCCTTAATTCGGGATCGACACGATGTGATTTCTGCCCAGTGCTCACAATGTCTAATTGAAGAAATTTGGCCACGCAGGGGTAAACGGCGGAAGTAACTATGACTTTCTTCAGGTAGCCAAATGCCTTGTCATCTAATTAGTGACGCGCACGAATGGATTAACGAGATTCCTGCTGTCCCTATTTACTCCCTAGCGAACCCACAGGCAGGGGAACGGGCCTGCGAGGCAATGCGGGGAAAGAAGACCCTGTTGAGCTTGACTCTATGCAGAAGTCGTAAGGATACACAGTAGGTGTAGCTAATAGGTGGTAGGGTGCTTTTTTATCTACGACAATGTCGTTTTGTAGCTTCCCAAAAATGAAATACCACCACTATTGTAAAATTCCTTACTAAAACGGTAGCCATGCGACTCGTCGTTCCATCGTAATAACGGTGAGCGACTATTTATTATCAATTTTTAACCAGCATCCCGAAAACATCTTCTGCGCGGGAGTTTGGCTGGGGCGGTACGCCTATCAAACAATAACGTTGGTGTCCTAAGGTGGTCTCGACCAGAACGGAAATCTGGTGTAGAGCAGAAGGGCAAATGCCCGCTTAAATCTTACGTTCAGTACATGTAAGGTTCGCGCAAGCGCGGCCTCGAGATCCTTTGATTCTTCGAATGTAAGAGTAGAGGTGTCAGAAAAGTTACCACAGGGGTAACTGGCTTGTGGCAGCCAAGCGTCCGCAGCGACGTTGCCGTTTGATCCTTCGATGTCGGCTCTTCCTATCATTGCGTCGCAGCAGGCGTCAAGTGTTGGATTGTTCACCCATAAAAAGGGAACGTGAGCTGGGTTTAGACCGTCGCGAGACAGGTTAGTTTTATCCTACATTGTCTATTCAATTAACTAGTGAATGGTAACCCCACTGAGTACGAGAGGAACCGAGGGTTAGGACCAATGGTCTAGTAGTCGATTGACAAATCGTATGCTGCGAAGCTAAGTCCTTAGGAAAAAAGCTTGAATGCCTCTCAAAGCTGATTCCTTACCAGACACTGGGAACCTATTTCCGAATGGAAATTGCGATAAGAGACCCAACTTCAACTCTTTCCTTATATATATATATGTCTTTTACACGCGCTAAAATGCTCCTTATATAATCTATATTGATAAAGGGCGGCGCAGGAAAGTTTTGGTCATAAGGTCTAAAGGCTACAACAATCATCGTAGAAATACTTTGATTTTTGGGCCTCGTAATCAGCCGGGGAATTCTCCTAGCAATTCTTCCAATTTTTTTTTATCTTAAAACGAAGAATTGTTGGGTATCCTGTTACCCGGGTAAGTGAAAAGCGTCGTGGCGTGTTCCGGCGACTACTTAAACGTAAACTAAATTGTCACAAAAATCAAACAACCTTAGTTGGCGAGGTTAATATGATATGCTAGCCGATCTTGGTGCACGGCTTAAATTTAAAGGCGAGACGGTATATACGTATAGCAAATTGCTCTAGCATAAGTTTTACTTAATGCTGAAATAATATTGACAAAGGGCGAAGCTAATACCGAATGACTTACGAGGTCAGTGACAAAAACGTTTCTTGTAGCCGATCTCGGTTCATTAGCCCTTCGCCCGTAGCGCCCGGGGCTTTCGTAATTACAATTCCTGGTCCGCATGTACACGACTGATATCAATCGGTAGAGAAGCCGTAAGGTATGAGAGACGATTGTAAAATGTCGATCTCTTAAAGTTCTCTACCTTCTGTGGTGGCCAGGGGGGTCGGTGCGTCCGGCCTCCCGACACGCAGAAAGGTGGCCGAGAGAATCAAAAATATTTGTTTTCCCAAAAAGTTTTTCCTTTAAGGAAAGATCATCCAAGCCATGTAGAGAGAGAGAGAGAGGAGAAGTTGAAGAATCAAACATTATTTACTAAAAGAAAAAGGTGTCTTTAAAGAAAAATATAGCCCATGTTAAATGAGGTACGAGAGACGATTGTAAAATGTCGATCTCTGAAAGTTCTCTACCTTCTGTGGTGGCCAAGGGAGTCGGTTCGTCCGGCTTCCCGACACCCGGAAAGGTAGTAAAGAACCAAACGCATTCATATAATAAAAATTGGTTGGCTTTGGAAAGAATCGTCTATGTCAATTGAAACATAGAGAAGTAAAGAATCAAACTAATTTTTTTAACCAAGAAAAATTGGACTTAAAAAAGTGACCATCGACTTTTTACAAATATCTCGGATATACCCCTTGGGTGCTTTAAGAAGGGCCAGAATATCCCAAATTAGCCCCGACCGTCTTACTACTCTTTATATCCCGTTCCCCCCTCGACGCCCCTCGCCTAAGATGCAGCGAGCGTCGGCTTTTTAAATATAATATCGCAGTTATACCTTATTTCATAGGGCGAGAAGAGAAATGTGATGCTCGGCTTTATACAAATATCTCAGATATACCCCTTGGGAGCGGCAGGGGAAAAATGTTACCCTCGGCTTTTTACAAATAACTCGCATATACCACTCGGGTGTTTTAGGGAGACCGAGGCCATCGAGGCGACCCTCGGCCTTATAAGACTAAAGGGCAAGTACGGCCGACCTTAGCCTCGACCGTCTTACTACTCTTTATATCCCGTTCCCCCCTCGACACCCCTCGCCTAAGATGCAGCGAGCGTCGGCTTTTTAAATATAATATCGCAGTTATACCTTATTCCATAGGGCGAGAAGAGAAATGTGATGCTCGGCTTTATACAAATATCTCAGATATACCCCTTGGGAGCGGCAGGGGAAAAATGTTACCCTCGGCTTTTTACAAATAACTCGCATATACCACTCGGGTGTTTTAGGAAGACCGAGGCCATCGAGGCGACCCTCGGCCTTATAAGACTAAAGGGCAAGTACCGCCGACCTTAGCCTCGACCGTCTTACTACTCTTTATATCCCGTTCCCCCCTCGACGCCCCTCGCCTAAGATGCGGCGAGCGTCGGCTTTTTAAATAATATATCGCAGTTATACCTTATTCCATAGGGCGAGAAGAGAAATGTGATGCTCGGCTTTATACAAATATCTCAGATATACCCCTTGGGAGCGGCAGGGGAAAATTGTTACCCTCGGCTTTTTCCAAATAACTCGCATATACCACTCGGGCGTTTTAGGAAGACCGAGGCCATCGAGGCGACCCTCGGCCTTATAAGACTAAAGGGCAAGTACCGCCGACCTTAGCCTCGACCGTCTTACTACTCTTTATATCCCGTTCCCCCCTCGACGCCCCTCGCCTAAGATGCAGCGAGCGTCGGCTTTTTAAATATAATATCGCAGTTATACCTTATTCCATAGGGCGAGAAGAGAAATGTGATGCTCGGCTTTATACAAATATCTCAGATATACCCCTTGGGAGCGGGAGGGGAAAAATGTTACCCTCGGCTTTTTACAAATAACTCGCATATACCACTCGGGTGTTTTAGGAAGACCGAGGCCATCGAGGCGACCCTCGGCCTTATAAGACTAAAGGGCAAGTACCGCCGACCTTAGCCTCGACCGTCTTACTACTCTTTATATCCCGTTCCCCCCTCGACGCCCCTCGCCTAAGATGCGGCGAGCGTCGGCTTTTTAAATAAAATATCGCAGTTATACCTTATTCCATAGGGCGAGAAGAGAAATGTGATGCTCGGCTTTATACAAATATCTCAGATATACCCCTTGGGAGCGGGAGGGGAAAAATTTTACCCTCGGCTTTTTACAAATAACTCGCATATACCACCCGGGTGTTTTAGGAAGACCGAGGCCATCGAGACGACCCTCGGCCTTATAAGACTAAAGGGCAAGTACCGCCGACCTTAGCCTCGACCGTCTTACTACTCTTTATATCCCGTTCCCCCCTCGACGCCCCTCGCCTAAGATGCGGCGAGCGTCGGCTTTTTAAATATAATATCGCAGTTATACCTTATTCCATAGGGCGAGAAGAGAAATGTGATGCTCGGCTTTATACAAATATCTCAGATATTCCCCTTGGGAGCGGGAGGGGAAAAATGTTACCCTCGGCATTTTACAAATAACCCGCATATACCACTCGGGTGTTTTAGGAAGACCGAGCCCATCGAGGCGACCCTCGGCCTTATAAGACGAAAGGAGAAGTACCGTCGACCTTAACCTCGACCGTCTTACTACTCTTTATATCCCGTTCCCCCCTCGACGCCCCTCGCCTTAGTTTCAGCGAGCGTCGGCTTTTTAAATATAATATCGCAGTTATACCTTATTCCATAGGGCGAGAAGAGAAATGTGATGCTCGGCTTTATACAAATATCTCAGATATACCCCTTAGGAGCGGGAGGGGAAAAATGTTACCCTCGGCTTTTTACAAATAACTCGCATATACCACTCGGGTGTTTTAGGAAGACCGAGGCCATCGAGACGACCCTCGGCCTTATAAGACTAAAGGGCAAGTACCGCCGACCTTAGCCTCGACCGTCTTACTACTCTTTATATCCCGTTCCCCCCTCGACGCCCCTCGCCTAAGATGCAGCGAGCGTCGGCTTTTTAAATATAATATCGCAGTTATACCTTATTTCATTGGGCGAGAAGAGAAATGTGATGCTCGGCTTTATACAAATATCTCAGATATACCCCTTGGGAGCGGCAGGGGAAAAATGTTACCCTCGGCTTTTTACAAATAACTCGCATATACCACTCGGGTGTTTTAGGGAGACCGAGGCCATCGAGGCGACCCTCGGCCTTATAAGACTAAAGGGCAAGTACGGCCGACCTTAGCCTCGACCGTCTTACTACTCTTTATATCCCGTTCCCCCCTCGACACCCCTCGCCTAAGATGCAGCGAGCGTCGGCTTTTTAAATATAATATCGCAGTTATACCTTATTCCATAGGGCGAGAAGAGAAATGTGATGCTCGGCTTTATACAAATATCTCAGATATACCCCTTGGGAGCGGCAGGGGAAAAATGTTACCCTCGGCTTTTTACAAATAACTCGCATATACCACTCGGGCGTTTTAGGAAGACCGAGGCCATCGAGGCGACCCTCGGCCTTATAAGACTAAAGGGCAAGTACCGCCGACCTTAGCCTCGACCGTCTTACTACTCTTTATATCCCGTTCCCCCCTCGACGCCCCTCGCCTTAGTTTCAGCGAGCGTCGGCTTTTTAAATATAATATCGCAGTTATACCTTATTCCATAGGGCGAGAAGAGAAATGTGATGCTCGGCTTTATACAAATATCTCAGATATACCCCTTGGGAGCGGGAGGGAAAAAATGTTACCCTCGGCTTTTTACAAATAACTCGCATATACCACTCGGGTGTTTTAGGAAGACCGAGGCCATCGAGGCGACCCTCGGCCTTATAAGACAAAAGGGCAAGTACCGCCGACCTTAGCCTCGATCGTCTTACTACTCTTTATATCCCGTTCCCCCCTCGACGCCCCTCGCCTAAGATGCGGCGAGCGTCGGCTTTTTAAATAATATATCGCAGTTATACCTTATTCCATAGGGCGAGAAGAGAAATGTGATGCTCGGCTTTATACAAATATCTCAGATATACCCCTTGGGAGCGGGAGGGGAAAAATGTTACCCTCGGCTTTTTACAAATAACTCGCATATACCACTCGGGTGTTTTAGGAAGACCGAGGCCATCGAGGCGACCCTCGGCCTTATAGGACAAAAGGGCAAGTACCGCCGACCTTAGCCTCGACCGTCTTACTACTCTTTATATCCCGTTCCCCCCTCGACGCCCCTCGCCTAAGATGCGGCGAGCGTCGGCTTTTTAAATAATATATCGCAGTTATACCTTATTCCATAGGGCGAGAAGAGAAATGTGATGCTCGGCTTTATACAAATATCTCAGATATACCCCTTGGGAGCGGGAGGGGAAAAATGTTACCCTCGGCTTTTTACAAATAACTCGCATATACCACTCGGGTGTTTTAGGAAGACCGAGGCCATCGAGGCGACCCTCGGCCTTATAAGACTAAAGGGCAAGTACCGCCGACCTTAGCCTCGACCGTCTTACTACTCTTTATATCCCGTTCCCCCCTCGACGCCCCTCGCCTAAGATGCGGCGAGCGTCGGCTTTTTAAATATAATATCGCAGTTATACCTTATTCCATAGGGCGAGAAGAGAAATGTGATGCTCGGCTTTATACAAATATCTCAGATATACCCCTTGGGAGCGGCAGGGGAAAAATGTTACCCTCGGCTTTTTAAAAATAACTCGCATATACCACTCGGGTGTTTTAGGAAGACCGAGGCCATCGAGGCGACCCTCGGCCTTATAAGACTAAAGGGCAAGTACCGCCGACCTTAGCCTCGACCGTCTTACTACTCTTTATATCCCGTTCCCCCCTCGACGCCCCTCGCCTAAGATGCAGCGAGCGTCGGCTTTTTAAATATAATATCGCAGTTATACCTTATTTCATAGGGCGAGAAGAGAAATGTGATGCTCGGCTTTATACAAATATCTCAGATATACCCCTTGGGAGCGGCAGGGGAAAAATGTTACCCTCGGCTTTTTACAAATAACTCGCATATACCACTCGGGTGTTTTAGGGAGACCGAGGCCATCGAGGCGACCCTCGTCCTTATAAGACTAAAGGGCAAGTACGGCCGACCTTAGCCTCGACCGTCTTACTACTCTTTATATCCCGTTCCACCCTCGACACCCCTCGCCTAAGATGCAGCGAGCGTCGGCTTTTTAAATATAATATCGCAGTTATACCTTATTCCATAGGGCGAGAAGAGAAATGTGATGCTCGGCTTTATACAAATATCTCAGATATACCCCTTGGGAGCGGCAGGGGAAAATTGTTACCCTCGGCTTTTTCCAAATAACTCGCATATACCACTCGGGCGTTTTAGGAAGACCGAGGCCATCGAGGCGACCCTCGGCCTTATAAGACTAAAGGGCAAGTACCGCCGACCTTAGCCTCGACCGTCTTACTACTCTTTATATCCCGTTCCCCCCTCGACGCCCCTCGCCTTAGTTTCAGCGAGCGTCGGCTTTTTAAATATAATATCGCAGTTATACCTTATTCCATAGGGCGAGAAGAGAAATGTGATGCTCGGCTTTATACAAATATCTCAGATATACCCCTTGGGAGCGGGAGGGGAAAAATGTTACCCTCGGCTTTTTACAAATAACTCGCATATACCACTCGGGTGTTTTAGGAAGACCGAGGCCATCGAGGCGACCCTCGGCCTTATAAGACTAAAGGGCAAGTACCGCCGACCTTAGCCTCGACCGTCTTACTACTCTTTATATCCCGTTCCCCCCTCGACGCCCCTCGCCTAAGATGCGGCGAGCGTCGGCTTTTTAAATAAAATATCGCAGTTATACCTTATTCCATAGGGCGAGAAGAGAAATGTGATGCTCGGCTTTATACAAATATCTCAGATATACCCCTTGGGAGCGGGAGGGGAAAAATTTTACCCTCGGCTTTTTACAAATAACTCGCATATACCACCCGGGTGTTTTAGGAAGACCGAGGCCATCGAGACGACCCTCGGCCTTATAAGACTAAAGGGCAAGTACCGCCGACCTTAGCCTCGACCGTCTTACTACTCTTTATATCCCGTTCCCCCCTCGACGCCCCTCGCCTAAGATGCGGCGAGCGTCGGCTTTTTAAATAAAATATCGCAGTTATACCTTATTCCATAGGGCGAGAAGAGAAATGTGATGCTCGGCTTTATACAAATATCTCAGATATACCCCTTGGGAGCGGGAGGGGAAAAATGTTACCCTCGGCTTTTTACAAATAACTCGCATATACCACTCGGGCGTTTTAGGAAGACCGAGGCCATCGAGACGACCCTCGGCCTTATAAGACTAAAGGGCAAGTACCGCCGACCTTAGCCTCGACCGTCTTACTACTCTTTATATCCCCTTCCCCCCTCGACGCCCCTCGCCTAAGATGCGGCGAGCGTCGGCTTTTTAAATAAAATATCGCAGTTATACCTTATTCCATAGGGCGAGAAGAGAAATGTGATGCTCGGCTTTATACAAATATCTCATATATACCCCTTGGGAGCGGGAGGGGAAAAATGTTACCCTCGGCTTTTTACAAATAACTCGCATATACCACTCGGGCGTTTTAGGAAGACCGAGGCCATCGAGGCGACCCTCGGCCTTATAAGACTAAAGGGCAAGTACCGCCGACCTTAGCCTCGACCGTCTTACTACTCTTTATGTCCCGTTCCCCCCTCGACGCCCCTCGCCTTAGTTTCAGCGAGCGTCGGCTTTTTAAATATAATATCGCAGTTATACCTTATTCCATAGGGCGAGAAGAGAAATGTGATGCTCGGCTTTATACAAATATCTCAGATATACCCCTTGGGAGCGGGAGGGAAAAAATGTTACCCTCGGCTTTTTACAAATAACTCGCATATACCACTCGGGTGTTTTAGGAAGACCGAGGCCATCGAGGCGACCCTCGGCCTTATAAGACAAAAGGGCAAGTACCGCCGACTTTAGCCTCGACCGTCTTACTACTCTTTATATCCCGTTCCCCCCTCGACGCCCCTCGCCTAAGATGCGGCGAGCGTCGGCTTTTTAAATATAATATCGCAGTTATACCTTATTCCATAGGGCGAGAAGAGAAATGTGATGCTCGGCTTTATACAAATATCTCAGATATACCCCTTGGGAGCGGGAGGGGAAAAATGTTACCCTCGGCTTTTTACAAATAACTCGCATACACCACTCGGGTGTTTTAGGAAGACCGAGGCCATCGAGGCGACCCTCGGCCTTATAAGACTAAAGGGCAAGTACCGCCGACCTTAGGCTCGACCGTCTTACTACTCTTTATATCCCGTTCCCCCCTCGACGCCCCTCGCCTTAGTTTCAGCGAGCGTCGGCTTTTTAAATATAATATCGCAGTTATACCTTATTCCATAGGGCGAGAAGAGAAATGTGATGCTCGGCTTTATACAAATATCTCAGATATACCCCTTGGGAGCGGGAGGGGAAAAATGTTACCCTCGGCTTTTTACAAATAACTCGCATATACCACTCGGGTGTTTTAGGAAGACCGAGGCCATCGAGGCGACCCTCGGCCTTATAAGACTAAAGGGCAAGTACCGCCGACCTTAGCCTCGACCGTCTTACTACTCTTTATATCCCGTTCCCCCCTCGACGCCCCTCGCCTTAGTTTCAGCGAGCGTCGGCTTTTTAAATATAATATCGCAGTTATACCTTATTCCATAGGGCGAGAAGAGAAATGTGATGCTCGGCTTTATACAAATATCTCAGATATACCCCTTGGGAGCGGGAGGGGAAAAATGTTACCCTCGGCTTTTTACAAATAACTCGCATATACCACTCGGGTGTTTTAGGAAGACCGAGGCCATCGAGACGACCCTCGGCCTTATAAGACTAAAGGGCAAGTACCGCCGACCTTAGCCTCGACCGTCTTACTACTCTTTATATCCCGTTCCCCCTTCGACGCCCCTCGCCTAAGATGCGGCGAGCGTCTGCTTTTTAAATAAAATATCGCAGTTATACCTTATTCCATAGGGCGAGAAGAGAAATGTGATGCTCGGCTTTATACAAATATCTCAGATATACCCCTTGGGAGCGGGAGGGGAAAGATTTTACCCTCGGCTTTTTACAAATAACTCGCATATACCACTCGGGTGTTTTAGGAAGACCGAGGCCATCGAGACGACCCTCGGCCTTATAAGACTAAAGGGCAAGTACCGCCGACCTTAGCCTCGACCGTCTTACTACTCTTTATATCCCGTTCCCCCCTCGACGCCCCTCGCCTAAGATGCGGCGAGCGTCGGCTTTTTAAATAAAATATCGCAGTTATACCTTATTCCATAGGGCGAGAAGAGAAATGTGATGCTCGGCTTTATACAAATATCTCAGATATACCCCTTGGGAGCGGGAGGGGAAAAATGTTACCCTCGGCTTTTTACAAATAACTCGCATATACAACTCGGGTGTTTTAGGAAGACCGAGGCCATCGAGGCGACCCTCGGCCTTATAAGACTAAAGGGCAAGTACCGCCGACCTTAGCCTCGACCGTCTTACTACTCTTTATATCCCGTTCCCCCCTCGACGCCCCTCGCCTTAGTTTCAGCGAGCGTCGGCTTTTTAAAATATAATATCGCAGTTATACCTTATTCCATAGGGCGAGAAGAGAAATGTGATGCTCGGCTTTATACAAATATCTCAGATATACCTCTTGGGAGCGGGAGGGGAAAAATGTTACCCTCGGCTTTTTACAAATAACTCGCATATACCACTCGGGTGTTTTAGGAAGACCGAGGCCATCGAGGCGACCCTCGGCCTTATAAGACTAAAGGGCAAGTACCGCCGACCTTAGCCTCGACCGTCTTACTACTCTTTATATCCCGTTCCCCCCTCGACGCCCCTCGCCTAAGATGCGGCGAGCGTCGGCTTTTTAAATAATAAATCGCAGTTATACCTTATTCCATAGGGCGAGAAGAGAAATGTGATGCTCGGCTTTATACAAATATCTCAGATATACCCCTTGGGAGCGGGAGGGGAAAAATGTTACCCTCGGCTTTTTACAAATAACTCGCATATACCACTCGGGTGTTTTAGGAAGACCGAGGCCATCGAGGCGACCCTCGGCCTTATAGGACAAAAGGGCAAGTACCGCCGACCTTAGCCTCGACCGTCTTACTACTCTTTATATCCCGTTCCCCCCTCGACGCCCCTCGCCTAAGATGCGGCGAGCGTCGGCTTTTTAAATATAATATCGCAGTTATACCTTATTCCATAGGGCGAGAAGAGAAATGTGATGCTCGGCTTTATACAAATATCTCAGATATTCCCCTTGGGAGCGGGAGGGGAAAAATGTTACCCTCGGCATTTTACAAATAACTCGCATATACCACTCGGGTGTTTTAGGAAGACCGAGGCCATCGAGGCGACCCTCGGCCTTATAGGACAAAAGGGCAAGTACCGCCGACCTTAGCCTCGACCGTCTTACTACTCTTTATATCCCGTTCCCCCCTCGACGCCCCTCGCCTAAGATGCGGCGAGCGTCGGCTTTTTAAATAATATATCGCAGTTATACCTTATTCCATAGGGCGAGAAGAGAAATGTGATGCTCGGCTTTATACAAATATCTCAGATATACCCCTTGGGAGCGGCAGGGGAAAATTGTTACCCTCGGCTTTTTCCAAATAACTCGCATATACCACTCGGGCGTTTTAGGAAGACCGAGGCCATCGAGGCGACCCTCGGCCTTATAAGACTAAAGGGCAAGTACCGCCGACCTTAGCCTCGACCGTCTTACTACTCTTTATATCCCGTTCCCCCCTCGACGCCCCTCGCCTAAGATGCAGCGAGCGTCGGCTTTTTAAATATAATATCGCAGTTATACCTTATTCCATAGGGCGAGAAGAGAAATGTGATGCTCGGCTTTATACAAATATCTCAGATATACCCCTTGGGAGCGGGAGGGGAAAAATGTTACCCTCGGCTTTTTACAAATAACTCGCATATACCACTCGGGTGTTTTAGGAAGACCGAGGCCATCGAGGCGACCCTCGGCCTTATAAGACTAAAGGGCAAGTACCGCCGACCTTAGCCTCGACCGTCTTACTACTCTTTATATCCCGTTCCCCCCTCGACGCCCCTCGCCTAAGATGCGGCGAGCGTCGGCTTTTTAAATAAAATATCGCAGTTATACCTTATTCCATAGGGCGAGAAGAGAAATGTGATGCTCGGCTTTATACAAATATCTCAGATATACCCCTTGGGAGCGGGAGGGGAAAAATTTTACCCTCGGCTTTTTACAAATAACTCGCATATACCACCCGGGTGTTTTAGGAAGACCGAGGCCATCGAGACGACCCTCGGCCTTATAAGACTAAAGGGCAAGTACCGCCGACCTTAGCCTCGACCGTCTTACTACTCTTTATATCCCGTTCCCCCCTCGACGCCCCTCGCCTAAGATGCGGCGAGCGTCGGCTTTTTAAATATAATATCGCAGTTATACCTTATTCCATAGGGCGAGAAGAGAAATGTGATGCTCGGCTTTATACAAATATCTCAGATATTCCCCTTGGGAGCGGGAGGGGAAAAATGTTACCCTCGGCATTTTACAAATAACCCGCATATACCACTCGGGTGTTTTAGGAAGACCGAGCCCATCGAGGCGACCCTCGGCCTTATAAGACGAAAGGAGAAGTACCGTCGACCTTAACCTCGACCGTCTTACTACTCTTTATATCCCGTTCCCCCCTCGACGCCCCTCGCCTTAGTTTCAGCGAGCGTCGGCTTTTTAAATATAATATCGCAGTTATACCTTATTCCATAGGGCGAGAAGAGAAATGTGATGCTCGGCTTTATACAAATATCTCAGATATACCCCTTAGGAGCGGGAGGGGAAAAATGTTACCCTCGGCTTTTTACAAATAACTCGCATATACCACTCGGGTGTTTTAGGAAGACCGAGGCCATCGAGACGACCCTCGGCCTTATAAGACTAAAGGGCAAGTACCGCCGACCTTAGCCTCGACCGTCTTACTACTCTTTATATCCCGTTCCCCCCTCGACGCCCCTCGCCTAAGATGCAGCGAGCGTCGGCTTTTTAAATATAATATCGCAGTTATACCTTATTTCATTGGGCGAGAAGAGAAATGTGATGCTCGGCTTTATACAAATATCTCAGATATACCCCTTGGGAGCGGCAGGGGAAAAATGTTACCCTCGGCTTTTTACAAATAACTCGCATATACCACTCGGGTGTTTTAGGGAGACCGAGGCCATCGAGGCGACCCTCGGCCTTATAAGACTAAAGGGCAAGTACGGCCGACCTTAGCCTCGACCGTCTTACTACTCTTTATATCCCGTTCCCCCCTCGACACCCCTCGCCTAAGATGCAGCGAGCGTCGGCTTTTTAAATATAATATCGCAGTTATACCTTATTCCATAGGGCGAGAAGAGAAATGTGATGCTCGGCTTTATACAAATATCTCAGATATACCCCTTGGGAGCGGCAGGGGAAAAATGTTACCCTCGGCTTTTTACAAATAACTCGCATATACCACTCGGGCGTTTTAGGAAGACCGAGGCCATCGAGGCGACCCTCGGCCTTATAAGACTAAAGGGCAAGTACCGCCGACCTTAGCCTCGACCGTCTTACTACTCTTTATATCCCGTTCCCCCCTCGACGCCCCTCGCCTTAGTTTCAGCGAGCGTCGGCTTTTTAAATATAATATCGCAGTTATACCTTATTCCATAGGGCGAGAAGAGAAATGTGATGCTCGGCTTTATACAAATATCTCAGATATACCCCTTGGGAGCGGGAGGGAAAAAATGTTACCCTCGGCTTTTTACAAATAACTCGCATATACCACTCGGGTGTTTTAGGAAGACCGAGGCCATCGAGGCGACCCTCGGCCTTATAAGACAAAAGGGCAAGTACCGCCGACCTTAGCCTCGATCGTCTTACTACTCTTTATATCCCGTTCCCCCCTCGACGCCCCTCGCCTAAGATGCGGCGAGCGTCGGCTTTTTAAATAATATATCGCAGTTATACCTTATTCCATAGGGCGAGAAGAGAAATGTGATGCTCGGCTTTATACAAATATCTCAGATATACCCCTTGGGAGCGGGAGGGGAAAAATGTTACCCTCGGCTTTTTACAAATAACTCGCATATACCACTCGGGTGTTTTAGGAAGACCGAGGCCATCGAGGCGACCCTCGGCCTTATAGGACAAAAGGGCAAGTACCGCCGACCTTAGCCTCGACCGTCTTACTACTCTTTATATCCCGTTCCCCCCTCGACGCCCCTCGCCTAAGATGCGGCGAGCGTCGGCTTTTTAAATAATATATCGCAGTTATACCTTATTCCATAGGGCGAGAAGAGAAATGTGATGCTCGGCTTTATACAAATATCTCAGATATACCCCTTGGGAGCGGGAGGGGAAAAATGTTACCCTCGGCTTTTTACAAATAACTCGCATATACCACTCGGGTGTTTTAGGAAGACCGAGGCCATCGAGGCGACCCTCGGCCTTATAAGACTAAAGGGCAAGTACCGCCGACCTTAGCCTCGACCGTCTTACTACTCTTTATATCCCGTTCCCCCCTCGACGCCCCTCGCCTAAGATGCGGCGAGCGTCGGCTTTTTAAATATAATATCGCAGTTATACCTTATTCCATAGGGCGAGAAGAGAAATGTGATGCTCGGCTTTATACAAATATCTCAGATATACCCCTTGGGAGCGGCAGGGGAAAAATGTTACCCTCGGCTTTTTAAAAATAACTCGCATATACCACTCGGGTGTTTTAGGAAGACCGAGGCCATCGAGGCGACCCTCGGCCTTATAAGACTAAAGGGCAAGTACCGCCGACCTTAGCCTCGACCGTCTTACTACTCTTTATATCCCGTTCCCCCCTCGACGCCCCTCGCCTAAGATGCAGCGAGCGTCGGCTTTTTAAATATAATATCGCAGTTATACCTTATTTCATAGGGCGAGAAGAGAAATGTGATGCTCGGCTTTATACAAATATCTCAGATATACCCCTTGGGAGCGGCAGGGGAAAAATGTTACCCTCGGCTTTTTACAAATAACTCGCATATACCACTCGGGTGTTTTAGGGAGACCGAGGCCATCGAGGCGACCCTCGTCCTTATAAGACTAAAGGGCAAGTACGGCCGACCTTAGCCTCGACCGTCTTACTACTCTTTATATCCCGTTCCACCCTCGACACCCCTCGCCTAAGATGCAGCGAGCGTCGGCTTTTTAAATATAATATCGCAGTTATACCTTATTCCATAGGGCGAGAAGAGAAATGTGATGCTCGGCTTTATACAAATATCTCAGATATACCCCTTGGGAGCGGCAGGGGAAAATTGTTACCCTCGGCTTTTTCCAAATAACTCGCATATACCACTCGGGCGTTTTAGGAAGACCGAGGCCATCGAGGCGACCCTCGGCCTTATAAGACTAAAGGGCAAGTACCGCCGACCTTAGCCTCGACCGTCTTACTACTCTTTATATCCCGTTCCCCCCTCGACGCCCCTCGCCTTAGTTTCAGCGAGCGTCGGCTTTTTAAATATAATATCGCAGTTATACCTTATTCCATAGGGCGAGAAGAGAAATGTGATGCTCGGCTTTATACAAATATCTCAGATATACCCCTTGGGAGCGGGAGGGGAAAAATGTTACCCTCGGCTTTTTACAAATAACTCGCAAATACCACTCGGGTGTTTTAGGAAGACCGAGGCCATCGAGGCGACCCTCGGCCTTATAAGACTAAAGGGCAAGTACCGCCGACCTTAGCCTCGACCGTCTTACTACTCTTTATATCCCGTTCCCCCCTCGACGCCCCTCGCCTAAGATGCGGCGAGCGTCGGCTTTTTAAATAAAATATCGCAGTTATACCTTATTCCATAGGGCGAGAAGAGAAATGTGATGCTCGGCTTTATACAAATATCTCAGATATACCCCTTGGGAGCGGGAGGGGAAAAATTTTACCCTCGGCTTTTTACAAATAACTCGCATATACCACCCGGGTGTTTTAGGAAGACCGAGGCCATCGAGACGACCCTCGGCCTTATAAGACTAAAGGGCAAGTACCGCCGACCTTAGCCTCGACCGTCTTACTACTCTTTATATCCCGTTCCCCCCTCGACGCCCCTCGCCTAAGATGCGGCGAGCGTCGGCTTTTTAAATAAAATATCGCAGTTATACCTTATTCCATAGGGCGAGAAGAGAAATGTGATGCTCGGCTTTATACAAATATCTCAGATATACCCCTTGGGAGCGGGAGGGGAAAAATGTTACCCTCGGCTTTTTACAAATAACTCGCATATACCACTCGGGCGTTTTAGGAAGACCGAGGCCATCGAGACGACCCTCGGCCTTATAAGACTAAAGGGCAAGTACCGCCGACCTTAGCCTCGACCGTCTTACTACTCTTTATATCCCCTTCCCCCCTCGACGCCCCTCGCCTAAGATGCGGCGAGCGTCGGCTTTTTAAATAAAATATCGCAGTTATACCTTATTCCATAGGGCGAGAAGAGAAATGTGATGCTCGGCTTTATACAAATATCTCATATATACCCCTTGGGAGCGGGAGGGGAAAAATGTTACCCTCGGCTTTTTACAAATAACTCGCATATACCACTCGGGCGTTTTAGGAAGACCGAGGCCATCGAGGCGACCCTCGGCCTTATAAGACTAAAGGGCAAGTACCGCCGACCTTAGCCTCGACCGTCTTACTACTCTTTATGTCCCGTTCCCCCCTCGACGCCCCTCGCCTTAGTTTCAGCGAGCGTCGGGCTTTTTAAATATAATATCGCAGTTATACCTTATTCCATAGGGCGAGAAGAGAAATGTGATGCTCGGCTTTATACAAATATCTCAGATATACCCCTTGGGAGCGGGAGGGAAAAAATGTTACCCTCGGCTTTTTACAAATAACTCGCATATACCACTCGGGTGTTTTAGGAAGACCGAGGCCATCGAGGCGACCCTCGGCCTTATAAGACAAAAGGGCAAGTACCGCCGACTTTAGCCTCGACCGTCTTACTACTCTTTATATCCCGTTCCCCCCTCGACGCCCCTCGCCTAAGATGCGGCGAGCGTCGGCTTTTAAATATAATATCGCAGTTATACCTTATTCCATAGGGCGAGAAGAGAAATGTGATGCTCGGCTTTATACAAATATCTCAGATATACCCCTTGGGAGCGGGAGGGGAAAAATGTTACCCTCGGCTTTTTACAAATAACTCGCATACACCACTCGGGTGTTTTAGGAAGACCGAGGCCATCGAGGCGACCCTCGGCCTTATAAGACTAAAGGGCAAGTACCGCCGACCTTAGGCTCGACCGTCTTACTACTCTTTATATCCCGTTCCCCCCTCGACGCCCCTCGCCTTAGTTTCAGCGAGCGTCGGCTTTTTAAATATAATATCGCAGTTATACCTTATTCCATAGGGCGAGAAGAGAAATGTGATGCTCGGCTTTATACAAATATCTCAGATATACCCCTTGGGAGCGGGAGGGGAAAAATGTTCGGCTTTTTACAAATAACTCGCATATACCACTCGGGTGTTTTAGGAAGACCGAGGCCATCGAGGCGACCCTCGGCCTTATAAGACTAAAGGGCAAGTACCGCCGACCTTAGCCTCGACCGTCTTACTACTCTTTATATCCCGTTCCCCCTCGACGCCCCTCGCCTTAGTTTCAGCGAGCGTCGGCTTTTTAAATATAATATCGCAGTTATACCTTATTCCATAGGGCGAGAAGAGAAATGTGATGCTCGGCTTTATACAAATATCTCAGATATACCCCTTGGGAGCGGGAGGGGAAAAATGTTACCCTCGGCTTTTTACAAATAACTCGCATATACCACTCGGGTGTTTTAGGAAGACCGAGGCCATCGAGACGACCCCTCGGCCTTATAAGACTAAAGGGCAAGTACCGCCGACCTTAGCCTCGACCGTCTTACTACTCTTTATATCCCGTTCCCCCTTCGACGCCCCTCGCCTAAGATGCGGCGAGCGTCTGCTTTTTAAATAAAATATCGCAGTTATACCTTATTCCATAGGGCGAGAAGAGAAATGTGATGCTCGGCTTTATACAAATATCTCAGATATACCCCTTGGGAGCGGGAGGGGAAAGATTTTACCCTCGGCTTTTTACAAATAACTCGCATATACCACTCGGGTGTTTTAGGAAGACCGAGGCCATCGAGACGACCCTCGGCCTTATAAGACTAAAGGGCAAGTACCGCCGACCTTAGCCTCGACCGTCTTACTACTCTTTATATCCCGTTCCCCCCTCGACGCCCCTCGCCTAAGATGCGGCGAGCGTCGGCTTTTTAAATAAATATCGCAGTTATACCTTATTCCATAGGGCGAGAAGAGAAATGTGATGCTCGGCTTTATACAAATATCTCAGATATACCCCTTGGGAGCGGGAGGGGAAAAATGTTACCCTCGGCTTTTTACAAATAACTCGCATATACAACTCGGGTGTTTTAGGAAGACCGAGGCCATCGAGGCGACCCTCGGCCTTATAAGACTAAAGGGCAAGTACCGCCGACCTTAGCCTCGACCGTCTTACTACTCTTTATATCCCGTTCCCCCTCGACGCCCCTCGCCTTAGTTTCAGCGAGCGTCGGCTTTTTAAAATATAATATCGCAGTTATACCTTATTCCATAGGGCGAGAAGAGAAATGTGATGCTCGGCTTTATACAAATATCTCAGATATACCTCTTGGGAGCGGGAGGGGAAAAATGTTACCCTCGGCTTTTTACAAATAACTCGCATATACCACTCGGGTGTTTTAGGAAGACCGAGGCCATCGAGGCGACCCTCGGCCTTATAAGACTAAAGGGCAAGTACCGCCGACCTTAGCCTCGACCGTCTTACTACTCTTTATATCCCGTTCCCCCCTCGACGCCCCTCGCCTAAGATGCAGCGAGCGTCGGCTTTTTAAATATAATATCGCAGTTATACCTTATTTCATAGGGCGAGAAGAGAAATGTGATGCTCGGCTTTATACAAATATCTCAGATATACCCCTTGGGAGCGGCAGGGGAAAAATGTTACCCTCGGCTTTTTACAAATAACTCGCATATACCACTCGGGTGTTTTAGGGAGGACCGAGGCCATCGAGGCGACCCTCGGCCTTATAACACTAAAGGGCAAGTACGGCCGACCTTAGCCTCGACCGTCTTACTACTCTTTATATCCCGTTCCCCCCTCGACACCCCTCGCCTAAGATGCAGCGAGCGTCGGCTTTTTAAATATAATATCGCATGTTATACCTTATTCCATAGGGCGAGAAGAGAAATGTGATGCTCGGCTTTATACAAATATCTCAGATATACCCCTTGGGAGCGGCAGGGGAAAAATGTTACCCTCGGCTTTTTACAAATAACTCGCATATACCACTCGGGTGTTTTAGGAAGACCGAGGCCATCGAGGCGACCCTCGGCCTTATAAGACTAAAGGCAAGTACCGCCGACCTTAGCCTCGACCGTCTTACTACTCTTTATATCCGTTCCCCCTCGACGCCCCTCGCCTAAGATGCAGCGAGCGTCGCTTTTTAAATATAATATCGCAGTTATACCTTATTTCATAGGGCGAGAAGAGAAATGTGATGCTCGGCTTTATACAAATATCTCAGATATACCCCTTGGGAGCGGCAGGGGAAAAATGTTACCCTCGGCTTTTTACAAATAACTCGCATATACCACTCGGGTGTTTTAAGGGAGACCGAGGCCATCGAGGCGACCCTCGGCCTTATAAGACTAAAGGGCAAGTACGGCCGACCTTAGCCTCGACCGTCTTACTACTCTTTATATCCCGTTCCCCCCTCGACACCCCTCGGCCTAAGATGCAGCGAGCGTCGGCTTTTTAAATATAATATCGCAGTTATACCTTATTCCATAGGGCGAGAAGAGAAATGTGATGCTCGGCTTTATACAAATATCTCAGATATACCCCTTGGGAGCGGCAGGGGAAAAATGTTACCCTCGGCTTTTTACAAATAACTCGCATATACCACTCGGGTGTTTTAGGAAGACCGAGGCCATCGAGGCGACCCTCGGCCTTATAAGACTAAAGGGCAAGTACCGCCGACCTTAGCCTCGACCGTCTTACTACTCTTTATATCCCGTTCCCCCCTCGACACCCCTCGCCTAAGATGCAGCGAGCGTCGGCTTTTTAAATATAATATCGCAGTTATACCTTATTCCATAGGGCGAGAAGAGAAATGTGATGCTCGGCTTTATACAAATATCTCAGATATACCCCTTGGGAGCGGGAGGGGAAAAATGTTACCCTCGGCTTTTTCCAAATAACTCGCATATACCACTCGGGGCGTTTTAGGAAGACCGAGGCCATCGAGGCGACCCTCGGCCTTATAAGACTAAAGGGCAAGTACCGCCGACCTTAGCCTCGACCGTCTTACTACTCTTTATATCCCGTTCCCCCCTCGACGCCCTCGCCTTAGTTTCAGCGAGCGTCGGCTTTTTAAATATAATATCGCAGTTATACCTTATTCCATAGGGCGAGAAGAGAAATGTGATGCTCGGCTTTATACAAATATCTCAGATATACCCCTTGGGAGCGGGAGGGAAAAAATGTTACCCTCGGCTTTTTACAAATAACTCGCATATACCACTCGGGTGTTTTAGGAAGACCGAGGCCATCGAGGCGACCCTCGGCCTTATAAGACTAAAGGGCAAGTACCGCCGACCTTAGCCTCGACCGTCTTACTACTCTTTATATCCCGTTCCCCCCTCGACGCCCCTCGCCTAAGATGCGGCGAGCGTCGGCTTTTTAAATAATAAATCGCAGTTATACCTTATTCCATAGGGCGAGAAGAGAAATGTGATGCTCGGCTTTATACAAATATCTCAGATATACCCCTTGGGAGCGGGAGGGGAAAAATGTTACCCTCGGCTTTTTACAAATAACTCGCATATACCACTCGGGTTTTTAGGAAGACCGAGGCCATCGAGGCGACCCTCGGCCTTATAGGACAAAAGGGCAAGTACCGCCGACCTTAGCCTCGACCGTCTTACTACTCTTTATATCCCGTTCCCCCCTCGACGCCCCTCGCCTAAGATGCGGCGAGCGTCGGCTTTTTAAATAATATATCGCAGTTATACCTTATTCCATAGGGCGAGAAGAGAAATGTGATGCTCGGCTTTATACAAATATCTCAGATATACCCCTTGGGAGCGGGAGGGGAAAAATGTTACCCTCGGCTTTTTACAAATAACTCGCATATACCACTCGGGTGTTTTAGGAAGACCGAGGCCATCGAGGCGACCCTCGGCCTTATAAGACTAAAGGGCAAGTACCGCCGACCTTAGCCTCGACCGTCTTACTACTCTTTATATCCCGTTCCCCCCTCGACGCCCCTCGCCTAAGATGCGGCGAGCGTCGGCTTTTTAAATAAAATATCGCAGTTATACCTTATTCCATAGGGCGAGAAGAGAAATGTGATGCTCGGCTTTATACAAATATCTCAGATATACCCTTGGGAGCGGGAGGGGAAAAATTTTACCCTCGGCTTTTTACAAATAACTCGCATATACCACTCGGGGGTTTTAGGAAAACCGAGGCCATCGAGACGACCCTCGGCCTTATAAGACTAAAGGGCAAGTACCGCCGACCTTAGCCTCGACCGTCTTACTACTCTTTATATCCCGTTCCCCCCTCGACGCCCCTCGCCTAAGATGCGGCGAGCGTCGGCTTTTTAAATAAAATATCGCAGTTATACCTTATTCCATAGGGCGAGAAGAGAAATGTGATGCTCGGCTTTATACAAATATCTCAGATATACCCCTTGGGAGCGGGAGGGAAAAATGTTACCCTCGGCTTTTTACAAATAACTCGCATATACCACTCGGGTGTTTTAGGAAGACCGAGGCCATCGAGGCGACC